>CM067313.1:17567695-17918847 GCA_034231615.1 Meghimatium bilineatum
AAACACACCCGCTTCTTCACCCCCCCCCCCTCCTTGGCGATTTACTGGAAAAAAGGTAATTACATTGCTCAACAGAAAGAAAGAATTACACACGAAAACGGGCAAATGATCTTTTTACTTAATTTTTTGTTTGGTAAAACACAGTCCTTACTGCACACGTATCTGCAGCCCAGACTAAGATACTGTTTTTGTAGGACTACAACAAGGTAACGACACAAGTGATGACGTCTCGTATTTCTTAAAGTTATCTTTACTGCTAGTAATCAGAATATAGGCAATCTATTTTACCTAATTTCAAATAACGCACTTTATTTATCGGAGTTGATTAACTCTCCTCCAGTGAAATCTTCCAAACTTGGAGACACAGCGACGCTGATGCGGCTCTATAAAGTGTCATACGTATTAATACCATACATAATCACATGGGACAACAATGAAATCTTTGTTGCCACAACAAGTGAGACTCGCATCAAAACGCTAATGTTTGGAATCTGAACCTGGAGTAGGCATAATGAAACAGCGGCTCACTTCGGTTACCAGAGGTGAGATTCGGAATCAGACTGAAGTTTGAAGAGAAGTGGTCTATGATTTGACTGGTGGAAAACAAACTTAGACGACTTCTACATTGACATACAACGGTGGTGTCTAAGTTTTCCATTAACTGTTTCTGCGTGTGGTCTTCACTGAGTCAAGAAGACTAGACATTGTAATGAGCTGGATCCAGTTCTTTTCTCTTTTTTTAAAATCGATTATAGAGAAAGTCCGTGAGTGGAGCCAAAGCGCAAAACGGCAATAAAAATAACAACACTTTGACCGTACATGCATGTCGCAAGGGCCGACTGAGAAAGTTCGGGATGGAGTTGATCGTTGCATTCAATAGGTCAGAGACAAAATCTATGATGAAGTTGGAACTTTCAGGCTGTCATATTTAAATATCACAGGCTCACTGTAAACAACAGCGTACCTCATTCTGTTGTTCATGTACATCTTTACATCTAGAGGGAGTTTGAGAACGAACAGAAAACAAGAATTTATAGAGAAAACAATTACATATGGTGTGAACACAATTAACTTTGTTATTGTTTACTGTGAAAACATAGAGTTAAACCTATTACTCTCAGCATTAGTTTTCTATCATCGAAATGTGTGATGTTACGTGCAAACACTTTGACTCTCAAATTACTTGTTGATTTCCTGGCCTCTAAACATTTGATGTCCATCAGCGCGTGAACATGAGTCAAATTTGCAAGAAAGACATGCTAAGAGAACCATCTCTGTCAAAACTCAAGAGCAAAACTTGATATAAATCAATACAGAATAAGCTTGATAGCCCTTACCAACAACTCAACTACAAGATTGAAAACTCCAGGCACACCCGGATAGGCCAAACTCCTTATTAGAAAGACAGCTTGCCTTTAATTTTAGAGAACACTCTAATTACAAACAATTTCCAATGTATCGGAACGATCGCGAAAGACCAGTGAATATGTGCAAATTAAAAACATTTTAACGCAATAAGTTTTGCAACATCATTGAAATAAAGAGTAAGAAAATAAGCCGGATTTACAACAAAAATCCAACCAGGAAACATTCTCAGCAATGAAACACTGTCAATACGTATATGTATATGTGTGCTAAATTTGATATCGCACATACTGATAATTTACAATGGATATCAAACATATGATGTCAACAAAAATGTCCAAAGTACACTACAGCACAGACTATTAGACACAGTGACTTGCTATACGACAGAGAGAGGCAGACATGACTAAAAAATAAACGTGAATTCCTGTTTTGAACCATTCCTCACGTCTTCTTCTTCAGGGTTCATTCATAAACTCATGTAGATTAGCAGAAAGTAGTCCGGAGAAGGGAGAGCATTGTCTTATAGTTTACAGCTTTGCTGAGATGTTTGTCCTTTTCCGCCTGACAACTTTCGCAAATCTCACATGAGCAAATACTTCTCTAGGTTATGTTGCGCACTCATCGGTGTCACTTATCTAGGTATATTCGAAGCTTGGCTAGCGAGACGAAGTGTATGGAAAGTAACAAGTGATCAGTCGTTTCACAGTTACTCTTGTACGACAAGAACACAAGGCAACAAAATAAAACTTTTTTTAATCATCTGAAACCAAAATACACTTTTCTAAAGGATTTTTTGGCGCTGATTTCAGATCTGGTATCAGTTTTTTTCTATCACGTCAAGTTTTAAAGTTATGAGTGATGTTAGTTTTCACTGAACTTGGCTGTATTTTTTCGAGAATCGCAAACATCAATTAAGCAAATGATTCACATCTTCTAGACTAAATCAAATATACTCACATCACAGCATAGATATGTAGAATGTTTCTTCAAAAATGCTTGGAATTTGATTTTCTGTTATATTCTTCGCCTGGATTATCACGGAATAGCATCCAGCAGAAGTCGGCCATCATACTCTCATTCCACAAACCTTGATAACGGCGCTCCATTAACTGAATGTCCTGGTGAAAACGTTCTCCTTGCTCTTCACTCACCATACCAAGATTTTCTGGGAAGAAATCTACATGGGAGTGCAAGAAGTGCACTTTTAATGACATGCGACAGCCAAGGTTCTGGTAAGAATCTATTAGACGCTGAACTCCTTCCCTGTACGTAGGGGACTTATGATTACCAAGAAAGTTTTCACAGACCCACTTGAATGCCTCCCAGGCTTCTAGCTCAGCTCCTGACAGAGACTGTTTGAAACCTTCATCTTGTAAAACAGATCTGATTTGTGGACCTATAAATATCCCTTCCTTCATTTTTGCAGCAGTGATGTTTGGGAATTTATTAACAAGGTACTGAAAACCTTCTGAGTTTGTCTTACCTATGGTCTTCACAAGGGTTTTCATCAGTCCTAGCTTAATATGGAGAGGTGGCAGAAATATTTTCTGTGGATCAACAAGGGGCATATTTTGGACACTGCTTGCTCCTGGCGTATAGATATGCCTGGGCTCCCAGACACGTTTGACATAATGTTCCGCTGTTGCTCGACTATCCCATAGGCATAGGAAACAGCAGTATTTAGTGAATCCTCCTTGCATGCCCATCAACATGCCAATGACCTTTAGATCACCACAGATGTTCCACTGGTGTGTTTTATAATGGATAACTTCAAGCAAACTGTTCATGTTGTAATAAGATTCTTTCAGATAAACAGAATGTGCAACTGGTATGCTTGGTTTTAAATTTCCATTGTGCAAAAGAACTGCCTTTAAGCTTCTTCGCGAGGAATCAATGAAGAGACGCCATTCTGATGGATCATGCACTTGTGATAAACTGTTGAAGAGACCATCGATGTCCTGACAATAACTCAATGAGCCGTCAACATTGAAGAACGTCGTCATGTTGAGATTTCGTTTTCTATAATAAGTTATGTTAACGTCCCTTGCAAGCAAATGCTTTTGCTTAAGCCTTGAAGCAAGAAGTTCTGCTTTATCTTTAGACAGATTTAGATCACGAATAAGATCATTCAGCTCTGCCTGTGTAAAAGTCTTAGGTTCTAAACATTCATCAACAGTATAATCTGGATCAGTTGAGTCTGCATTGTGAACAGCTGTGTTTTCACTGCATTCCTCCCCATCTTGCATAGATACGAGTCCACCAGAAGGAGGTAAAGGAATAGGCAATGAATCGTCATGTGGAACAGGCCTGATGGCAGAATCTAAGCTAGGATATACAATGTTCTGTTTATTTTTAGCAGAGAATCCATTTGTGTTCACCAGACAAAAGTAGCAATCATTGACATGGTCTCGCGGTTCCCTCCATAACATTGGAATTGCAAATGGCATAGCTGCCTTGCGGCCATTTAGCCAGTCACGTAGTCCGCT
The DNA here is from genome assembly GCA_034231615.1 of Meghimatium bilineatum. NCBI lineage: Eukaryota > Metazoa > Mollusca > Gastropoda > Stylommatophora > Philomycidae > Meghimatium > Meghimatium bilineatum. Next base: position 17,571,550 of record CM067313.1, read on the forward strand.
TGAACAACTGGTACATATGATATGTGGAGCCCAAGATTTATCCTGATCACCCAGTGGACAGCCAAAATACAATATGTATATCTTCTTTAGATCATCTGAAATTGTGCGCCGCTGTGATTTCGTCACAAATGAACCACACACAAAACAGAAACAGTTTGGATGATTGATGCATCTTCTAGGCATGATAATAAGTTAATAAGTACACAAAATAAGTTATCAAGTACACAAATGCAAGGTTTTTGCAACCTTTAAAATAAAAGAAAGTACAAAACAACGAAATCTCATAATATACTTGTCGTAATTACTTTAAGCAAACACCACACGTGTATAAATGGATTTACTATCCTATCGAATACACAAAAATGGTAGCATCGATACTAAATCACGTGACCCGAAACTGAACAAAATTGTAACAGCCAGTAATAAAGTATCGATACCAATCTAAATAAAACATTGTACTCGATTTGTGGTCATAACCACTGTTGAAAGATATTATAATTAGCTATTACAAAAAAATGTTACGTGGTAGAAAAAAACTAAAGACAGATTTGAAATCAGCTAACCAAATACTACAAAACCCATATTATCTGTGATGATTTTTGTGTGTTGCCTTGTGAATCAGTCTTCACAGTTACTCTGTACGACAAATAATCAGTCGTTTCACAGTTACTCTGTATGAAAAGTGATCAGTCGTTTCACAGTTACTCTGTATGACAAGTGATCAGTCGTTTCACAGTTACTCTGTACGACAAATAATCAGTCGTTTCACAGTTACTCTGTATGAAAAGTGATCAGTTGTTTCACAGTTACTCTGTATGCCAACAGCACGAAAAACTATTCTGAAGATGGTGTTAGTAAATATTGTATGTGAATTTCCAACAATTGTTTAGTGACCCTTTAGTGACACCACCCTTTCTTTGACGCCCATGTGTATCTAGGTTTGTGCCTGGAGTTGAGACGATGTCTTGGTGAAGTGATTACCACGACCCCGCTGAACTCGAACCTGTTGGGTCCTTGGCGTAACCAAACGTTGACGCAGCACATTTTCATTCCTCTGGAACAAATTTTGCCGATAATACAGCAGGACCATTGTCCAGCTGAGAAATCCAACGGGAGTTTTGAAAGAAAATCGGAAGAAAAAAAAAGAAGGACATTACACAAACTGCGACAACCAATATGTTTTAATGAATGAAAATCTTTGATATAAACAAATTAGACACGTCGGCGGTTGAAAGAAGGGTAATTCACCATAAGAGAAACATTTTATTTAATACAAATCCGCAGCAAACTTGTGACTTGTTCAAATTTAAATGTGGCTTGTTCAAACTTAAATGTGGCTTCTTCAAATTTAAATGTTGCTTGTTTAAACTTAAATGTGGCTTGTTTAAACTTAAATGTGGCTTGTTCAAACTTAAATGTGGCTTGTTCAAACTTAAATGTGCTTTTTTCAAACGAATAGAGAACTTACGAAGAATAGAAAATAAAACTAAAATTAAGGTGCTAACAAAAAAATAAATAAAGTCGGGATAAATTATACAAACAATTTTTATAGCGGCAGTTTTAACAGTTTGGATAAATGTTATTACTATTTGTGTAGTAGTTATTGCCCAACTTTAGTTTGTACGAGATAGGTTAGGTAGATAGTTAGGTACAAGATATAGATGATTTGCAGATAGTTCAGAGTGACTTCATAGATATAATGTATGTGGTATGTACATAATCTGTAGTTGGATTGCAGACACAACACACTACATATATGTTCACTCGCCACCTAAATAAACTTATTTTTCTAGACGATCAAGCAATAATATTAACATCAGAATAACAACTACCACAACATATAAATAGATTCCTCACAACATGCAGGGTCTTTAACATGATACAAATGGAAAAGAACTGAGGTAATGTCACTCGCAAAAACAGAAAGAAAGACTACTATTTTCATCGTTGACCAACAACTTACAAAGTTGAAATAATTCACTTATCTTGAAGGCATCCAGTGGGAAATGGGAAAATCACGAAATACATCCAACATAGATGTAACATAGCATACTAAATCTTAGGACAAAAGTCTCCTATTTAAAAATAAATATGTGAACATGAAAGCCAAAACAACATTAAATAAAACTATCATCATACCATCACTATGCTACATCATAGTTTAAACCGTGGACACTAAAAACAAAAGAAAACTTGTTAAACAGAAATTACTTGTCTACTTTGAATTCTCTGAGTAACAATAAGTGAAAGAATCTGAAATGAAAACATCGGAAGACTAACACGCACAATGCCAATTCTGGATTACATTAGAAGACAACAGCTTTAAGGAGTTTTCACAAGCTTTCAGATTACCATCAGATAAGTGCCCCTTTAAAAGCATTGCAATAGGGATACGATGAAGACAAAGTCAATGACAGACCATGTAAAAGATGAATTTCAGAAATAAACGAATCAAGAAATAAATGAATCAAGAAAAACAAACAGATATGAGACGAAAAATAGGCCGTCCTCTACTCCTGACACTACAAGACATAAAGAGGTACAGCGCGAAAAGAAAGAATACTATAATATAAAAACATCGATAATTTAATATTTAAAAAAGTATCTTCATGTAGAAAATGTGATTTTAACCGGTTACGCTCATATGTTGCCTTCGCATCGTAGCTAGTCATAACGCTTTTCATTTTCGACCACACAGAGAAAGATGCGATTTTAGTGAATACTTTCAACGTGCATATACTGTTCGATCAACACACAGAAAACAACATACACTCACAATCCAAATTGTGATACAATCCACAAAATTCTCTTAATCCAAATTATATAGTGGTCGTGGCATCTGGTCCGTGACTTCCACTATTTGTGATGCTTAAAAATGCTGATACAGACAATTTGGGCGAATGTCCGCGGTTGAAAGAAGCGTATCACACCAACAAATGTACATTTAGCTTTAATCAAAACCAAACCAAAATTACTGAGATCTTTTTGCACTTGATTCGTAATTCCTGATTAGGAACAAGCGTCACAGAACTAGTAGATTCCCTTATATGCTCTGCTTGCTGTTCCGCTATCCATCTAAAAGTGTATCAGTGTCCCAATCAGTTGCTGATTACGCGTTCTTCTAATCTTTTCGGAGAGGAGAACTTTCTACCATCGCCTCTGGTCACTCCCATTTCTACCATACTATGAATTTGTACATTGCCCCGTTCGACCTCCTCCTCGTCTTCTCGTAGAGTATCCATGACCGCTCTAATAAATTAAACCATGTCTCTTCTTATCTCGGTGCCTTTCACCAAGGCTTTACCAATCAACACATCGGCTCTATTGTTTCCCTTGACACCACCATGACCTGGATAGTAGATCCATGTAATGCTCCGGCGTTGTTGAGAAGAGTGACACATTCATTTCTGATCATATACTTTTCTGTCTTACGCAGAATACTTTGAGAGTCCGATAGAATCATTGCGTCTATTCGTGGTTGCGAAGCCAACCAAGTGAGAGCTGCTGTCACCGCTCCTATTTCCATTCTCATGCTCGATGTTGTAGTGGGGTACGCAACTGGCTTCTCAGCTAATTTCTTGCCAGTTTAATAGGACACGAAACCCCAACCACACCTGTTTGTTTCTTATGTTACTGATCCGTCTATGTAAATTATTGTATCGTGTGGCTTCGAGTGCTGTGGTATGAGTTCTTGTATAATTCCCTCTGGTCTATTGGTAGCCCTGTCGTGGCACTCTTTTCCGGTCTGTATCACAACAGTTGTCAATAACTTTCTCTCTTTGCCAAATGTCACCAATTCACAGCGCCTTCCCACGTCCTCCAGCTCACTATCTCTGAGTAGGGATCTTTTGCTTGTGTCATCCAAGGCCTACCTCTCCTGATACTCCTTCTTTTTGCGTTTATTAATGTCATTTGTTCTCGAGGAATGTACATACCTGTGCCGCGTGTGTGTTGTTGCATCTGTTTGTCAATGGGCTAGTACATATTAATTTTTGTTTGAGATATACACATTGGAAATCTTGACCGAAATCGCACTTATTTTTTTTAGCAATCTCAGTGTCCTTGATGAATGAAGAAAGTTACTCTACTAAGGGTTTCCAAATACTGTCAAGGAAATCAGATATGCGCTTAGAGGGACAAGAGAGAGTAGAGACAATGGGACTACATGGGGTCGATTTTGATTGAATTTTAGGCATCATATAGAAAAAATATCTGCTCAAAATGTTTTCAACGATGTAAAGAGCTACATTAGTAGTAGTAAGGTTGTTTTTCCTGATTAAGTATTTGTAGTATTGTGGACCACCTTATTGCGAGATATAGCATCAGATGTGCTTTGTAAAACACAGGGATTGATAGTTGTTTGTAAATACAGATCCTTGCGCCAAACAACTAGAGTACCACCATTATCTGCAGGTTTGATGACAATGCATCATGATGACGAAGCTGCATGTGAGGTTGACACTAGATGCATCTGATGCGGTTTTGATGAATCAATGCAATATCGAATATTCTTGATGTAAAGATCAATAGCCTGGGATGCACCAAGAGGGTCTAGTCATATTTCTTGGTCGTGTTTCTCAATAACATATCATCAGTATCAGATACCTCTTTATTGAAGAAATGATACCCGAGGCAAAGACCGCGATGACAGCAGCGGTCGTCTTGAAAAAAAAAAGAGTATTGATCATATGCAGGTCGGAGAGGGGAAACCTTGTGACCATTACTAAGAAACTTCACTATCAGAAAGATTAAGGTTGGAATGAACGCAAACAACCAGATCACTAGACAATCAAGATTGTGGGATATTAACATTAGTGGCAGGGCGAGATGGAGGAATGCATGTATTAGAATAAGTAGTAGGGCAAAAGAGTGGAAAATTAGCACAATTAGTTGAGCTAGAAAGTGGAAGATTGGCGTTGGTTGGATGTGGAGCACAGATAGTTCGGTTTATTGTTATGAGTGCGCACAGAGCCATACGAAATCTCATTGAGAATGTGGCCGACCATGCCATTATTATTACTGTGTACTGGCAATGTGTTATATCATAGTTTACAGTTTAGCCGCGACATTTCAACCTTTCGTCCTGACACATCTGACTTCAGCATGGCCTCTGGGTAATTTTAACCTATATATGATAGGATAACCAACTCTATCTCAAAATCTGCTTAGTAGCCTTTTACAACACAAATGGAAAGAAAACAGAGATGCTATTCTTTGTTAGACTCTCAGGCCACGGTAAGACGGGCACGAATGCACTTCCAAGATGATAATTTCAGAACACACAACCAATAATGATATTAACAAAAACAGGTAGCGTGTGTGTAGATGTGATATGACATCGTGTAACTAAATAAATGAGACAAGTCCACATCAGTAACTTTGGCCAACCATTCACGCAAGAAGAGAAATAGTTCACAGTAGACTGTTGGCAATGACTAGCTTTCCTGTCTCTTGGTCTCTCTGTCACCTTACATGAATGTATACTGGCACCGAAGCTTGAAAACTTGTGTCGCACGGAAGCAAGGTGCGCATTATCCATCCTTTGAAATCTTCCGGATTCCATGCATTTTGCCTGTCAGAGGAAACGACTTCTGGTAATGTTACAGAACTAACTTTTATGATGTATGATTTTTAGAGTTTACCGGATTGCACTAGAATTGTGACTCCCGGAGACACGTGTCAGCCATAACGGGGAAGGAGTTACTTCTCATGAACACGATTTTTGAGAAGACGTTGCTGTTTGCTTTGGTGTTTTGCTTTGTGTCTATTCTTTGTCTACTCACTCTTTAACAACAATATTTTGTATTTCTTCAGATAGATACCAATTTTTTTTACACATTATGACGGTGTCAATGTGCCTGTTTTTATTATCACTATTTGTGTAGTAGTTATTGCCCGACATTAGTTTGTACGAGATAGGTTAGGTAGATAGTTAGGTACGAGATAATAGATAGTGAAGTTTTTGTAGATGATTTGTAGATATTTTAGAGTTACTTCATAGATATAATGTATGTGGTATGTACATAATCTGTAGTTAGATTGCAGACACAACACACTATTGTTAATCGATTAATATATATCTCATAATGCTTTCCTCTTGTGTTTTGTCCTGCCCGAAATGGGAGCAAATGATATACTAAAAACGTGGCTGGCCAAGTATGTCATAATAAGCTACTTAGGAGGATTGTGTGTGTGATTGGATACACATCATGTAGAATAGGGATTCTTGATGTGTGTTATAATGACCCGTTCCCCAAGAGAACCACTGTTTCCTTATCCCTATTTAGCATTGCAGTTGACATTTTACATGCCAGAACACATTAAAAAATATTTTCAATTTCATCGTCTCTCGTTTTCAAACTCTTGCAGATTAGCAGAATGAATTCCAGAGAACGGAATGCGTTGTGTTTATGGTTTACAGTGTAGGTACTATATCTCACATTTTGGCCTGACATATCCGACTTCATCATGGATTATAAACGACTTTGATCATCTATGGGATGGGGTAGCTAACCCTTTCCACTACATCTTCACAAATTCCTCTAACCAACTGTTTGGCAGGTATCAAGCTCGTTATTTCTCTAACCACCTATGTGGAAAGTAATATACTTGCGATTCCTATAACCATCTGTTTGGCAGGTAACAGGTTTGCGATTCCTATAACCATCTGTTTGGCAGGTAACAGGCTCGCTATTCCTCTTACCACATGTTTGGCATGTAACAAGGTCGTTCTTTCTCAAACTACATGTCTGACAAGTTTCAAGTTCGCTATTCCTCAAGGGATAACATTTCCAGTACCGGGTAATAACCCTAAACAGGAACTTTGTGGCTGGGTATAGGACACGGAAAATATGAAAATGTACAAAAAACATGTATACGTGTTACCAAAATAAGTAGTAATACAACCTAACAACGAAAGACAGTGACAGGCGATGTTTCGACTAAAAAAGCCTTCATCAGAACAAAGATCGCAGTAAACACATAGACTCACATGATTGTGATAGGAAGGAAAGAAAATTGGAGTAGGGCAATAGCGAATGGACGACGGATTTAGCAAAAATATAACATCATGACAGGGGAGAAGAAGGTATGAGGGGAAGATAGTAGTAAGTAAGGAGGAGAAAGTGCACTGCAAAAGTGACAACAGAAAAGATATTTTGCAAGTAAAATGAAATGAACATAAGTTTGAAATACATATCTCGAAAATAGTCGGCTTGGAAAAAGAAAGTGTGAAACCAAGTGGTTTCACCTATTTCTTTCTATGGAGCCAGCGGGCAGTGCGAGCAACGCCTACAAACGGGTTGCGACGTACGCTTGTTATCACACTGACATGAACTTTGTTTGATCTGCTATTTTCCTCCCCCCCCCCCCGGTACATGACCCGCACTAAGGGATCCTGTATGGTAGATTTAGGTTCTGTCCGTTGATAATTATTCCTTATAGGCGAGTCAGTGTTCAGTGCAGGCAATACCCACATAGGGGTTGCAACATGCGACAAGTTCATCCTTATATCGTCTTCCATTTATTCGATCGGTCACATTTCCCAACACCTGGCCTTAAAGGTACTTGTCGTTGCAGTTGTGACCCTGGTACTACTTCCATTATATTTCATCGGGACTACTGTCACACCTACCTACACTGACCTCGACATGGTGCTCTGATGACACTAACTATTCACCTATGACGAATCGATACCCCCTTTCCCCTTGCTCTATCCTACCATTTCACATGCCTTGGCTGTAGTTACGGGTCAGCTTCCTTCCATCACTGCCTTCGTTTCCTGTCCTTTCACTCTCCACCTACACTGGTGTCATTTTCTTCGACACCTTCTTCCCACGTCTCTATATCAGCCACTTTTTTTTATACCTTCTTACGACACGCTTGGCGTTCCGCCAGTCATCTAAAAGTGTATAAGCTCAGTGTCCCAGTCAGTTGCTGATTATGCGTTCTTCTGATATTTCTGGAGAGGGAGCACCTTCCGCCAGCGCCTCTAGTCACTCTTATTTCTAAGATTCTCTGAATATGTACATTGTCTAGTTCGACTTCCTCCTCGTCTTCTCAAAGAATATTCATGACTGATCTAATCAATTCAATCATGTCTTCTTATCTCGGTGCCGTTCACGAAGGCTTTCCAGCCAACACATCGGCTCCTTCATTTCCCCTGACCCCCATCATGACCTGCACAGTAGATCCATGTAATACTCTGTGCATTGATGAGAAGAGTGACTCATTCAGTTCTGTTCATACACTTTTCTATCTTGCGCAGCATACTTTGAGAGTCCGATATAATCACTGAGTCTGTTAGTGGTTGCGTAGCCAGTTAAGTGAGTGCTACTGTCACCGCTTCTACTTCCATTCTCATACTCGATGTTGTAGTGGGTTATGCAGCTGACTTCTCAATATATTCTTGCCATTTTTGGTAGCCACGAATTCCCAACCACGCCTGTTTGTTTCTTGTGTTACTGAACCGTCTGTGTAAATTATCGTATGGTGATGCTTCGAGTGCTGCATAATGAGTGCTTGTATAATTCCCTTTGTTCTGACGGTGGCAGTAACCATAAATCAAAATCCAATACAGATACTAACACTGCCTGCATCATCTGAAAAAGGGTTCACTACGGCATCTCTGCCGATGCCATGATTTTGACTACACTGACACCTTTCCCAACTTTCTAAATGTTTCATAATGTTTCATAATGTCCAAATGTTTCGCGAAAGATAGACTTCTATCAAAAGTGATGCTTAGATATTTCATAGTCTTCTCCCTGTCAAGGTTGATGCCCATGAAGGTGGCGGTTGATAATGTGTATGTGACTATGTTGTTGTTCAGTGAGAACCAGAAGATATTTGATTGGTGGGATTGATGACTGCCTTGTAGTTAGTACACCAGAGCGACACATCTTCTAGATACTCTGGACGCCATCAATCATGTCTCTTCTATTTTTGCCGTCCTTGTACAGCAAGAGGGCGTCCGCATTTGTTAGCATCCTGCCGGGCCTATCCTCAGAAAGCTGCAGTATTTTGTATGTGTAGACTTTAAAGAGTACAGATGATAGTGGCGATGTTTGTGGCAATACCGGTGCTATAGTTCTGATCTCTGATGTCCAGGATCCAAATCTCAGAGCAACAGGTCTGGACATTAACAGCATTGCTATCAATCGAATTATCCATAAATCGATGCTGAGCTCGCTTAGCTACCTAAAGCTCACTCTGTTGTAAGCATCTTCTAGTTCGACCGAGGGGACCACTGTTTCCTCCTTTGCCTGAAATCCCTCGTAGATGTCATAGGCGAAGATTACCGCATTTGTGATCGCTACATTACATTACCCGTTCTTGCTTACATAAAGTGTTCTTACTTACATCACTGTTCTTGCTTGTATCACCTGTAATTACTTATATAACTAGTTATTGCTTACATCGCTTGTTCGTGTTTGCATCACTCGTTTTTGCTTACATCACCCGTTTTTGCTTACATCACGTGTTTTTGCTTGCAAGAACGGGTGACGCCCTTGCTTACATCACTTATTCTTGCTCACTCGTCACTTATTCTAATATCACTCGTTCTTGCTTACATAACTTGTTCTTGCTTACATCACTTGTTCTTGCTTACATCACCCGTTCTTGGCTACACTAATCGTTCTGGATTAAACCACTCGTTCTTACATCACTCGTTCTTACATCACTCGTTCTTACATCACTCGTTCTTTCTTTCATCACTTGTTCTTGATTATATAACTTTTAGGTGTTACAATTTATAATTATTTTTAATTAGATTACATTCCAGGTCAATCATATTCTATTGATACTTCTGATATGACAGATATTACTGGCAAGTTTGTCTTGGACGGTTTTGGTAGTAGGTTTGCAAGAAATTGGTCAATGTTTTTGAAGAATTATTTTCTGCAGAATTGATAGAATTCTTTTCTATATTCATTTAAAAACCTACTGAAGATCATTTATATGAACACAACAGACATCTGAACATAGCAATGTCGTCATGTCTTGATTCGATCTTGGTCGTGGATTTGTTCGGTCGAAAACGTCAAACGACCACGCCTATTTCGTTGAAGAAACTAGGTTATTAAGAGCCAACATAATGAAACACTATGTGGGTCGTACGAGTCCTATTCAACAGATTGACAAGGAAAAATTGGCAACCATTTCCCGAAATCTGACAATTTGATTGATCACGTTCCTGATTTGAGTGATTTCGCAAACAGAGATGTTCAAACGCGTTTTTGTCATCGTGAGACTAGCTGACACTCTCACTGGGTCCACTCACTATTGATGGACAAATTGTTACCACCTCTCTGTTGAATGTACCACAATTTTTTAGCTATTGGCTGGGTCTTAAGGGAGATCCTAGGAATAAAATGAGTCTTAATGATTCTGGTAGAAGTGTCGACCGAAATACCCAAGCTAGACTTAGCTACAGGTAACGGATAGTCAGATATTCTTAAAGATTATACATTTTTAATATTAACAGATGGTGAATGGGATGAAGCTGCAGGGATACCCAAAACAGCAAGGATGCAAAAATAAAGCAGGGATGGACCAAACGTCGATGTATGATAAGATAAAGTGTGGTAGCATTGTAAAATGGCACCAGCAATAAAATATTATTTTGTGTAGTTTCGCATGGCAACACAAATGAGCTAATACTGTATCCCGTCATACTTGTGGAATAAGAGAAGTACTTCAACTAAGAGAAGCTGAGCTTGGGTTGACAATTATGTTGCAGATCAAAATAACTAAAAAACGTCATTGAGAAGTCGAATGTGTCCGCTTGGTGTCGTAGATATCCTATCCAAATTGTAAACCATCATACAGAGACATCCGTTCATGTCATATATATATGATATATATATATATATATATATATATATATACATTATTTCATCATGCTAAACTGTGTCAAATTTTGAAAGATGAGATTTTTAGTTCATTCTCAAAATCCCACGACATATCCCTTGTAGCAGGACAATGGTCCTATTAGTTTTCCACCCCGATATAGTCCTGGAAGCGGACATCACTTTTACCCTGTTTTTATTCACGTTAATATACAATATCTAGACACAACCGGCTTCGGAATTTAAAAAAGGTTTTGCGCACAGGACGTGCTTTCACCTGAGCACATTAATTAAGCCATCCTATTCTTAATTTTTAGTGTTAATATTTTTCCATTGCACATAGTAATAACTGCTGTTGTGGAATAAAGAAACATAAACACTGACGTGAGATAAATATAGACAGTAGTGCAAACTGTGTATCTGGTTAGTCAATCTACAAAATGGTGTTTCTATTATCTGACTCCATTGTAAAAGGTAAAGGTTTGTCCCATGTTAGCAACTTGCTGTCGGGGATGAAGATAACTCTTCATGTACTAAGCCGCAGCAACTATTAGGTGGGGTGGCCAGTTCCCTTCCTTGCTGTCTTTACCTCTCTCATGCCTCATTTACAGCTGAGTCAAATGGAGGAGTGGTCGTGTCAAGCGAGAAATCAAAACCCGGATTTTTTTGGATTTTTTTTGGCCATTGTTATAGCCTCTTTTAATTCAGCAGTTCAATTGAGCTCAACACTCTATCAAAAACAAATGTCTCTGTATGAAAACAGTTATCCCTTTTCTTTAACTTCCTCCTTTTCTATATCCTTTAATTTTACTTTATTGCTCTGAATAGTTCTCATTTATAAAAGTTCAATTTTCCTATTCATATTCGTAATTATTTAATGATTTGTCTTTATTTATCCCTCTGTCTTTGGGCATTTGCCCACTTGATTTGTTAGCTGAATACACTGAATACAGTGTAATATCTATTGTCGTTTTTAAGTGTGCCGTGAAATGTCGTGAGGAGAAGTGGTAGGGGGTGGAAGTTGGAATTGTCTGTCTTTGACCATGTGGGTTGCATTGACCACAGTCAGCAGCTCGTGTCTGTTTAAGGTTTATTTGATTATATCCCCCAATCTAGTTTCTTGTAGTTCTCGTGCCTTATTTCCCGATCTTCTTCTGATATATCCACAAAGGGCTGGTTACATTAGTTTCATTCTAGTGATGTGACCAAATGGCGTGGACACAGTGATGTTAGTTGGATATACACTCATTTATAATAGACAGATAAAATAAGTTTCCGTAGTCTTTTTATTTTATTATTGTTCTTATTATTACTTGTGCATTTGTTTTAAATTTGTATGTCCTAATAGATAGATAGATAGATAGATAGATAGATAGATAGATAGATAGATAGATAGATAGATAGATAGATAGATAGATAGATAGATAGATAGATAGATAGATAGATAGATAGATAGATAGATAGATAGATAGATAGATAGATAGATAGATAGATAGATAGATAGATAGATAGATAGATAGATAGATAGATAGATAGATAGATAGATAGATAGATAGATAGATAGATAGATAGATAGATAGATAGATAGATAGATAGATAGATAGATAGATAGATAGATAGATAGATAGATAGATAGATAGATAGATAGATAGATAGATAGATAGATAGATAGATAGATAGATAGATAGATAGATAGATAGATAGATAGATAGATAGATAGATAGATAGATAGATAGATAGATAGATAGATAGATAGATAGATAGATAGATAGATAGATAGATAGATAGATAGATAGATAGATAGATAGATAGATAGATAGATAGATAGATAGATAGATAGATAGATAGATAGATAGATAGATAGATAGATAGATAGATAGATAGATAGATAGATAGATAGATAGATAGATAGATAGATAGATAGATAGATAGATAGATAGATAGATAGATAGATAGATAGATAGATAGATAGATAGATAGATAGATAGATAGATAGATAGATAGATAGATAGATAGATAGATAGATAGATAGATAGATAGATAGATAGATAGATAGATAGATAGATAGATAGATAGATAGATAGATAGATAGATAGATAGATAGATAGATAGATAGATAGATAGATAGATAGATAGATAGATAGATAGATAGATAGATAGATAGATAGATAGATAGATAGATAGATAGATAGATAGATAGATAGATAGATAGATAGATAGATAGATAGATAGATAGATAGATAGATAGATAGATAGATAGATAGATAGATAGATAGATAGATAGATAGATAGATAGATAGATAGATAGATAGATAGATAGATAGATAGATAGATAGATAGATAGATAGATAGATAGATAGATAGATAGATAGATAGATAGATAGATAGATAGATAGATAGATAGATAGATAGATAGATAGATAGATAGATAGATAGATAGATAGATAGATAGATAGATAGATAGATAGATAGATAGATAGATAGATAGATAGATAGATAGATAGATAGATAGATAGATAGATAGATAGATAGATAGATAGATAGATAGATAGATAGATAGATAGATAGATAGATAGATAGATAGATAGATAGATAGATAGATAGATAGATAGATAGATAGATAGATAGATAGATAGATAGATAGATAGATAGATAGATAGATAGATAGATAGATAGATAGATAGATAGATAGATAGATAGATAGATAGATAGATAGATAGATAGATAGATAGATAGATAGATAGATAGATAGATAGATAGATAGATAGATAGATAGATAGATAGATAGATAGATAGATAGATAGATAGATAGATAGATAGATAGATAGATAGATAGATAGATAGATAGATAGATAGATAGATAGATAGATAGATAGATAGATAGATAGATAGATAGATAGATAGATAGATAGATAGATAGATAGATAGATAGATAGATAGATAGATAGATAGATAGATAGATAGATAGATAGATAGATAGATAGATAGATAGATAGATAGATAGATAGATAGATAGATAGATAGATAGATAGATAGATAGATAGAATCATATATCTATAGGACTACTGTACTTTCTTGTTATACAATTTCATACATTTCCATTGTATTCTTTTCTCATTGTCCACGGGCTGTCATTTTCTACCGGTCTAACCCAGTGTTTCTCAACCTTTGTTTTACGATGCCCCACCGAAGTCTTTCTAAAATTCTAATGTAAGATAGACATGTTTTTGTACATTCAAAAATTGAGTTGTTCCCTAAAATATTTGTTCGAATATTTGTTCCATGAACAATCACATCCCCCCTCCCCGTGGAACGTGCTACCCACGTAGGGAAACACTGATCCAACCGATAGATGGCATATGGTCTTTCGTTGACGTTGCCGTTTGGCGCTATTTTGATAAGGACCTCTTGTCGAAACGTCATTTCGTGATTTGTTCTACGTGAAATTGTTATATGACCTTGTTATATATTTGTGTGTTTATTTATAACATAATCACACACAAGAATATTATATTTTACCATATTCATACTGCACCTGACAAACTTATGTTGCATGTGAGCAGATATTGAAGTGTACAACTTTCACGAAGTCACTGCTGTAACAGTAATCATTATTTGGCATGCGTCTCTATGTCACACGTCTTGTCCCTGGCACTGACAGACAACCTCCTCGCGTGCCAGATCTTTGTTCGTCCTACGTTCCATTCCTGTAATGATAATGAGTATTGTCAGTTACGTTTGCCCCAATAAATGAAGGTAGCTAATTTTCTCTTCGTGTATTTTGGAATTATCTGAATGACGCTTCACCATAATATAATTGTTTGTTTCATTTGAGATGCATTCTTTAGTACACAAGTTCCCAACCCATGTATTTTTTAGTACACAGGTTCCAAAATTGCATTACTTAGTACACAGGTTCCCAATCCATGCATTCTCTAATACACAGGTTCGTAATTCATGCATTTTTTAGTACACAGGTTCCCGACACATGCATTCTCTAGTACATAAATTCCGAACCCATGAGCCGCGAAGTGTTTACTGTGGAGTCACCCCCCTACATAAGTAAACTATCAAATATTGATTGTAAGGGAACTTTCATACGTAAAAATGCTAGTGTCTGATTCTGTCTGATTGTTAGAGTCTGTCTGATAGTGTCTGTCTGATAGTGTCTGACTGATAGTGTCTGAACGATAGTGTATGAACGATAGTGTCTGACTGATAGTGTCTGACTGAGTCTGTCTTATTGTTAGTGTCTGTCTGACAGTGTCTGACTAATAGGTTTTGAACGATAGTGTCTGACCGATTGCGTCAGACAGATAACTTTCAGGGCCGTGCAGTGCTATAATACTGAGAGGCGGTCGCATCAGGCAGCACCGTAAGGAGGCGGCAGAAGCGTCAATATCAAAATACAATTTGAACCTTTCAATAATTAAAAAGAAACATTGAATGTGACTAGATCGGCCAAATTTCGAAAACTTGAATCATACTCAGAAAATCTACCGTATGACCCTGATACCGCCACGCTGATAGCGTCTAATATTGTCTGACATTTCAAGTGATTATGATATATATAAAGAATCTAATGGTTCAATTCCCGTTAGTCTCAAGAATTAATATTGTCTGACTAATATTGTCTGACTGATAGTAGTCTGACTGACAGTGTTAGAAAGTTACAATAATTTAATAATTATATTATATTGAGAAATTGTATTTTCTGTTTTTATGTTTTCTTTCACTTTATTAAAAAAAAAGTTTTCTCTATTTATGAGGACACGTGTCATTGTGTTTTATACAATGTGATTGCAGGTATAGCCTTCTGCAATAGACGATATTTGCACAGAATTACATAAGCTTTCATTTATTATTTTAAAATTTTTTTTATTCTTGTAAGTATGTAGGTACTCAAACTGGAAGAGCACTCCCAATAGTAAGTATGGTTTTCAAGCGCGATCGACAATGTGATAAACGTCGCTATAATGCAGGAGTGGGCAAACTTTTTGTGCAGAGGGCCACATTGAAAATTGTAAAGCTATTGGAGGGCCACATATAATATTATGTATATTTTTGTTTAAAACTCTCGGTAAATTAATTAAATATTTTTATTGTAAAGAAAGGTAGTTTTACATAATGTAGATAACTTCTGAAATAAATTACATTTCTAACAGACTTACACTATAACAGTATATTCTCTAATATGGATAAAAGGTTTTGCAAATATTTTAACAATATTAGAAAAATCGTATGTTGCATACAGTCACAATATGGGTTCATATCAATAGTTTTAATGAACATAAAAAAAACACACCATACACATACAGTCACACCAGTTGCAACTTTATTGATATTATTAATTTCTAATGAGATGTATGTAATTGCTTGTAAGGTTTTATAATTCCTTTGAAATCTAAAACAAGTTTACTTGTAGAAATTTGCATGACTGCATTTAAGTTGCAATCAGATAATAAAGACCTGTTCTTAGATTTGTTAATTTTTAAGCAAAAAAAATGTCCGTTCACAAATATACGAGTATGAAGATCCAAATAATGACAAAAATTTGGCTGCAAAGTGTTTAACGTTCGTGAATGATTGTTCAGGCAAAGAACCATAGAAATCAAACAAACATTCAGAGGCGCTATTTGTTAAAGTTTTCCTTCAGGTAATGATTGACTTGTAATTCAAGCAACTCAGAATGTATGTGCTTTGGGGCTTTATCAGCTTCTGCACTGAGAGGAGAACAGATAACATTGAAGTGCTGCTAAAAGTTCTTGAAATCTTAGAATCTTCTTCCAAATTCTTAAACCAATACATCTAACTGAGCTTTGAATTTTCTACTCATTTCATCAGAAATAGTTTCTTGTTTCAGCAAAGGGAAGTGACAAAACATGTTTTCACTTGCTTGTCTGGAAAACAGTGAGAGATTGGCTTGAAATTATTTTACATGAACATACATTTCATGTGCAAAGAAACCATTGCCCTGAAGTTGAACATTAAGTTCATTTAACTTTTCCATTATTTCAATGGCAAATATAAAGTCAGACTTCCACTCTGCATCAACAATGTTAGCATTGAAGTCACATTCTATTCTCTTCATCTCTAGATACATTACTATTTCTTCTTTAAGATTCCATACTCTCCTTAAAACCTTTCCGAGATTCAACCATCGAACTGTACTGTGGGTACAAGACATCAGAATGTTCAGTTTCCAGATCGTCTAGTAATGCTCTGAATTGCCTGTGATTGAGTCCACTTGATCTGATGAGGTTTATGACACTGACAACTGAGTCAATGACATGCTTAATTTTTAAAATAGATTTACACAAACTTTCCTGATGAATCACACAGTGAAGTGGTAATATTACGTGGTCAGGATATTCTGACTTAATCCTATCATTGATAAACTTTATCAGTCCTATATGTTTTTCTCGTTAAAGCACGAGCACCATCAGTTGTAATACTAGCCATCTTGTTCCACATTAACCCAGCTCTTTCAATACAATAATCGTTCGTTTATTTCAAAATGTGTTTGAGGGCCGCAAAATATCCAAGGGCGGGCCGCATGCGGCCCGCAGTTTGCCCACCCCTGCTATAATGAACCAACATTTAACGAGGTTGCAATTGTTTTCGTCATCGACTATGGAGAGCCACCTTTTAACTGCGACATTTGCCTTTACCATTGAAACCAGAGAGTCAAATAAAGCAGTTCATTAATATAATGATACTTAGCTTGAATATGGATCAAATGTCATACTTCCTTTTGTTCCCATACTGTGAGCCGAGTTGGTAAGCACATTGGCAATGTGTGGCATATCAGGGTAAGTAAGCCAATAACTTTCGTCCCGACGCGACGACGGGTCTCGACGGGATTCGAACAAATCTAGTATATCACAAACGCCATGTAAATACATGGAGAATATCATACAAATAATGTAATTCATTCATTTTCCTTTTGCGCTGAAGTTAGCGCATAGGGCAGAGGTCAGATCTCTCCAATTATGTCCGTTCAAAGCTATTCTGTGCAGTTCTTGAAAGTATGAATATTGGTTGTTTTATTTATTGGAATAAACTGACTTCTGTTACACAAATCGGTCTGAATTTTATGATGTTAGTTGATTAATCCAACGATCGACGAGTGACAAGACTTGATTAAAGAAACACCCTCTATCAACGGACGTCAAAACCGGAAGTAGCATAATATTAAAATAATTATGTAAATATATTAAAATATGTTATAAAAATCATGTTAATGAATTGAGAATATCTTAATCATGTAAATACATACAGACTATCATACAAATCATGAAAATACTTACATAATATTACACAAATCTCGTAAATGCATACATAATATCACGCTAATGTTAATACATACATAAAAGGATACTAATTATGTAAATACTTACATAATGTCATATTAATCATGTAAATACATAGATAAAATCTTGCTGATTATGTAAATACATGCATAATAAATATCATACATGTTATGTAAATACTTTCAAAATTTCATGGAAATAAAGTAAATCGTACAAAATATCATAGAAACTATATATATATATACATACATACAAACTTTAACAGAAATCATGTAAATACATTCACAATGTTATACTAATCATGTAAATACCTACATAATATCATAGAAATCATGTAAATAGATTCAAAATATTAGACTAATTATGTCAATACATACATACTATCATACAAAGCATATATTCTCTTGAAAGTTTCACGGATTCATCGAAAAACATCTGGCTTTACTAGGAAACAATTCTTCAAATTATGAACACAAATATTACAAAGTATTTTTGAGCACAGTCGGTTCGTTGTAACACAACTACTACATCGTGAAATGTATGGTTCAAGACACTTGTCTTGTGTTCACGTGACTGCGAACGCGATTATGGATCAAGACATTCTTGATTAATTCTTGATTAGAAAACTGGCCTCACAGCACGTGGGACATTCCCATAAGTGGTCCGCCCTCTGTTACAGCAGCCATTCGACTCGATGGTATTTCGAGTCCAATGCCGCCAAAACAGACGTCGACATCAGGGCACAACTCTGGTCCTTGCGACAGGTTTTTTTTTTGTTCCGCCCACACACACCGTGCCCGTAACTAGTTCAAGCATAACGTCGGCCTGTCGGATCAAGACATGTTTTTCATAAGTAAAGTTTTTCGGCGATCCCGTGGAATTAGGGCTTTATCTAAGGTGAAGCAGTGTGAATAGTATGGGCATTAGTTCTGTACAAAGGAAGTGCATTTAATTATTTATTTATTTTGCAGGTACGCTATATTATATGGTTTGCAAAATGCATCAAATCTGTATTTGCATTTACCTAAAGGGAAGAGCGTCGAAGCCATGACACCTCCCACTTCATGCCTTTGGTATTGTACACTTTAATTTGTTTCGCTTCAGAATCGCAGTGTGTACTTGTTTTTGCATAGAGTAACCAACATATCCGGCTCTGTGTTTGGGCGAGAAGTCGAGTTCACACCTGTGAAAGATAAGATACCAGGTTCATTCCGCCTTTGACAATTTCTTCTGGAGCGTTCAAGAAGCAATTGTAGTATGAACATGTTCGTCGCCGCAACGAGGTTTGCCTGAAACAGACCTCCTAGATATTCTGTCTCTTGCCCGGTGGTGCACTCTGCTAGACTGAAACCTGCCGATCTAGTGATATTATCATTCCAGTTGTATCTTTACCTACCTCTTGTTCGCCTCCCACCAACTCTAGCTTCAAGTAATGTCTTCAACAGGGTCTTTGTGTCTTGTAATATGTCCAAAAACACTTTGATTGATTTTGATTTTGTTTAATATTTTTTTTTCATACGAAGTGTTGTCAGTACCTATGTGATCATTTACTTCTCTTTTCTTGCAATATTCTTGTGTGTATCCACATCTCAAAGGCATCGGATCTGCCTTCTTGCCTTTAGTTCACTATATATGTTTCTCAGCCAAACATTGATGTAGAATAATAGATGTAGCATATTATAGATCTAAACTTGCAAGTTACTGAACGCAAAATTTTCTGTAAAATTACTACAGCCAAATAATGTTGTGTTGATTGCTACGGTCTAACTAGGATATGCATCGCCACTGCTGTGCATTATTTTTATTATGTTGCATTCCGTGGCCAATGAGTAAACATCTTCTTCTATATTTTGCAATCCATGCCACACAATGTCAATTGTTGCGATCCTTGGCTTGCTAATAAACAAAACTCTGTACTGTCTTTTCTACTCATGACGGAGCGAGTGCCACGGGACTGTAACCTAATGCGCAGATTCATTAGAAGAGTGTGAACAAGACCCGCAGGTTTCCACTCAAGAGTGGCTCAACTTTCTTCCGATTCCATTAGTCTTCAGCTATATCACCGACATAGCTCTTATTTTAGAGAGATTTTGCAGACCATTATTTTGCTCCTCACAGGAAAATACTGTTCGAGAAATCACATAAATTGGAATTTGTTTTCTACCTTGCTCTTACACTGTGAAAATAATACATACTTAATATCACGGTGGAGAACGCAGGTGGTCAGGTGGTTGCAAGGTTAAAACATTACCCAGTGAAGAATCGTTGAATTTAACCAAATTCGGATTTCGTGTTGATGTTATAAACTTCTATTTATCTATTGTCTCTTCTCTGCTTTTGATGTAGGGCGTCGCAGAATTGATTGACGATCGGTTTTGGGGCTAAGGCACGTATGGTAGCTTGACATCTCATAACGTTTGTAACTCATTCAATCCACCTTCTTCTTGATCTTTCTTCATATTTCCATCTTCATGTTGTATGCTCTTACCGCTGGCGAACATAGATTCATTCTCATCAAGTGGCAGAACCATATCAGTCATTGTTTATCAATATAATTGACCACATATGCTGTTCAACAGTTCTTGTAATCTATAAATTCCTTACATGCTCTCTTATTGATTTTATTTGATGATTTTCTTCGACTTCTTAGTAAGATATCTCTCTTGTTGCTCTATTAGCATCCATATCTGACATTGATAACACAATGTTGGTTTAAAAATTGAATTTATGATTTGCCTTTTGGTTTCCATTGGGATAGATTTGTGTTTCAAGATTGGTGGTAATTCACAATTCACGTAGTTGGCTTTTTGAATTCTTGTCTGGATCTCTGATCATTCTTCCATCTTTTGTAAAAATGCTCAAAAGATATTTCAATTCCTACACTTGTGTTAGTAATTGATCACTTAACTTTATGTTAATTGTATTGTGTTTTCTGCCTAAAGACATTACCTCTGTTTTTTTTTCTGTGTTGATCTTCATGTGATTTAGATAAATATACTCATTTTCGTTGTGTATGGTTATGTGATCTTGCAGCTTTTCACTTGAACTGTGGAATAGGCATTGGTCGTCAGCAAAGAGTAGTTTTGTTAGGTCATTCTGATGATAAGCTTCTGGTGATGTTTTTACTGTTGTGGTAGTATTATCCAAATAAATAATAAGCAATAATGATGATAAGGTGTTTTATGATGTTCTAACTGCACTTTCGCTTTGTTTGTCTATGGCTCTTACGCAGTCTAATAATGGTCCTTTATTCTATACTTTTCTAGATGGCTCCGGATTAGTTCCCTCTATTTATTATGCACAAAAAGATTTCTCTTGATTTATGGAAGCAAGTCAATTGGTTTTTTTTCTTTTGAATTCCGACTAATTAGAAAATATTGCATATCTACATCATCTACCTTTTCTAAATCTGAACTGTTCAGGACTAAGCATTGGATCCACAATAGGTCTTATCATTTTTTTCAATAATCTTAGCGAACATTTTAACGATCTGATAATTAAGTCTAAATATTAAATTTAAATAAATTCTAAGCTATGATCTCTAAATCTAACATTCAATTTACAAAATAATAATATTTATTTTGAGTAAATGAATGTTGATTATAATTACAATCAAGTGTTAGAAAAGCTGTTTAATAAAATAATATTTATACAATTTAATTTTTCAATTTTGTTTTCGTTTTGGCGTCACTGGAGACTATTTGCGGCGCACCTGGGAACCGCAGCGCTCATCTACGGAACCGCTGGGGTAATCAATATCACACTGGCAGCGTTTACTTTCACGTGCGATTTGGTACCAATCTCCAGTTGCGTAGTATGAGTTGTTAGAGATGGGACGTCGAGAGACATTTTTATTAGTATGTAGGTATGTTATAGTATCTGGTTGCGGAACCCTTCACAGGCAGGGAGTTTCACAGTAAGTAGTGAGAACCCTTCACAAATAGCAAGAGATGGACGGCGTAAAATGCAATACATTAAATGTTTTGCTTTTGTGTAAATGTTGTCACTACGGACGCTGGTGGCACACAATGCGAAGGTGTGTTTATCTAAGAACGTACCATGCGACGATAAAACACAAATGTGTGTTTTTATAAGAACGCATCAAGCTATGATAAAGCGGAACGTTTGTTCACCTAAGAACATGTCAGATAATAGACAGACGGGAATCATACCAGGTAGAAGCTTTCTGGTTGGTCTGAGACAACGTGGGATTATTATAACCAGAAGGATCAATTTCTGATTGGCCAGAGGTTTTCTTCTGGGGAAATGAAACCTTTTGATTTAGTTGGAAGTTTCTGGAAGTTTGGAGGAACTTAGGAGTGGAGGAGGAAGAAGATGGCATTATCGACTGCCGAGCAGGGCGGTCGCATTTCACTTCTGAGGAAGCAGTCCCAGGAGTCAGTCTCCGCAGGGTCAGTCTCTATCAGGCTTGACTCGGATCATCAGTACTTGTCTTCCAGGAGAGACAATTCCTAGTTTAGTCTTGCAGCTGAGACAGTCAGTCTTCGGTCTCCCAGGAGAGACGAAGAGTCAGAGCCAGATAGTTAGTCGGTGTATAATCTCTAAGACTTAGCTTATAACCCGAGTGAAACAATTCCTGGACGTGCTAGCGTAATTTGTAACCGGCGATTATTATATTATTGCCTAGCTGCAGACAATTTAGGATTAGTCTGCAGAGTTGAGGACGGACTCGAATAAGACTAGATTAGGACTTGTGACTAGTGTTTATTTGCCACACTTATGAGTATGATGCTATTAATTGATGTATATCAACTTGTGTAAATAAACCTCATATTATTGTGAAGGAGTGCTTTGGTTAATTGATTGATGTCGAGGAGTATTTCACAGATATAGACCTGGTCACAACACCAGTATTCCAGTAAGTCCTAAAAGGCATTTTCTTCCATCGCAATTTATTGTTTTTTTTCTGTCACACTAGTCTGTCCAGGACAGACTGTCAACTATATGTTTTCGGCAACAAGTTGTTTCTGTCACACATAAGTGCAGAGCTTGTTACTGGTACACTGAGGTCTATGACCACGACGGTCCCGGCCAACGCGGAGTACTACCCTATATTTGATCATCACAAAGCCCAATTATACCGAAACCCGCAAGTTTCACAGAGAAAATCTGTGTGTGTTATATTTAGTTTCAAGTTGCGACACGAGCTGTCGCGAATTTCAGTGACCTGTGCGGTTAATTAATCAGTGCGTGTGCAGTTTAGTAAAACTTCAAGGAACAAACAGACGAACATTGGTTTTCTTATGTCATACTAACTAATTATCACAGAACAGAGAGAAGTGAGCAATTGTTATCTAATTTACGAACATTCTAATACTCCGTGGAGACTATAGCTAAATTTATAAATTCTCCGACAGGACAAGAATGACTGAGAGAAATGAACGTATGTTTTGGTGTGTAAGATTAATAGTTAAAGTTAACATTAATTAGATACTGAATTTATAAATGTTTATCCAACAGAGGAGATATCGAATTTATAAATGTTCCTTCCACAGAGGAGATATTGAATTTATAAATGTTCTTTCCACAGAGGAGATATCGAATTTATAAATGTTCATTCCACAGAGGAGATATTGAATTTATAAACGTTCATTCCACAGAGGAGATATCGAATTTATAAATGTGCATTCCATAGAGGAGATAATTAGATACTTGACATATTTCTTTTATGCATTTTTACATATATATCAACTTGGTAATATAACTCAAGTAGGATTGTTTGTTCACACATAGATTAGCAGTTAGGCAGATTAAAGCTATCCAGAGATAATAGTAGAGTTCAGAGGACGTTACGGAGTTAGTAACGAGAAACTCATAAAAGAGGTGTAGGGAGAAAATGGAACTAAAGGCCTTGGCCCAGGAAGCCAACAAAGAAGAAGTAGAGAAGTCTGAGCTGCGCGAATTAATACAAGCCTTAAGATGACAAGGTTCGTCTATCGTTATTCCGTCTTTCTCAGGGAACGAAGCGCACTTCAAGAGCTGGATAGCAGATATAGAAAACAGCGCGTCAGTAACATGAAATTGTTAGCTCTGCAAGCTAGCAACGGTCCAGTAGCGGAGACGATTAGGCTAAGGATAGAGAGAGTACCAGCAGAATCCTGGAAGGACTTCCAAGCGGGATTAGAACGGAGATATGGTGGACTCTCCGGAGCCGAATATGCGATGGTAATGCTAACAAAGGTTAGACTAAACGTGGCTGAAACAGTGGAAGCTTTCGGATACAGACTTTTACGTCTAGCAGAAGAAGCTTTTCCCCAGGAAATGGAGGAAAGAGGTGTAGGGAGAATACTCCTGCACTACTTCATAGAAGGGTTGCTGCCAGGAGCAATCAAACGCCACATCTTAGAGACGGAACCTGGCACACTAGACGACGCCCTTCGCCTAGCTGTGAGGAAGGAGCAGTCCAGTATATGGATTAAATTCAGGTTGGGTACGGAGCCCACAAGAAAGTGGAGCAGATATATTAGAAAACACGCACCAACCAAACCAGGGGGCATTGGACAAATTCCAGGAAAGGAAACAGGAGTTTCCACTAGATAGACGAGGCACGAGAACAGAGAGAGAGAGATCGAAGATGCTATGATTGTGGGCAGGACGGTCACCTCATGGCAGACTGCAGAAAGAGAGTAGGGTACAGGCACGAATTTCAGCTAGATCGAAAATGTCGCGAAGAGACGAGATTCACCCCGCAACACCTGGGCGTCAGGAAACGACCATTCCGCTCGGAGATAGCGGCCTACCAGAGAGTAGCCCAAGACACAGTACCCACAAGAAGAGGATAGGAGCAGTGGTCAGGAGGGACCAGAGGAGTCAGGTCACGACCATACAGAAAAAGATATTTGTAGCCAGGAACGGGCACACGGGAGGAACCAGGAAGAACGAAATACCCAGTCGGTCGTTTGCTAAACAGAACAGGGGCGGCAGTAGGAGAAATGTCTCCTCCCTGAGGCGACAAGCGATAGATATAGGAAACTGGCGAGTAAATGCCTTTAGAGTCCTTCCGAGCAATAAAGTAAACCCGGATCGCACAGAGCGACCTATAGGTATCTTGATGGAGCTAGAAACCTGCAAGACAGACAAACGGAAGCCTGACAATGAGAGACAGACAGCAGAGAAGCTAACGGCTGTGCTTCAGTCAGAATTGAGGTCTCTGAGTGCAGTAGCGAGAGAACATTCTGAAGAGGCTCAGGAGCCCAGACCAGAGTCAAGACTTCTGGACGAGCCAGCCACGGAAAAATACCTGACGTCTGGCAAAGAGAACGAGAGAGATAGCGCGTCAGACCACGACAGTGATGACGACTAAATCGCAGCGGATAACGACACTGATACAGACGAGTGCGAGTCACACGACAGCACCGAGACGGAACCTGGGACTCACAGAGAGACAGTTGAAGCGGTGGCACCACCCTGCCTGCAACGAACAGCACGGAGGACTCACCTTTCCGGAACACTCGGGCCGCGAGTAGACAACGCAACGACGTTGCAGTCACCATTAATGCCCAACCTACAATACAGGCGGTAAGGAGAAAACCGAGAAATGAAGCAGCGTTCAAATTAGCTTGCCAGATTGTTCTAGATACAGATCATATGAAACAGAACGAAGATCGGAGACAGATCTCCGAACTAACCGGTAAGATGGCTGACGTGGTGTTTAGGTAGTTTGTATATAACGTTCCATTGGATGTACATAGTTGATACATAATAATAGCTTGCTAGAAGACAGAATGGTTGGAGGGATCACTGTTTTCATCTTTATTTTATCCGGAAAAATTTATTCTTGGCCTTCCGCCTCAGCAGAACGAAGTATAGACTTAGATTCGCCACGACACAAAGCCGCATAAAGTTTTTTTGTGACAAGGGGGCGAGATGTGATAGTATCTGGTTGCGGAACCCTTCACAGGCAGGGGGTTTCACAGTAAGAAGTGAGAACCCTTCAGAGATAGCAAGAGATGGACGGTGTGCAACACATTGAATGTTTTGCTCTTGTGTAAATGTTGTCACTACGGACACTGGTGGCACGCAATGCGAAGGTGTGTTTATCTAAGAACGTGTCAAGCGACGATAAAACACAAACGAGTCAGTCTCCGCACGGTCAGTCTCTATCAGGCTTGTCTCGGACCGTCAGTACTTGTCTCACAGGAGAGACAAGTCCTAGTTTAGTCTCAAAGCTGAGACAGTCAGTCGTCGGTCTCCCAGGAGAGACGAGGGGTCAGAGCCAGATAGTTAGTCGGTGTATAATCTCTAAGACTTAGCTTATAACACGAGTGAAACAATTACTGGATGTGCTAGTGTAATTTGTAATCGGCGATTATTATATTATTGCTCAGTTGCAGACAATTTATGATTAGTCTGCAGAGTTGAGGACGGACTCGAATAAGACTAGATTAGGACTTGTGACTAGTGTTTATTTGCCTCTCTTAAGAGTATGATGCTATTAATTGATGTATATCAACTTGTGTAAATAAACATCATATTATTGTGAAGGAGTGCTTTCGTTAACTGATTGATGTCGAGCAGTATTACACATATTTAGACCTGGTCACAACACCATTATTCCAGTAAGTCCTAAAAGGCATTTTCTTCCGTCGCAATATATTGTGACGCTGCAGATCTTCTTTCTGTCACACTAGTCTGTCCAGGACAGACAGTCAACTATATGTTTTCTGCAACAAGTTGTATCTGTCACACCAAGTGCAGAGCTTGTTACTGTTACAGGTAGCTCTCTCTCTCTCTCTCTCTCTCTCTCTCTCTCTCTCTCTCTCTCTCCCACACTCACATTTCATTGGTCACAACAGATACACATTTTTATTTCCCTATATACAATAGTTACTTGTATCTTTTAAAAAGTAACCTGCCTTATATATTTTTGTAACCTATAACAAAATATGTAAGTAAGAGAAGACACCAAATAGAAATATGTTTTTACAACAATAAAAAGAAAATGATGGACTCATATCGAACATGAACACTAAAAGTATTAAAATGTGTACGAGAAAAAGATGAAGACAAGAGAAACTCTTTACAATACAACCAACAAAGACTGTGGGCTCTCAAAACAAACAATAAATACACACAGTGGCATCACATCGCACGAATGCAAGAGCTTTGGTTTCTGTCCTACGCAGCGTGTTCGATGCTTAAGGAATAATCAGACTGACATAGAGAAAGATAGACAGACAGAGACAGGCATACGACGGACAGACGGACAGATAGACAGACAGATAGATAGATAGACAGATAGATAGACAGACATATTTATATATAGTTAGATAGATAGATAGATAGATAGATAGATAGATAGATAGATAGATAGATAGATAGATAGATAGATAGATAGATAGATAGATAGATAGATAGATAGATAGATAGATAGATAGATAGATAGATAGATAGATAGATAGATAGATAGATAGATAGATAGATAGATAGATAGATAGATAGATAGATAGATAGATAGATAGATAGATAGATAGATAGATAGATAGATAGATAGATAGATAGATAGATAGATAGATAGATAGATAGATAGATAGATAGATAGATAGATAGATAGATAGATAGATAGATAGATAGATAGATAGATAGATAGATAGATAGATAGATAGAGATGGATAGATTTTTTGCCACATTTTTTGAGAGATATATAGAGATATATAAAGATGGATAGATTTTTTGCCACATTTTTTGAGAGATATATAGAGATATATAAAGATGGATAGATGTTTTCCCCACATTTCCCCCCCCCCCCCCCATTTTTTGAGAAATGTTTCATTGTGAAACAAATTAATAGACGTACAAAAGAAATTTTTTTTTGTCGTCAACTTTTGCCTAATCAACAACTGTCAAAATTTTTCAGACCTTTACCCATCTCCTTATTGTTGGTCATGTATTGGAATAAGTGAACCTGTTCATTACAAAAAAAAAGAAATAAAACATTCATTTCTTGTATTTTCTTGAGATGCAAATAAACTCTACAATTGTTCTTACCCTTCACGCCCACATTCAATAAAACACCAATTAACCCTGTTGCTGTATCCTAAAGGAATCAAAGAGTAGTAACATGCATGCATGCTGTAAGAAGCGATTAAGGAGATTTATGTGTACAGTTCATGCACCGTGCCATTAGCCACAGACACTAAAATTATACTGAAGTCAATTGTGTCAGGTCTTTTTTCATTCGTATGGAATGGGACTATATTTGAAATTGTGTCTATTCTATAAACTTGACTTACAAGGCTACTGAACATACGTTGGACAGACTTCAAATCAAACACAGTTGTCAGATAAGAATCAAAACAAGAATATGTATCCACCTATATTAGAAAGCGTCGCTGGAATTACATCGGACACGCACTACGAAATGATACTGAAAGACTCCCCTATCGAACTTTGATGTGGTCACCAAAAGGCAAGAGAAAACGAAGAAGACCAAAAGAAACTTTGCGTAGAACTATTACAAGGGAAAGTTTCACCATCGGTATCAGTGAAGATTTAAAGCAAATTGCAATGAAACGAGAGACATGGAAATCTATGACATCAGCGCTATGTGCCGTCTTTGGCCCTAGAGGAATAACTAACAAACTAACTAATAAACTTGACTGCTTTGTAATGTGTACAGAGGTCCGCAGGTTTTTCTTCCATTGTTGTATTTCTTCAGTATTTCATATTCACGACATTCTTGAAGTATATGCTCTGCTGCCTGAGGTTTGTGTTCACATGTACACATGGCTGTGTTGCCAATCTTACTGCCAAACTTTGTATACATGTGGAAGCGGTTTCAACTGCAAAATGTTCTAAGGTGTAGAATGATAACTTGTTTTGGTCTATTCACAAATTAGTAGTTATATCCTGTTAGTGTTGGTTTCTTAACCATCTCTTGGTGGTAAGTTGTTGGCACATCTGGTTGTTCTTTAGCATCACCCACCTTATCCAGACGAGTTGTTGTCTTTTTTCCAGGATTTCCATAATGCAACGGTATCTACTGTATAGTTACTTTGAGCAGACTTCCTATTTTGTTCATCTGCATGGGCATGTCTGGTTGTATTTTAGAATGGAAATCTTGAAGAACTCATAGTTTATCTCTCAGAATCACAACAGGATTTGGGTCGATATTTGAGCACATCATTTATTCAGTTAGATAGATAGATTGATTGCCTGAATACCTGCACTGTATTTTTGACAGAATTTCGCAGTTGGTACTTTGAACGTATCCCTAAACTTGTACTGGTAGAGGTAAAGGTAGGTCATATGCAGCAACCTGCCATCGGGGATGAACATAACACTTCATGTACTAGGCTGCAGCAAGTATTAGGTGGGGTGGCCAGTTCCCTTTCTTGCTGTCCTTACCTCCCATAACTCACGCATCAGGTACTCATTTACAGCTGAGTCGACTGGAGGAGTGGTCGCGTCAAGCGAGAAATCACAAACAGGAATTATTTTGTGTCCGGAAGGGATTTCTAACTTGGCACGCTGTAACCCGGTTATATCAAGCATGCTCATACGGGTACTCTCTCTATCTCTCTCTCTCTCTCTCTCTCTGTATATGTACCTGCTATTCCATTCATCAGTACATTATCTGCTGACCAATCAGAAGAAACTGTGATCTCTATATATCCTATAGAATATCCACCATACAGAATATGTCTTACATTGTGCAGTTTTCTGTTTTTACCACATACAATTTATTTCACTACATCATAATCATCAGTGCCGTCTCTGCAGCGAAAAACTAGAAGTCCAGGCACATGTTGTCACACGCATATAAACAGGCCAATATCCTCTTTCCATAGAATTGTTCTAGTACAGACTTTAGGGAACTGTATAGGAAAATATGACATTAGTCTGCGAATTCTTTTATCCTAGTGGATAAAGCCACTTCTATTCAGTCGAACCGTCGCCGCGCTGTGAAATTTTTCGTTGCATGATTCCGTTATACAGGGAATAATTTCGACATCTTTTATCACCTCTGGGTCTCTGCGTTCAGTCAGTGTTTGTATCCATGCATTTTCTCTTTTTGGACTATGGGTTTTGATTTTATTGTTACTGCTAATCATAAAGACCTGAAGTCATCGATATTCATACCACTACCTAAAAACCCAGGGCTGTAGACTGTACAGAATATAGAACAATAAGTTTGATGAGTCATATCACCACAATACTACACAAGATAATACATGAAAGAATTAAAAACACGAAAGAAATTGAGATCGGTGAATAGAATTCGGTTTTAGGAAAAACAAGGGAAACCAAAGAAGCTATACTTAGTATCCGACCATTGGTAGATAAATATATAAAGTCCAAGAAAATTATCGATATTTGCTTCGTAGACTACAGCAAGGCCTTTGACAGAGTCCAACATGAGAAATTAATCAAATGTCATCAAGAAAAATGCATAGATAGAAAAGACATCAGAGTGATTAGAAATATGTTTTGGGAACAGACTGCATCAATAAGGTGTGAAAACAGCTAATCACCATACATAGAAATAAGAAGAAGGGTAAGACAAGGATGTATTGTTCATCCAGCTTATTTAATATCTACACAGAGAATATCTTTAAACAAATAGAATGAATGCCAGGAATCGAGATCAATCAAGGGCATTGCCGAATGGCGTAGCATATAATTGTCTCCGTGACTCTCTGTCTCTTGTGTTGTCAATAAGCTCAGTTGGTGTACTTCTCCCGTGCCATAATACTAGTCCATCAAGCAACTTCTCTCTTTGTCGTTCCATGTCTTTACTCCACTTGATCTTTCCAGTGGTTATTAAGTGTTCAAGCTGTTTTCTTTTCAACACATGTCCTAGAAACCATGACTGTCTGCCCCTAATGTTTGTTATGATTGATCTTTTTACGCCAGCATCAGTGAGAACACCTGCATTAGTTTTCTTAGCTGTCCATTGAATGTGTATCATTCTTCTCAGAAACCACATTTCTGTAGACTCCAGTTCGTGTTTATTTTTTGTTACAGTCCAAATCCAAAGTATTAAAAAAACCTGAGATATGTTAGTATAGGGGTTAAAAGGATAATAGGAATGGCTAAAAGTACTTTCAATGACATGGCATGAGGAAAATATTAACATCTAAACACATTATAAACAAGCTACAAATGAGAATTATAAAATGATGCATCTATTCTATATTAACGTATGGCTCAGAAACATGGACAGTAATCGAACAATAGGAAGACAGAATTGATGCCTTTGAGATGTGGATATATAGAAGAATAGGGAAAACATCATGGAAAGAGAAGAAAACAAACAAAGAGGTTCTAACAGCAATTAATGTGAAGAAAGAATTATTAAATGAAATAAAGATCAAGCAAAGAAAATAATTTGAACACATTAAGAGACATGTCACCTTGCTGAAGACCTTACTTGAGGGTAAAGTCGAGGGGAAACAAGCAAGAGTAGGCAGAGATAAAAGTGAGAGAGTAACATCACGAGATGTACAGATTACAGTCTAGAAGAGTGCACGACCAAAACAAGAGACAGGGGATGTTAGAAGGAGTGGTAGTCAGAGATAGAATAGGAAGAATAACATCACGAGATGTACAGATTACAGTCTAGCATAGTGCACGACCAAAACAAGAGACAGGGGATATTTACGATAAGTTGCAGCCAACATTCGTTGCGGAGACGGCACTTGATAATAATGATGTGTGATTTTTAGTGTTTGATTTTTCTCCTTTTCTCATCATCATCACGTGACATATTCTTTCCAGAACGTTGTCTTTGAAATTGCTGTCCTGAACCCAACTCTTTTTTGTTTCAATTTGCCCGCCTCCTCCAATGATATCTTCATACAGTCTTTGTTGCCATATGCTCGTCTCCTTCTAGGTGTGCTTCTTCTACATCTCGGAATTCTGTCATCTATTATGCTGTCCATGCCATTTCGTCTTATTATATGTCCGAAATATTTTAGTTTTTAAAATGTAAAATTGTATTCACGAACCATATCTTTATCTAGTTCTTGTAAATGTGATCGGTATTCGACGCTGGACACAATTCAGTTGACGGATATTCCAGGTGTGGACACATGTGCTGCTGGAAAACTTTTCGAAGTATTTTCCCATTTGTGCCCTCATGTGGTACCACTTATGGCTTTCAAGGCGACTAACATTCTCCTAGCCTTTGTTGCTTCGTTGATGTGTTCCTTCCATGCCTGATTGTTGCCAAATGTGGCTCAGAAACATGTGGGTTGTTTGTCTTCATTTAGGAACTCTTCATTTATCTTGATGTCACCAGCTGTTTATTTTGGTGAGAGAGTAAAGAAGTTTTGGCTGCACTTATCTGTGCTGATGTTGGCACACTATATGTTTGCCCGTGTGGTTATCACATCTCTTTGTAGTGATAACTAGGATAATATGCTGATAACTAAAGTACATTATCCTAGTTATCGCTTTTTGGATTTGTTACTGCGTCACTCTCCACCTTGTCGGATAGCCTCTGACAGTGATTATTTATATTTGTACATCTATGTTTCTGTTTGGTGACCACTAATACATATTCTTCCCTGCACGATTTTACCAAGTTATCAGGGTACATTTCCCCTTTGTACAGTTATACATCGTACCATTCATTCTGCAATTTATCAATTTATTTAACCAACATTATTACCAAACCTTGTCTTAAGCTTTCTTCAGGTCTTAAATGCTTCTAGGATCCCATCTTATCTTTTGAGAAAAAGTAGGTTGCCGTATCTTCAGTAAAGTAATATTTCCTGAAACATGTCTTCTGTGATAATATTTTTTTTCCTTTCAAGTTTTACATTGTAGTCTGAGGTTTGTGATACGCTTCATTGTTTTGTGTCATATTGAAATCTGGAAATGTCGCAGTCAAGTTGTGGACCACGACACGACTCATTTCATTGTCCAAACTATATCATGTCAATGGTATTCGGTGATGACATCGATCTGATGATGACAACAGTGACAAAACTACAAGAGTTAACAAGACTTGAAATATCAAGCAAAAACACTTGGCATTGAAATCAAAGCAGACCAGAGTAACATTGTGGAGCATAGAAGTACTAAGGCAGTTCCAAACAATATATATTGCCATTTCTCTGCTTATGCTGTGAAGATTTGCAGTATTTAATGACGATCGATTTTCAAACTATTGCACGTTTGCTCACTCTATATGCAGTAATACTGTGCCGTGTCAGATTGTTGGCAACTTCTCCAATCCAACTTCTTTTGGCCTTCATCTCTGTCGTGATGTTTCCATTTTCACGTTCTATGCCTCTTACCGCTGGTCAAAAAGCGTTCATTCTCATTAGGTAGAGGAACAATTTCAATCTTTGTTTATCAGTACATGTGATCACTGATGTTGTTCCAACAGTTCTTGTAAACTCATTTATCACATGATCTCTTCTTGTTCCAACAGTTCTTGTAAACTCATTTATCACATGATCTCTTCTTGTTCTGTTTGATGCTTTTCTTAGGCATCTAATTTCACACGTTGTAAGCTTTCTCTCATGTTTTTCAGTTAGTGTCCATGTCTTACATTGAAAACATATTTTGGGATGAATATTGAATTTATGATTTGTCTTTTGATTCCCATCTGGATAGAAACATGACCAATATAAATCATCATCATCAAGTGCCGTCTCCGCAATGAAGGTTGGCTGCAATGGATCTCCAGCATCCCCTGTCTCTTGTCTTGGTGGTGCACTCTACTAGATTGTAACCTGTCCATCGTGTGATGCTACTCTCCCACTTGTATCTCTGTTTACCTCTTGCTCGCTTCCCTTTGACTTTACCCTCAAGTAAGGTCTTCAATAGGGAGTCATGTCTTTTAATGTGTCCATAATGTTTTATTTGCCTGATCTTTATTTCTCTTAGTAATTCTTTCTTCATATTAAGTGTTGTTAGCACCTCTTTATTTGTGTTCTTCTGTTTCTATGATGTTCTCCCTATTCTTCTATATACCCACATCTCAAAGGCATCAATTCTGTCTTCTAATTGTTTATTTAGTGTCCATGTTTCTGTGACATACTGTAATATAGAATATATGTAACATGTTATAATTATTATTATAAACATTTTTGTAATTTGTTTAGATGTTAATATTTTCCTCATGTCATTGAAGGTACTTTTAGCCGTTTCTATTCTCCTTTTTAACGTCTGTTCCACATCTGCCATCATTTGTGATTATGTGTCCAAGATATTGATAATGTTTTACCTGTTGTAATTTCTCTCCATGTATGTTTACCTCCTGTTCTTTTGTGTCTTTGTTGATTATCATGGCTTTTGTTTTTTTTGGATGTTTATATCCAGTCCATATTCAATACTTGATTTAGTGACTTGATCTATTAATCTTTGTAGTTCATGTTCACTTTCTGCTAAAAGAACAGTGTCATCTGTACATCTAAGGTTGTTTATTATTATATCATTGATCTTGAGTCCTGGCATTTTTTCTATATTTTTAAAGATATTCTCTGTGTAGATATTAAATAGGCTTGGTGATAAAATGCATCCTTGTCTTACTCCTCTTTTTATTTCTATATATGGTGAGTAGCTGTTTTCACATCTTATTGATGCAGTTTGTTCCCAATATATATTTCTAATCAATCTGATGTCTTTTCCATCTATGCCCATTTCTTGAAGACATTTGATTAATTTGTCGTGTTGGACTCTGTCAAAGGCCTTGATGTAGTGTATGAAGCAAATATAGATACTTTTATGACTTCTGAATATTTATCTATCACTAGTTGGATACTCAGTATAGCTTCTCTGGTTCCTTTGTTCTTCCTAAAACCGAATTGTCCTTCACCGACCTCCGTGTTATTCACCAACCAATATAAAGCAGTAATATAAATCAACGAATATAAAGCAGTAATATAAATCAACCAATATAAAGCTTAATAATCGAAATCTTGAGGTGGTTTCGATGTTTACTTAACTGGGAGCCCGGTTTAGTGGTGATGGTGAATCAACAGCAGAAGCTCACACAAGTCTGAATATAGTAACTGCCGTCAAGTTAGAGAACCTTATCACCATTTGGATCACCTTTCGGAAAAACAGGATCACCATCTATGTTAATTTCACTTATATAAATCTTTGGTTTTGACAATATGTGTATATGGCTGTGAGACCTGGACTATTACTGCGGACTTAGAAAGAAGAATCCAAGCGTTTGATAACAAATGCTATAGACGTGTGTTGGGTATCTTACCGAGAGCAAGAGATCAATGTGTTTGTGCATGATAGAATTAATGTATTAGTTAACAGGAACTACTGTTAACAACCGTAAAACTTCCTACGCTCTGGTGTTATGGCAAGTGATGACAAAAGATGTTCTTCAAGAAACGGTGGAGGTGGAAGAAAACGAGGTGCTTTGAAGAAGTCATGGCTGGATATTACCATGACTGGACAGGGTGTGAAGTTTCCAAACTCATTAGGATGGTAGCGGATAGCCATGCGTGGAGATCATTCTGTACAAAATATCTTAATGTGTCAGGAGATATCAAGAGAGCAAATGTCTATAGTTTAAAACTCCCTTGAAACCCTGAAAGTTGTGGGTTGTATTATATTATTCTTATTATTATTATATCCCGCAAATCAGCATAAACTATAGAATATTTCAACAGAAAACCTATCAACTTAATCTTCTTTGTTAAATATGTCTGAACCTTAATTTTTTAAACGTTATTTAGTATTTATGCTAAGTTATTAAGTTATGCTAAATTAATTGTAGTTGCATGTATCATTAACGCAACGTACGCGCGCACACAAATACACAGTCACACACATGTACATATAAACCCAGAGTAACCACCCGCCTTGACTGATCCAATTCATGCGCTACAGTGAACAACCGACAGTTCGTACATGATCCATGTGCTTTCACTCTGGACTGTAGCACGCAAGTAACACTGTTCGACACGTGTCCCTGTTGTGCTTCGTTTTACGGGAGCATGATTTGACAACCCAAATAGCCCAGTTAGTCTTTGTTGTAGTGCCCTAAACACTTTTTTGGTGCTCGTAAAAAAGAGGATGTCACCGAATGGGCTGACAGCTGTACCTGTGAGAGACCCCTATAACTGGCACGTGCACCCGCGCGGTACACGCGTCGGATTGTCATTTAGAAGATGAAGTAGATCAGGCGTAGTGAATGTAAA
This sequence comes from Meghimatium bilineatum, assembly GCA_034231615.1. Classification (NCBI taxonomy): domain Eukaryota; kingdom Metazoa; phylum Mollusca; class Gastropoda; order Stylommatophora; family Philomycidae; genus Meghimatium; species Meghimatium bilineatum. Next base: position 17,607,853 of record CM067313.1, read on the forward strand.
ACCAGCAAGACATCTATTTTGGTGGTTTGTGTTTCCTTTCACTTGCGGACTATAAATACGTGTTACATAAAACCGCAAACAGCCTTGCCGTCACAAAATGAAGACGACATACATATGCAAATTGGAAAATATTGTTACAATTTAACAATTTCTTAACCTCATGGCGACTATGAAAAATAACTTTCCTTTCACTCCGTTTCTATTGACAATCTGCCTATAACAACTCTGCCCAGCAGATATCAGTAGCCAGCAGCGCCAGATCTGTGCCAGATGTGCTGATTCAGTTCATGTATACCCTTCCGGTTATTCGGCTTCTATTGCTACATTGGTTGTTGGTTATGAATCAATATCATTGCACTCCGTGAAAATCCCATGATGTTCAGGTCTACCTTAGCAGATGACAAAGGGTATCGTCGTGATCATCAAAGCCTTAACCCTCCAGGGTCGTATGTGTGTCACTCTAAAAACATCAACACATACATTTCACCATGCATCTCTGTTATCAGGTCTTTGTTTGAGTGTGAAAAATGGTAATCATATCCATGCTCTAATATTATCAATCCATCCTTTCCTCTGACCCCCTCTGCTTCTTACACCCTCAACTGTTCACTATAAGATATTTGTGGAAAGGAAATTGTGCCTCATCACGTAGTCAAATCACACAAGTTTACAATGCTTCACCACTACTATGAAATGTTCTTGTTGGCCTGCAAGAGTATTAATTTTTACTGAGTGCATGCATACCTACTTTTTCCGTGGCTAGCTGTTTAACCATGATTGCCATTCTGCCGCATAGGCGTTCAATTCTAATAGTTCCACATTTAATATATACTTCCCCAAATCTCAGCCTTGACGTTTCATCAGTCTCTGTGCCCGTATCAGCAGGCGCTCGTGAAATAGTTTTAACCCATCATCTATCCATTGTCTATTCCTCAACTATTTGTGTCATGGGTACATGAATCCGTCTCCTATGGATTGGAAGTCTAACACAATATCTGCTTTAGTAGATGAAAAATCCTAGTGTTTTGAGGTGTGGGGTGTGGGTGGGGGGAGTTACAACATCGACTTCCATCATGGATGTGTGTACTGCTATAGCACTGTAGGAAATCTTGACATAAGTGTGTAAATGGGAAAAAAAGAGCTTCATCGCTCGTAATTATTGACAATTCATTATTAATTAAGAAATGTCTTTTCATCATTGTCCAGGAATAAAGTTTTTCCCTGTCACTCCATGTTTCGGCAAGAAGCCAAAAACAGACATAAGACCCGCATACGAAAGCAGACATTAAACGCATATATTAAAATATATGTAGATTATTCTATCAAAAATATTTGGTCACTTTCGGTCTGAGTAAAAGCAGATTTAGAGTGTCTTCTATTGTCATAATTTGTCCGTTATGTAAATAAAACAAGATATGTTCCGAATCTCATCTTGATCTATTCGAGAAATAAGTTGTGTGTGTGTTAGAAAAAAACTACACAAATCTCTAAACATCAGTTTTAAGTGAAACAATCGATACACAATGTTGACGTTTCGATTCTGATTGCGATGTAACGTCGATTCATATAATGTTTGCCGTTAAACTACTGTAGAACAATTTTTTATATTTATTTTTCTATATTTCTTACCATATACTGTACACCAACTTTTGAACACCATATTAAGAAGGAAGTAAAGTTTTTTTTCGGCCATGTGAAGAGATATGGCATGGAATGAAACACTCTTGTGTTGTTACAGGGGTAAATATAAGGCAGTAGAGGCAGATTCCGACCAAGATGTCGTTGGATAAGACATATTCATGAATGCATGCACATGTCCTCGCTAGAGGAAGCGGGGAAACTTGCCAGAGACTGTGGGGAATTCAGGAGATGCATAAGGAATACTACGTACTGGAAAGAATACGTCACATGCCTTTGATTATGTTTGTCTGTCATGAGACTGGCTAGGTCTGAGACATGCGTTATTCTGAGACATGCGATACTCTGAGACATGCGTTACTCTGAGACATGCGATACTCTGAGACATGCGTTATTCTGAGACATGCGATACTCTGAGACATGCGTTATTCTGAGACATGCGATACTCTGAGACATGCGTTATTCTGAGACATGGGTTACTCTGAGACATGCGTTATTCTGAGACATGCGATACTCTGAGACATGCGTTATTCTGAGACATGCGATACTCTGAGACATGCGTTATTCTGAGACATGCGATACTCTGAGACATGCGTTACTCTGAGACATGCGATACTCTGAGACATGCGTTATTCTGAGACATGCGATACTCTGAGACATGCGTTACTCTGAGACATGCGATACTCTGAGACATGCGTTATTCTGAGACATGCGATACTCTGAGACATGCGTTACTCTGAGACATGCGTTACTCTGAGACATGCGTTATTCTGAGATATGCGTTATTCTGAGACATGCGTTACTCTGAGACATGCGATACTCTGAGACATGCGTTATTCTGAGACATGCGATACTCTGAGACATGCGTTATTCTGAGACATGCTTTATTTTAAACATTCCAGTTTAAAATTAAATTCAGATATGAGTGTAGTAGATGATCGAAATGTTAGAGTTGGTGTCACATACTTAAGAATTTTGGTTCCGCATCAATGCACCACTAGACGGGTAGTTGACAATGGATAAGGTGAAAGTACTTAAACTTATGCACTTGCGGCTGTTGGACGCAGTACATGGATTAGCGAGGTATCAAAGCTGAAATTCGGAGAATTTAATATTAAACGTGGAACTAGTACAACTGGACGTCTATAGTGTAGAATAAGGAGCGTAGTAATGAATCAGCGAAGCACAAGAATAAGTAGCATGCATATCCTTCGACATTTGCTGCCGGAGTCTGAGCGGCTATTGGTCTGTCCAGAGTGCAGGTATGTTCGTTCATAACTTATAATTACTGGATTTTTTTTTGTGGGAGGTTAAATTTAAAAGACACACTCCGTACATGACGTGGTATCAGGAAGGACATGCGGAGTTTAACTGTCTGACGCACCATATTGCATTTTAAAAGTGGTAAATATACAGTATTGAGAGTTATCCATAATTTTCTTTTTAAAAATATCTCTTATATACTTCACGGCATCCATAATAGGAGTGTATAAATGCATAGGCCGCGGAGAGGAGATTATAAAGAAGTACGATGTGAGCACCATAGTCAACTATTAGACCAGAAGGTTTGGAAAACATAGTTAGGAAGTGCAAGAAAGAAAGCAAGAGATATCGAAGACAATATCTGAGAAAATATGACATAATCTGAGATCGTGGCATGACACGGAGTTAACAACGATCTTGATAAAAGATACTGGACAGATACTAAAAAGTGGTGGAGAACTATGATCGTCTACGCCCGTTGGTACAGCAACTGATACTCTGATGATGATACCTTCTATATACAAACAAATAAATCATCTGAGTGGGAAGATTTCTCTTACAAAATAGCATTCCGCTCACAATTGAGGTTTACTGAGTATTAAAGAAACTATCGAACAACCCCACCCCCCTTTTTTTTTTCCTTTCCTTAAAATATATTTTTCATAGAAACAAAAAATATCTTCGTTGCACGTAATTTGAACCCAGTATTATTCGAGATACCAACAGAACCCAGATGTATACGTGATTTCATTAGAAAACAGTAGTATACGAGATTACATCAGAACCTAGTAATATACAAGATTTCATATACTACCATGTACTCGTTTGGAATACAAGCAACATCCATAAGACCTGTCTGATGGTGTAGATATCAAGTTGTGAACACGACTTGTCTAACAGTGTAGACATCAAGTAGTGAACATAAGACTTGTCTAACAGTGTAGACATCACGTTGTGAACACAAGACTTGTCTGACGGTGTAGACATCACGTTGTGAACATAAGACTTGTCTGACGGTGTAGACATCAAGTTGTGAACATAAGACTTGTCTGACGGTGTAGACATCAAGTTGTGAATATAAGACTTGTCCGACGGTGTAGACATCACGTTGTGAATATAAGACTTGCCTGACGGTGTAGACATCAAATAGCGAAGAAATGAGAGAAAGAAAGGTACCAGATGCGGGTAAGTAAAGACGATAGACATGATGATGACAACCGCAAAAGCTGACAATGGTGAACCTAACATCAATCCTGCCGTTGTGGTGTTTATCAACAAAGGATGTACCTAGCAAATGTTCTACCTGCTCTGGACCTGAGAAATTATGTCTGGTCTGGAAACACTGCCTGGCACCTGTCTTTAGTATACCAGAGATTGAAGGCAAACAACCCATCTTCTCTTGTAGTGAAATTCAGCCCTTTGGACTAACTTGCAATGTAAATTGTTTATATTCAAACGCGCCTTCTTGTTTATAATTATTTTCAAACTCATTAAATGAAAGATGTTTCTGATAAGAACATGCCATCTTGCTATGCACATGCCATCTTGTATGATTGTGTTGCTATCTTAAGTACATTGCCCACAGCTGCGGAGTGTTTCTGGCCAATTATGTAGTGTTGAACAGTCTTTCGTCAATTCTACAAAACTATGGACTCGGAAATATCTTAAAAAAGTGGCGCTATTGACTTTTTCTGAGAATCTTACTGGTCACATTATGTATACTTTATGTTGAGAACCAATTAAAATCACGAGAAAGTAAAGCATTGTCACTTTTGTTCCGATGAGCCGACAGGACTGTATAATTAACGAAAAACTCGGTTTAACATACAATAATGTTTCGATATTTTGGCGTGTCCATAAATTTCATCAACAATTATTGGAGGGGTGAGGGAATGGGTCTGGAAAAAGTTTAACAGGTGCAAGGGGAAAGGGGAAGGGATGAATGGGAAGAACGCGAAAAGATAAATGACGTAAATTGACTTTAACATAACTTTTTTTTCTAATACATCGTTTTCAATTGCATGATTTTTATTTGCTTTGTTTAAAAACATGAACAAAATCATGCATATGTTTCACCATTATTGAGCTAAAAGATATTTTTACGAAGTGGTGGCATCTTGTTTGACATAATGGCATAATTATGTAGGGCAGTCACTAATTGGTTTAAAAAAAATAGGTAACCTTTGATGGATACTTATTCATAAATTTGTATAATTAAGGGGCGACTAACTTTTCAGTGTCAAATATAGTTGTGTCCAACTTGAAAGCCATATTATTTAAACCATTTGTCGTAAGCTTCAAGAGATTATTGAAATGATCTCGGGTAGTGACTACTTGTTTACAGAAGATTTGATCTCGGTTATTGACTCGGATATTAACATGAGTTAACAAATGATTTGATCTCGGTTATTGACTCGGTTATTGACCCGGTTATTGACCCGGTTATTGACTCGGTTATTAACATGAGTTAACAAATGATTTGATCTCGGTTATTGACTCGGTTATTGACCCGGTTATTGACTCGGTTATTAACATGAGTTAACAAATGATTTGATCTCGGTTATTGACTCGGTTATTGACCCGGTTATTGTCCCGGTTATTGACTCGGTTATTAACATGAGTTAACAAACGATTTGATCTCGGGTAATGATTTCGTGTTCACAAACGATTTGAAATCGGTTATTGAGTTCTTGTTAACAAATGATTTGATCTCGGTTATTGAAATCTTGTTAACAAATGTGTTGATCTCGGCTAGTGACATCTTGTTAATAAATTATTTGATCTCGGCTAGCGACTTCTTGCTCACATAATTTGATCTAGGTTAGTGACATCTTGTTCACAAATGATTTGATCTCGGCTAGTGACTTCTTTTTAATAAATGATTTGATCTCGGCCAGCGACTTCTTGTTAACAAATAATTTGATCTCGGCTAGTGACTTCGTGTTGATAAATGCTTTGATCTCGGCTAGTGACATCTTGTTCACAAATGATTTGATCTAAGTTAGTGACTTATTGCTCACAAATGATTTGATCTCGGCTAATGTCTTCTTGTTAATAAAGGATTTGATCTCGGCCAGTGAATTCTTGTTAATAAATGATTTGATCTCGGCTTGTGACTTCTTGCTCACTAAAGCATCTTTGCGGAGACTCCTAAGAATGATCACTTGAAGCTATCAAGTAAACGGGCTTTGAATGGCCCTCTCGACCATATGCCGTTCAGTACAGAGAGACGAACTACATTTGAGGAAATATAAATCCAATGAAGGCAATCCTCTGCGAACATTTTATATTTTGAGTGGAATTGGATATTAACGCACAAATGTTAATGATAATCCGCATTCCTGGTGGTCAATATCATGTCCACCGTCGTTACATTCGCGGATCTGATGCAGTTCTTTCCTTCTTTTTATTACGCCACTTGTCTACAGAGGCAGACACTTGTAATGAGCTCCCCTGTTGCCTGGAGTCTTTTTTGGTTCTCTTTTTTTATGTGCATTGTTGCGCCGTCTTTGTCAATTTTTCATACAGAGAACAGTTCTGTGGGATATGATAGAAATATGTTCATCTGTTGCGCATGTGCGTAGTGATGTAGTGATGTGGCACGCAGTCGCATCCTGTGCAGTGGTTTGCTAATCCTGCTGTGTGAATCCTGCTCCTTTGATCAATTATGGTGATCTTTCCCTGCCGATTTAGGCAGTGGTAGGCGTATGTTGTCATGTTCATTTCTTTCATGATGGTTTGTATAGCTCTTCTTTTCTTGACATTATACTTCATTGTCTTCCTGTATACAATTTTCCCCTCTTTGGCCAAGTCATTGGTCTTCTCATTACCCTGAGCTCAGCTGTATGATTGTACTCATTGAAGTACAGTTCTACTCCTTTTGCTTGCTGTGTTGCTGAGTTTTTTGCGTAGCTGCCGGAGTTTGCTACCTTTGAAAGCCTGCAGATAAATGTGAAAATGACCACTTGTTGACTTTCAGAGACAGTGCCAAGTATCATGATGGTAGCTTAATCTATTGCTTGAACCTCCACATTTTAGTTCGAATGTAATACCACATTCTTAGGTTATAAGAGTAAAGTAAAGTAACCCATGTTTGTTTGTTTTTTGTCTTTTTGCGTTCGCTCCATTGTAACCAGCACGGATATCCGAGCGATTTCCGCCGGGGGCGTGATTACGTTGTGCCACCGTTATGCGCCTTGTAGGCCTAGCACATCCGATTTCGGCATGCCTTGACAATTCGGGTGAGCTACCCTAGCCTGTGACAGCCAACTGTCTCCAGGCATGCGTGTATGTGGTGACGCTTCGCCAAGACGATTTTTGCTATCGTCTGTCTTGCACGAGGTGTTCCACTGTCTATGAACTTGCCTCGTGTAATTGGAAGTACTGTGCCTGTGCCCATCGGGCACTGAACCGTTTCTCATCCGTGAGCCTGGTTCCTTAAGGAGAAGAACTCATCGGAAGAGTTGGACCCTGGCTCTTTCTCCCTCTTAGCCGAGGTGTCATTCACCGACATCGTGTACCCCTTGTCCAAGTTCGAGTCTCACACGACGCGTTTGAGAGCAAGGCGTTCTCGAACTGAGCGACTGAGCCCATCAGGTACTGAACCCTTTCTCTCTGCAAGTGTATTTCCGGTATAGGAAAACCTGTCATTAGAGTTGGGCCAGGACTGCCATCGTTGTCCCTTTCTTGCCTATGCCCATCGGGTACGGGACCCTTTCTCTTCGCGAGCATAAAGTAACCCAGAACATTTATTAATGCCGTAGGGGTGTGAGGTGTTAGCGGTCTCACATTTCGCAGTCCTTACTTCCGGATTAATCCGTTACCCAATTAAGGCTTTGTCGACCCGGGAGCCGTTGCGATCTGAAAAACATTTCCGCCTCAACTGGGGAATGAACCTAGGATCACTCAAATGCGAAGCTAGTGCGCTAACCACTGTGCTAACGCGGATCTCTTAGGTTATAGAAGCAGTTGATTTAAAATTAAAAAAAAAAGATAACGTTAAAATATATAAAGAATCTTGGATTATCTGACTAGGAAGAAGTAGCGTTAGCCACTTAACTACCACGTCTCTTCCAGGACAGCATCATAGTGAAGTCGGATGTGTCAGGCCTAAAAGCGCAGATATCACAATATAGCTGTAAACCAAGACATAACGCATTCTTATCTCCGGACAACATCCTGCTAATCTGCTGGAGCCTGGAAACAAAGGCAGAAAAAGATTGTATATGGTATTATTATTTTTATGATACATTATTATTTGTCAGTGAACGTCTATTTGTTGGTCACAACCAACGTGATGGACAAACCAGCTAAAGGCTATTGCAATAACGGTCCAAGGGCAATGACTTTCACAGTAATTGATCTTGCCTTCCATTTGTTTGAGCAAGTCATTTTTCTCTCCCAACTGTTTGTAACATAATTCTTACAACTGACGGGAATTGAACCAGGTCTGTTCTAGCAGCACCTAATCGCTTTGCAACACAAGTAAACAGGTTTTCCATACTTGACCAACCACATCCTCATATGTTTGTAACATATACTGCTAACGGTAGACTCAATAATCCAGTAATACCTGTCCTGATGACGACGTAACGTTGTATTGTCACATTTAGAGGTGTAAAGGTGTTAACAATATCGACATCTGATCCAGTCTAGTTTATCTTGTTGATACCCAGTGTAAGGTGTTGGTTCAATCGTTAACGTTACTACTTGTGCAATAACCTGTGTAGTAGCCTAGCGTACATACACGGCCCTAAACACGACTTCAGTATAACATGGAAGGAAGTTACTTAAAAACATCCGCTAGTCATCACGTTTTTGTGGTTGTTTGATGGTCTTTTCTTTATGATGACCATTAACCAAGGGTGTGTACGGTTACCCACAATTTTTACTTGCTTCCTTACTAAATGTTCTATTTTAAAAAGGTGAATGGCGTGCCTAGAACACTGCACTTTTCCCCTTATCTACGAGGCATGCTTACATGAGTTTGTAATGTATAATAATATTATTTTATTATCACCTGTCCGCCCTTATGTTGGAGAGTTAATCAACATCTTTATAATTGCCGCGAGGTGATAGAAGTCATGTATCTCCGAAGACTATCTATCTTGTGTCCGTGAAACCTAAAACGAGGAGTAAAAAAGTCGTTCTGGAGAATTTCATAAATAATGCTAGAGAAAAAACAATGTGAAACTGAAAGTAAACTTCATAAAAAAAATTATACAGAAACATCAGTGTGGAACTGAAAGTAAACTTCATAAAAAATTATACAGAACCATCAGTGTGGAACTGAAAGTAAACTTAATAAAAAATTATACAGGAATATCAGTGTGGAACTGAAAATAAACTCCATAAACAAATGCTAGAGAAAAAACAACTTGGAACAGAAAGTAAACTTCATAAAAAAATATATAAAAACATCACCGTGGAACTGAAAGTAAACTTCATAAAATAATGCTAGAGAAAAATCATCATGAAACTGAAAGTAAACTTATGAAATAATGCTAGAGAAACAGTGTGGAACTGAAAGTAAACTTCATAAAAAATTATACAGAAAGATCAGTGTGGAACTGAAAGTAAACTTCATGCAAAAATTATACAGAAAGATCAGTGTGGAACTGAAAGTAAACTTCATGAAAAATTATACAGAAATATCAGTGTGGAACTGAAAGTAAATTCCATAAACAAATGCTAGAGAAACAACAACTTGGAACTGAAAGTAAACGTCATAAACAATGGCTAGAGAAAACAGCGTTGTATTCAAGGTAAACTTCAACGACTGGCACAGTGAACAAGAGTGACACCCAGTACTTCCCAGGGTTCTTTTATCACTATCATGCAGGTAACTTGTCGGCACGTGCGAAAAAGATGTAAGATGTATGATACTGTTCAGGTGAGTAGGCCTGAGGTCACCTAAAGGAAGTCAAAACCAATAAATACGGTCTCAAACTACATATTAGCGTAGTAAAGTTTCTATTTAATTTCTTTCTTCCAACACATTTGTTTTACTTGACATTTACGTAGAGAAAGAAAACACTCGCGACCATGTTAGCAAACCTCAATAGCTACCACCGCGTCAAAATTGACATGTGACATTTGTGGCGACTTTCACGATCTGTTAAAGAAAGGGAAACTATCGGTGGTGATGATACCATATGGTGCATGATTAAACGGAAGGTGCAAGGGCATTAAACATTTAGTTTTTTCTGTAACAGAGAGAGAATAAAAATCGAAGTCATTCAATTTGACCTTCCTCGCCTGTCGCTGGTATATGAATGTTGAACAGTTTTGTTACAGCATTGAAAGGATATTTTGTTGGAAGTGTGCACAGGCAAATTTGACACCTACCTTACTAGACAAACGAGCTTTCGGGAAAATCCAATGTTGAAACAAGATGACGTGTTGCCTCGTTATTGATCAATTCACCGACCGTATATATAGTCTTCTAGATAGGACACCTTTAAACTGTGTAGACCTAATTGTGTGTGTACATGTATATGGTATGTATATAGGCATAGAACTATAGGAAAATTCAAAACCTTATATATGTATGAATATATATGCTTTGGGGTGGGGGGGGGGAGAATCTAAATTTAAAAAAAAAAATAATAATTAAAAAAATAAATAAATAAATAAATACATCCACAGGTAACACCAGCAGGCAAGCAACATAACATATAATAAACAGCCAACCCAGACAGGAACAACACAGAGATGACACAACACAACAAAGAGCACCAACCAGACAGAATAAAGTCCTTATAAGGGCTATAAACTTCATTTCATAATAAAAAAAAATAAAAAAATCTTTATCCACAGGTACAATCAGCAGCCGATACTGCACAACCAATGTCAGCATAGACAACTACAGACAACATGTGTTCCAGACCCACTAAGCGAATGAACAGCACAGGAAAGAAGCAGAAGGAAGCGCTCCAACAAATCCTGCACACAGTCCTTTTAAGGACTACCACCTTATAATCCAGACCGACACAGCGAAGGAACAACACAGCAAATAGCTCCGAATAGAAGAAAGAGCTCCAACCAATCACCACAAAGTCCTTCTAAGGACTACCACCTTATAGTCTCATCAATACCAGAGACAGGCAGAGCCACAACATAGTCCATACAAGGACTGCAGCTAGGAGGCCCTACAGCGAACCCGGCTAACAGAGCCACATCCTAGCAACAACCAGGAAGACAAGCCACAAAAACCACAGGTCCCCAACCGCCTCGATATAACCAATATGGACACCAGTCCTAGGTTGAAAGAGGCGGGCCTCGACCATATGAGGCATAAACCCCTACTTAACAAACAAAACAAACAACACCTTTAAACTTGTAAGAGAAAACTGGTTAAACAGCATGGTTCTTTCCAGAAAACTACAATATTATGGCCATATCAACCGCCATGACAACCTAGAGAAGACTATAATGTAGCACCTGATGTCAAGGTGACGAACAAGGGGTAGACCAAGAACAAGATGGACGAAAGACATCAAAGACCACCCTGCACTTGACAATTACAGAAACAAGATGACTGGCACAAGATTGACAGAGTATGGAATTGCTGTGATGACTGCTACGCCCTGTTCATGATATTCTACCTGATGATGCTAAGTTAAGACACACTAACTTAAACCTAATCCTAATTAACCGTACTTCTAGAAGGTCATGCCTTTTAGCACTACGGACAGATCGATATCTGCTAAATTATTTCCAGAGGTTACTATAGGCGTGTACATAGTTCTTATTACACGTTGAAAATATATAGGATACTTATTATTCACACATTGTGCGTTCTTTTTTAATATATATTCATCACTGGTATACTCTGTTTACTATAAGAATGAAGAGTGTCAGTGATTCTGATTGGTTGTTGGATACATAATGCATTAATCGATTGAAAGTCCCAATAGTTTCGTTTTTAAATGAAAACAAAAATGTTTAAATATTGTTTTTAATAATATTTTTCTTTACATGTCATCAGCTGTTTAAATATCACCTGTTGTCGCGGAGTAATGTGGGGGTGTGATTTGACTTATTTTATTCTTAAAGTAAACAGAGAGTAGTTTGATTTAAGAATATATTTTATCAATAACAGTCCTTATCCGAACGAATAAAAAAGCATTAAGAACTCAAGACATAGGCTGGTGCAGATGATGGTGGTTCTCCGTAACTCATTGTCTCTTCTTTCGTGCTCGTCAACGTGTACGCGTGCAACGCCAGCCTGAAAATCTCTAGGACTGGAAATCTCTAGGTGAGATAGTAAAGGAAGAAAGAGAAGTCATTCGCTGCGGGGATTTCAATGCAAAAGGTAGATCTTGGAGTAATACTGCATGTAATCAACAGGGAAGAGATCTCGAATAGGCTCTGAATGATATGAATTGAGTATGAATAAACGATGGGAGCATGACAAGGTTGGCTGCTAGGGAAGGCTACGACGACAGTGCAGTTGATTTGAGCTTGGTGACAGCTGATATTGCACCCAGATGTATATGGGATGTTATGGGGCACCATGGCAGCAAATATTTGCCATGTGTCTTGTTGGTGGACAAAGGAAAAAAGTCAGAGAGCTAAAGTTAAGTCCTTTCAGTATGATCGCACAGGGTCGTCCATCGTAAGCATAATTTTGAAGGATAAACGTAGGACACACGACACCAGGGACGTGTGTGGAATCAATTCCCCTGGTAGAACGGTGAGGTTCAATGTGCATGGAAGAACAAATGCAGCGCAGTTGCAGAGTGGCAAAAAGCAAGGAAAAAAGTGACCACACAACCAAATCTTGTTTTGAGGTTAAAACGGACCAGAGACAATGGGGTTCAACAGTTGAAAGATATCGCCAAATCTGCAAAGGAAGAAACATGGGAAGGCTTTTGTCATGACATTGCAAACGAAAAGTCACTAAAACTGTTCTGGCGTCTGAATAAATCAATGAAAGACCCAAGGAAGCGTATAACAATCCCCAATTTCCACAGTATAGACTTAGTATGGCAGAAGACAGATGAGAATAAGGGTGCAGCACTGCTGACTCATTATAAGGCACAATCTGGTCAGGGGAACTTAGGGAATTACAATTGATGCATGAAAACAGTCACAAGCATGTGCAATGAAAAAGTTATTGAAAGCGATAATGAATCATTCTTGAAGATATTACAGCCGCACTGAAAAGATTAAGAAACACAGCGCCAGGACCTGATGGTATTAGGTGCGACGATCTCAGAGGCAGGTCAGACGAGGACCTTAAGGAGCTGGCAATGTTGTTTAACCAAGAGTCTAGTGAATGGCACAGTAGAAAAAGACTGGTTACATAGTTATTTAATTCCACTACCCAAGTCTGGCAAGAATCATGCGATAATATAGGGTTTCAGACTCATAACCATGCAGAATACGATCAGCAAGTTGTTAGAAAAGATTGTTGCATGGAAATTATCCCTACATCTAGAGAGGAATAGCAGATTACTATCAACGTTGGGAGGCTAACGTCCTCCCAAATGAATGTATTACTGCCTTGATTAAGTCTGCTTTATCTCTTCTCAGCATTGTGCCGTTTATCACCTCATTGTTTGCCAAGAAGTCGGCTCTCTCGTATCCTCTAACCACAGCATGACCAGGGCCAGTATATCCATGTAATGCTCTGGATAATTGAGTTATTATATAAGTTCCACCATTTTTTTCTCAGTATGTACTTTTCTATCTTGCGCAGCATACTTTGAGAATATGTGAGTATTACCGAATGTGTAGATGTATCAATTATCAAACAATTAAGTGTTGCTGTAACTCTCTCTATCTTGAGGATCGATGTGACAATGGAGAACACATAAGATTTCTCAACCAACTTCATGTCGTTTCTGTAAACAACAAAATCCCAACCGCTTTTATTTGTGTTTCTGTAAACGGAGCCATATGTGTATATAATTATGTATTGTGGCTTCGAGGGTAGATGGGCGAGTTCATGCACTGTATCCTGAGTCGGGTGTCAGTCCATTTTCAACACTTTAACTAGTTGTATTATATCTTTAGTCAGTGATTTCTTCTCAATTTCCACCTCCACCAACTCACTGACCTTTCCTATTTCTTCAAATTCACATACTCTTTGCAGTGTGTCTTCAGTCTCTGCCATCCATGATCTGCCACGGTTTATTCGTTTTCCCTTTGACTCATCTAGACGTTTTCCCTTTGACTCATCTAGACGTTGATATAATTGGTGCTGGTTGTATTCTATTACTTCAATCAAGGTACGATCAAACCAGTGATACCTGATGTCGAACTCTAATACTGGGGAGATCGAGCAGAAACCTTATTGCAGAGATGGGCGCATCCTTTTCCCTAGTACACCTTTTTGTCGTTATTCCCTGCGAGCTGAACGACATTAAGAATGTTGTCATACGCTTCACTTTTTGTCATTATTCCCTGCGACGCTGAAAGACAATAATAATGTTGTCTTATACTTCACTTTTTGTCGTTATTCCCTGCGAGCTGAAAGACATTAAGAATGGTGTCTTACACTACACTTTTTGTCGTTATTCCCTGCGAGCTGAAAGACATTAAGAATGTTGTCTTACACTACACTTTTTGTCGTTATTCCCTGCGAGCTGAAAGACAATAAGAATGTTGTCTTACACTTCACTTTGTGTCCTTATTCCCTGCAAGCTAAAAGACATTAGGAATGTTGTCATACACTTCACTTTCTGTCGTTATTCCTTGGAAGCTAAAAGACATTAGGAATGTTGTCTTACACTTCACATTGTGTCCTTATTCCCCGCTAGCTGAAAGATATAATGAATATTGTCTTACATTTCACTGTGGGCATTTATTGTGACAAATGTATCGTTTAAATATTTAATGTGGCCCTCTTCTCCTCAACGAATGTTGCCTGTAATGATTCTCCATTGCTTTCTGTTACTTGCATTAGCAGTACTCTCTGAAGAATTGCATTTCTTCCATCTCTTGATGCTTCTCTCTCACATCTTTATCTACCTTTTCTCAACCTTCTTCACCTACGCCCTACCAGTAAGAGGTTTATGAGTGTTAAAACTACCAACGTTAAAATCTTTCACAAAATGATACATTTTATGCAATAATTTTAATGTTGGTAACTCTTCTTTTCTGTTCATTCTCATAATTTAGCAGACTAGAATCGAAGAATGAAGTCTAGAAAAAGAAATACGTTGTGCCATAGTTACATTATCTGTACTTTTCAATATACAACCTCCAGTCTGCATCGATATGCACTTGTTGAAATTGTGTTGCGCTTGATCTGTTGTTAGTAAAAAAAAAAGTAAAGTAACCCATAGCATTTATTAATGCCGTAGGGGTGTGAGATGTTAGCGATCTCACATTTCACAGGCTCTGCAAATGTGGGCGGTAGCCATCTCCTCTCCCTTCGCAGTCTTTACTTCCCGGATTAATCCGGTACCCATTTAAGGCTGGGTCGACCTGGGAGCCGTTGCGATCTGAAAACATTTCCGCCTCAACTGGGGAATGAACCCAGGACCACTCTTATGCGAAGCCAGTGCTCTAACCACTGCGCTAACGCGGCTCCCTTGTTGTCGATCTGTTGTTGCTGGTTGTTGATTTCCTGGTGGGAGAAATCCATTTTGTTTATATTCGTTATGGTTTTGTGTTTTAACTGTTTTTTTTGTCTTGATAAAGGTCCCAATTGGACCGACACGCTGACAAGTGTATTCGTTCTTTATTTCATTGTTATTTTTTATATTTTATTATTTTATATTGATAGTTTCTAGTAACCTATTTACATTATTTGTTTTTAACTTCCGATTTCGAAGTTCCTTCACGGTCACTTTAATTAATGAGAATCGGCAACCATCTCCACACCCACAACCTCCTTAGTCATAATATATAAACCTAGTCACAGAGTGGCTGTTATGTTATGCCCCTTACGGAAAGACCGTACGCAGCTGATAAAACGACTTGAATTATAGTCTGTGAAAAATACAAATATTTCCTACAAAAATAGCGTTGATTAATTATCAATTCTAATACATTGGGACTCGCGTAGGCTTGGCACGCGACATCTGTCTGACATTTATGTACAAGTCTGAGACAGACAGTTTGAGCCACTATAACAATGAAATGTAGAGATATTTAGATTCAGAAAGTGGAGGAAACAGAAACAGGGCCACTGTAGTTGAATTCAGGCAGGAGTAGAATTTGTTTTTTAAAGAACTAGTTTAAAAGAAGAATGAGAATTTCTTGGAGTGTTTCTGTACTCGTTCATTAGTTCCATGGTAGCAGTTGGATATTAGTAGATTAGTTGAGAATATCAGAACAAGTTTTCTGATACAATAACATAGGAAGAAGATCATCAGACTAACCCAATTAAAAAACCATTAAGGTGGGTAACATCAGATCATCAGACACCCAAAATAAAGGTGGGTAACATCAGATCATCAGACACCCAAAATAAAGGTGGGTAGCATCCGACCATCATACCTCCACACACAAAAAAATCAAGCACACATCTGGGAAATTTAAAGGGGAGGTAGACAATGGAGCTCACCGATAAACAAAAACCAATACATTAAAGATGTGATGGTGCTTATCGCGATGTTTGTATAATGATGTAGGGGAAAGCTCTAAAGATATGATGTGTTGTAGGGCATAATTCACATCCACAGCTCTCTATTTCCACTATCTTTTCTCAGAATATTTGTGAATTGTTATGTTAAGATAATAACTTCCCAAACTAGCATCAATGACTGACTTTGCGAGCCGATAGAAGTATTGTGCGCAAACATATTTCATGGAGCAAGCCAGTTGGCTTTTAATTGTGCAATTCATTGTGTTTTCGTTAGGAGTGATAATTCTATAGTTGGATAAAAGTAGCCATCTAGATGAGCCTGAGACAAGCTGTAGTAATAGTACTAATACAGCAGTGAATAAGAATTCAAGAGCTAACGATAAAATGAAGACGATATTACATAGAGAGAGAACAGATCAAGTGGTTTGGCCACATTATGGGAATGCATCACGAAAAGTTGCCCGTACAAGCATATAACCAAATGAGATCAGGGTACAAAGCCAGAGGAAAAGTAGGATAGAAAACGTCAGGGACATCCTGTACAGATACGGTCATAGCACAGCCGAGGCCACACATCTGGCGATAGAACGAACGCTCGAGCTCCAATCAGCCCTACGCTTAACGGCAAGAGTGAATCACAAGCCACCTGGGGAAAGACAATAGACAATAACTTTCAATCATAGCCTCACACGGCAAGATATGATTGACTTCATTGTACCTGGTTTTTCATCATATATACACTGCAACTCTCAATAAATAAATAAAGTCACCAGTTTTGAGTATAGCCCATAGCATGGAACCCCATAACTTCTAACGCTAGTAATCAGAAATTTTCTAAACAAATAATACATTTTTAAACAATACTGGTCTTGTGTGGACTAGGAATCGAACACGCCACCTCGTGAACACGATACAATAACGGCTTAGAAACTATCAAGGCTATAGAAGAGGGAGGGTATGGGTTGTTCAACCCTACTTCCACCCTCCTCCCTTTTAGGAAATCAAAACATGACTTTTAATACTAGGAATTGAGGCAAAATATATCTTTAAATTGTATTCAAAATAACATCACCAAACATCCCATAAAAACCAAATAGTTGTGAACCGAAATTGACGATTGACTGTTTAAAAATTAAATCCCACTTACTGAAGTCATAAAGACAACAAAGAAGAGAACTGGCACCCCTCCTAATAGCTTAATACATGAAGGGCTTTCTTCATCCCCGACGGCAAGTTACTGTCACGGGACATACCTTTACTGAAGAAGAATCTACGACCCTGGCAAAATATGCTACGGAAATCCACGAAGAAAATCAGGATCACCTACTCTATCCGGTATGTAGTTTGCTAAGGGGGATTTTTAGTGGAACTAACAATAGGCATTGTTTCGCCTTTGGGTGACAGACACTGAAATGAAGGCAAAGCAATATGACCATACACAAGACACCACTGTCGCCAAACAAGCATTTCACGATTACGTTGTCTGGGCTTAAATCCATCCGTGAATGACATTAATTCAGGAAAGAGAACAACGAAAGAAGTCAATGCACCAGCTCAACTGTGAGAGAAAGATAGTGTCTCCTGACACACTAGGGAATGCGATACCCGTAAGTCTAGAATAAAACTTTCAGTTGAGCGACATTAACTGCCGTGAAGAAACATAAACAATGCTTGAAACCGTTTAGTGTGACGTCGTGTGTGTTTTCTATAAGTATCGTGGACGTTGAATGGGATCCTTTAGTCGACCATGGCCCACATGTATATTCCAGGCATGTTGTACAAAGAGACATGTCTATTTGCACATAGCTAACAGTATCTACCACTATCTAAACGTCTCTATTTATCGTCTTTTCTCTACTTTTGCTCTACGGCGTAACATGATTGAATGACGATTGGTTTTAGTGCAGTAATATTGTGACGTCTTACAATGTCCACCCACATTATGCTATGTCCACCCACTGATATTCCGGGGATGTTAACAATTGCCCGCATTATGTTTTCAATGTATAGAGAGAACAGGGTTGGTGAAAGTACACATCTTTGTCTAACAGCTTGTTTTATTTGTAGGACGGTCCAAACTGATTTCTTACACGCGTTGCTGTTGTTTGTTGTACATGTTCTTGATTATTCTTAAATCGATATTATTAGCTAGCACGTTGATTACTTCACTATGTTTAACTTTATCAAATACTATAAAACAGTCTATAAAACAGAGGTACTTAGTGCGGAGCCGGCACTTAATGATGATCATGTTGTTTCAACAGTTCTTGTCGCCCGTGTGTTACCGGGGCCCGAAAGGGGAGCAAAGAATAGCAGCACTGTTTACCTTCCACGCATTTCGTAAAAGGCGACTAAGGAGGTTATGGGATGGAGTTGGCTGTTCCATCCCATATAGGGACAGTGACCTAAAGTCATGCTGAAGTCGGATGTGTCAGGCCAAAAGGCACAGATATCGCAGCAATTCTGTAAACCATGACAAAACGCATTCCGTTCTCCGGACTACATCCTGCTAATCTGCAGGAGTTTGAGAACGTATGAAGAAGAAGAACAGTTCTTGTAATCTCTTCATTGCTCACATGATCTCTTCTTGCAATGTTTGCTGCTTTTTCTAGACATCTCATGTCACACGTATATATAATCGCTGTGCACTATTGTGCACTACAACATTCACAATTCATATGACGTTACCTCCTAAAGTAAATGAGTGCACATTGACTTTGTAGACACCTTGCACCAACACACAGTTTTAGGACAGTGGTGTCACTAGAAGATGTACGAATAACTTCGTTGGCAGATAATACTCTATAGGAATAACACTTTAATGTGAAGGTCAGTGATATAAATTATATTTGATTTTACTTCCTCTAGTTTTTAATTGAGTTATTGAATACAAATATGAATACAACATTCCTGTGTGATTCTAAACTGAAAAAAAACAGCAGTTATACAAACTGAACACATGCATTTGTGAATAACTGCTTAAAGCGTATACTAAACATTAGGTGGCAGGAAAATAAAATAAATGACCATATGAATATGAATGAATGGGAAGACAAACAGACCTAGATCTGGAAGACATCCAAATTAAGGTAAGAAAGTGGAGATTGATTGGGAATACGCTTTGAAAACCTTTGGTTCCCTTCGTCTTTGGTTCTCTTTCGTCTGTGAATGGGAACCATGTCTTCCATTACCATATTTTTCTGTTGTAATGATTCTTTTTACGGCCAAAACACCCTCAACTTGCATGTTATAATGTTGTTTACAGAATCTAATTACTCGCAAATGTGATGTTCTTTACACTTATTGATTTGTTTCCATCGTACTCTCATTATCCTGTAGTATTTCATTACAATGAAAGAAATTATCGTTGTCACAACTTTAGTTGTCTACTTCTCTGTGTGTTCTCAAACTCCTGCAGATTAGCAGGATATAGTCCAGAGAACGGAATGTCAGCCATAAACATTACGTGAACTACGCTTGCTCTGATTAGATTTCATTTTGCGTCATTACTGGTGCTTTGATGTCATTACTGGTCCTTTGATGTCATTACTGGTGCTTTGATGTCATTACTGGTGCTTTGATGTCATTACTGGTGCTTTGATGTCATTACTGGTGCTTTGCCTAATATTTTCCATGTGACCTAGTTGTGGAAGTCACTACTGCATTTCTTCTCTTTATTTTTGCTGCGCAAACCCCATGTACTGTTTATAGTTACGGCTAAATATTCACAAATAGAAAATCAACTGCTAATAATTATCGGCTGATCACTGCATCATAAGCAGAATACGATGCCACCAACTGTATCAATGTATAATACTTGTATCACTCGATCATTATATGTCATATGAATCCTTTATATTTGACCCTTAGAAAGCTTAACTGCCCTTTTTTTTAAGTTAAACGCCTGAAGACAATTTTCTAATGAAGTTGCAAGGACATGGGGGTGGAAAGTCTCCATTGACCACACATAACATATTATTTAACATAATCAAGTAAAATACAATGACAATCACGCGCCAATTTTAAACCCCAAGAGATAATCGAAGCATAATTTCAATCCGTAATCAACAATCTTTTAAGAAGACTCCAAGAAGTAGCGTTAGGACTAGAATTAGGACTGGAATGAATTCGAACGCGAAGCAAATCAGCTCAGCTCAAGTTGCGACACATCGCTCATTAGAAGACAGTCCCCGTTGTAATTAGACCCGATGTTTTGTGTAAGTCCGCTGATAAATAATTTGAAAATTTCTAGATACTGCCATGGTTATTCTGCTTCTATGATGATTTAAATTACTCCCCTTGCTAATTTATTTTCTGGAAATAAAATTCCCTGGTAACAATCAGGAAACAGGAACAATCATCGGGTTTATCAATATTTTTTTACAAGATATCTTGCTCTGATGATCATCGGAATAAATGTCTGGGAATGAAGGAGTTATCGTGAAGCGGCGCATGAATACAAGTTCGTCTACTCGTGGATGACTATTAGCCAACTATACTGCCCGTATAGAGCAGTCACGCATTTCTTGTTATTACCAACAAGAAGGAGACGGCATACTTACGATGTTTCAAGTATCTGGCGTTTTAAAATAATAATAAAGAACTAATGAGTAATGATAGTTATTGTATTTAAAATTCGCCTCGTGTGTAATTGAAAGCGCTCGATGATTCAACGTTGCAAACTTCTATTTAAAGGTGGTGCGTGGCTGCGATTACAATAACCTTGCTCCGTTTTTCTTCCTCTTCTTTCGTTAACTTGAAACATGTCTGTATCTGTAATTCTGTCTCCTGAATAAAACTCACTGTCTTTTGTAGTTCATAGTTTCCCATAGAGCTTTGATCCCAGTGGTGTTTCCTCTGGCGAATATGTCTGCCTCAGCGTTTCATGCTCAGAACACTCTTGAAGTATATGTTTTGCACTCTGTGCTGCCTGTCCACATGTACACATGGCAGTGTTGCCAATCTTGAACTTTGTATACATGTGACTGCGGAGTCGGTTGTGTCCTGTTCTGAGACGTAGAATTATAACTTGTTCTGGTATGTTTATAATATGATATTATGTCATCTTGTGTTGGTGTTTGTGGCTTTTTTATTGACTTGATCATCTGTTTTTTTCTGATGGTAGGTGATTGGTATATCTGGTTGGTCTTCGGCAGCACCTTCCTTAGACAGTTGGTCTGCTTTTTCATTTCCTGGTATTCCACAGTGAGAGGGTATCCACTGCATGGTTACCTTATACTGGTACGACAATTCGCTAAGAAGCTGTTAGTTTTCCAGACTGGAGAGCTTGAAGCACTGACCTTGCATCTGTTAGGAATACCACAGGCTGTAGGCCAGAGTTGGAGTTCAGCAGTTTTTTAGCTGCCACACTAATTGCCTGGATTTCTGCATCATAATTATTGCAGAATTTTCCTGTCGGTGTTCTGATTGTATCTCTAGGCTTGTGTGAATATTCTATATATACACCTGCACCTTCATTCCTCACAGCATTCTGTGCTGACCCATCTGTGTATACTCTGACCCATATATCTTGTGGATATTCCTCATCCAGGAAACTGAGGGTGATTGTCCTTCGCTGCACACTGTTCTGTTCGTCCTCGCTTAGTATTCCGTTCACATGGTTCTGAATGTATATTGACATTCCATGCCTTTCACTCCACGGGGTTTGTTATGTTACAGACCTTAAGGGGCTGTCAACTTCAGGTAGGTCTGTAAGTTGTCTACGGAGTCGTTTAGCTTGATGGATAAAGCTGCTTCTTTTCAGTCGCCCCATTTCTAGATTGTTGAATCTTTCCTTCATTGGATGACTTGGCATACACTGAAACTTTTATGCTTAATCAGTACTTTTGTGTCTCTGCGTTCGCCAAGTGTTTGCATTCTTCCCATTTTCTGCATCTCTGCTATGGGTGTTGATTTCATTGCTCCCAACATTATTCTAAGTGCCTGGTTTTGCACTTTATCTAGATCTTGTAATGTGGTGTTTGATGCAGAACACCACGCAGCTGAACCATATTCCAGATGTGGTCTTATGCCTTGCTGGTAAACTTTACTGTGTATATTTCCACTGGCTCCCCATGTGGTTCCACTTAGTTTTCTCAGGATAGCTAACTTCCTCCTGGCTTTTGTTGTTGCTTTGTTTATGTGCTGCTTCCATGTCAGCTTATCATCAAAAGTACCTCCGAGGTATGTGGGTTGTTTGTCTTCTTTCAAGAGCTCTCCATCTATCTTGATATGACCAGCTTTTTGTTTTGGTGAGAGGGTAAAGAGTGTAGTGCTGCACTTATCTGTGTTAATGCTGACGCTCCACCTATTAGCCCATAAGTTTAGGGCATCGATAGCTCTTTGTATTTGTTTAGTGGCCACTGTTGCATGTTCTTCCATGCACCAGATCACCAGGTCGTCTGCATACATTGCCACTTTGATCCCGTGTGGTAGTTCAGCAACTAGGTCATTGATGTAAACCAAGAAAAGTGTTGGTGACAGGACTCCTCCCTGGGGGACTCCATGACGCAGTAGAACTTTCTTGCTATTGCGACCATTTAGTTGTACCCTGGCTCTTCTATTATGCAGTTATGCTTTTACCCATTTGTACATTCTTGAGCTAACCCTGCAATTTCGCAATTTCTTTAGGAGCCCTTCTTTCCAGACCTTATCAAATGCTTTCCTGAGGTCTATCCATGCTGCTAGTACCAGTTTCTTATCTTTGAAGGCATCCTCAATCTCTTGGGAGAGGTAGGTTACCTGATCTTCAGTAGAGTAGCACTGTCTGAAACCTGCTTGCTGTGATACCAGAAGGTTTTCACTTTCAAGATACCACTGCATCCTAAGATTGATAATGCGTTACATTGTTTTGCATAGACAGCTTGTGAGGCTGATGGGCCTGTAGTTGGAGACAGTGTTGCCATCTTTTCCTGATTTGATGAGTGGTATCATTATTGCTTCTCTCTACGCCTATGGTACATTACTTGTGGACCAGCTTGTGTTAAAGATCTGCAGTAGCTTTGCTCTCGCTGCAATTCCCAGGTTTTTAATAATTTAATTGGACACTCTATCAGCTCCAGGGGACTTTTTCATTTTCAATTTGGATATTGCGTGCTCCAGTTCTCTCATTGTGATTGGTGCCTCCGTGACTTCAGGTATAGGTTCGCCTTGTCCAATGTTTTGCTGGTTCTCTCGAACCTCCTGTTGTTTATTTGGACTGACTTTGACGTTATTGTCTTCTGCAAAGGAATCTGCAAAGTAATCAGCTGCATGTTTACCTGTTAAAATGTTTCTATTTTTATAAAGTGTGATCCTGGTAGTTCTCTCTGTACCTTCATCATTTAGTTGTTTTACAAGTTTTCATAATTTCCTAGTATCTCTGTCTAGGTTCAGCGACACTGTTTTTTCTTTCCAGCTGCTCCTTCTGGCTTGTAACATGGCTCTTTGAAATTTAGCCTTTGTTTGCTGATATTTGTTGTGATGTTCTTGGCTAAGTCTGTTCTCAGCCTGCTGTCTAGATGTTTCAATATCATTTTGCAGCTTTTCCAGTTCATCATTCCAGTAGGGTTTGTAGTTTTTGCGTGCCCCCCTGGGTGTGGTTTTACTAGCAGCATGTAGTATACATCTATTAAATTCACTCACTACTCTATTGATGTCTTTGTCCAAGTTCATGTCCTTAGCTAGAACACTGGTTAAATGCTGGTACATTTTCCAGTCTGCCCTTTTATAGTTCCACCTAGTGAGTGTGCTGCTGTCCTTGGTAAATTCATTGTGGACTGTTTTATTTGCGTCAGTGGCCCGACACATCCGTCTTTGGCGGCCACGACAACAGTTATAGTTAGTTAAATCACGAAATCAGAAACCTGACACAATACACAAAAACAGCTTTACTTAAATCATGGAAAAAGACTAGAAAATGTACAGGATACACAAAAACAGATATACTTAAATCATGGAAAAAGACTAGAAAATGTACAGGATACACAAAAACAGCTTTACTTAAATCATGGAAAAATACTAGAAAATGTACAGGATACACAAAAACAGATATACTTAAATCATGAAAAGAGAATAGCAAATCATCATCATGGCTAGATTTCGTCAAGATCACGTTCGCAACCGCACTTATTCAGACGATATTATGCAAATTTCATCAGGATGGGTCGGTCTACAACATGCAGAAAATGAAAAAAGTTATGGTCGGAACGTATGAGATACATTATTCTACATTGACAGAGCCCAATGATTAGAGCCATATCGGAGAAAAGACTATTATATTCGTAACACAGTTTCTCCAAGATTTATCAGCAGTACGGTTAACAAATTGCTTCCTAATAGCTTTCCCTGGCTGGCTCTCATTTCCAGTTACCAAATCGTCCCAGCCACACAGGATGTCGTGCTCGTGAGAGAAAACTGCAATACGTCACATTTTTAATTAAGCGGAAACCATTATTACCAATACAGAGATATGGACGGCGCGAGAGCTGATCATCTTTTGTTAATTCGAGGGCGGAAGCTGTCCAGGAGCCATATTGTTTGAAACAATAAATGACTGACAAGAGTGATTAGATATGAACATATCCCGCAGGTGTCAATTAACAACAGAATATCGATTCTGGGACGGAAAACAAACAAATATTTAAATGATGACATCAGTAATGCCTTCATTCTAGTAAAGCTGAAACACTACAATACAAGTAATGATATAGTAAATTAAAGTAAAGTAACCATAGCATTTATTAATACCGTAGGGGGTGCGAGATGTTAGATATCTCACATTTCAGAGGCTCTGCATATGAGGGCGGTAGCCATCTCCTCTCCCTCACAGTCTTTACTTCCCGGATTAATCTGGTACCCATTTAAGGCTGGGTCGACCCGGGAGCCGTTGCGATCTGAAAATATTTCCGCTTCTGGGGAATGAACCCAGGACCACTCATATGCGAAGCCAGTGATATAACAATGATATAACACATATCGGAGAAACGTAGTATATGTGGAGAGAATGAAAGTCCCGCTACATTCAATTTCAAATAAACTATATTATCTGTTTGAGCTGAGTCTATATGTATCTTCATCATCAAACCCATCAAATGGCACAGTGGTGCCACTTTAGAAAAGTCAGCATACAAATCCATCCATGCCACTCTGTTCTTAAGTGCCTTGTTTGAGTGTGGAAAAACTTAATTCTGTCATACCTCTCTGTTCACAGCGTCTAGTCTGAGTGTGAAGAATATTAATCCTGCCATGCATCTATGTTCTTAAGTTTCTTGTTTGATTGTGGAGAGAATTAATCCAGCCATTCCTTGTTGTTCTTAAATTTCTTGTTTCAGAGCGGAGAAAATTAATCCCGACATGCCTCTCTATTCTTAAGTTTCTTGTTTGAGTGTGGAGAAAATTAATCCTACCATGTCTCTCAGTTCTTAGTGTCTTGTTTGAATGGAGATAACTTAATCATGTCATGCCTCTCTGTATTAAGTGCCTTTTTTGAGTGTGGAGATAACTTAATCATTTCCAGTTGTAGATATACTCAATTCCATAATATCTTCTGTCTTCATTTTTTCATCCAACCTCAACTTTCCCCTGCGCATGAGTCTTAGAAAATGAGTCATTGCTTCATCATATGGTCAAACCACGTAAGTTTGTAATATTCGGCTGTATAATGTGTGTTAGAAAACCTGTATTCTCTCCACTTCTGCTGTAGTTGTCCAGCTCTCACATCCGTACAATATAAAAGGTATTATTAAACATGTATATACCATCCTCTTCTTCTTTTTCGTTCGTTCTTAGACTCCTGCAAATTAACAGGGCGTTGTCCAGAGAGGAGAGCGTGGTCGTACGGCTAGAACGCCGGCCTCCGATTCCTGAGGTCCCGTGTTCAATCCGCGGTTTGGACAAGGATTTTTGTCTTTCGGAGGTGCAGCAAAAAAAATTATTCCTTTATACGTCCCGGCGACAGCTTTGGCAAAGCAGCTTTTATTTCTACAGCCTTAAAAGCCTCCTTACACTCCTTAACAAAAACACAAAATAACGAAAGTTTTTTAAAAGTTTTAAAGTTATTGTGGAGAACGGAATGCATTGTGCCAAGATTTACAGTTTTTCAGAGATAACTGCACTTTTCTGCCTGACACATCCAATTTCAATATTACTTCTTGGTCATTTTGGCCTTTTATGAAAGGTGTCATTCAACTTCACCAGATAACCTCCTTAGTCGCCCTTTACAACATGCATGGAAGGTAAACCGTATTTCTGTTCTTTATTACCTTTTCTGTTCTCGACATTATATGTCGAGTGCAGGAAAGCTTTCTATGGGATGCGATATGGCTTCTACGATTCAATGGATACGATATGGCTTCTACGATTCAATGGATACGATATGGCTTCTACGATTCAATGGATACGATATGGCTTCTACGATTCTATGGATACGATATGGCTTCTACGATTCAATGGATACGATATGGCTTCTACGATTCTATGGATACGATAAGACAAATGAATTAAAAGTAAAATGGACACGTAAGTCGATGAACAACAATTCGGTTTTAGAAAAGAAAACAAAGGAACCAACGAAACTATTCTGAATACTTTATTAAAAATATATAAAGGATACAAAAAAAATTATACATTTTATTTATAGATTGCACCAATGTCTTTCATGTTGGACATAATCCAACATAAAACATTAATCGAATGTCTTCAAGAAATAGGTATAGATGGAATAGACATCAGACTGATTAGGAATGTATATTGGGAACAGACGGCATCAATTTGGTGTGAACACAGCTACTCACGATGCATACAAATAAGAAGAAGGTAAGACAAGGCTGCACTTTTCACCCAGCCTATTTAATATCTATACAGAGAATATCTTTAAACGTATAGGAGTACCAGGACTCAATGGGAAAATAATAAACAACCTGAGATATGCAGATGACACTTATTTTAGCAGAAAGTGAACATGAACTACAAAGACTAATAGATCAAGTTGAAAAATCAAGTAAAGAATATTGACTGGATATAAGTATTTAAATACACCCAAAATACCACGATAATCAACAAAGTCACAGAAGGTGCTGAACATAAAAATATATGGAGAGAAACTACAATAAGTAGAACATTATCATTATCTTGGACACATAATTACAAATGATGACAGAAATTAAAAGATTAGGAATGGTTAAAAGTACTTTCAATGACATGAGGAAAATATTAACATCTAAACTTCTTCTTCTTTCGTTCGCTAGTAATGTCTATATCAGCAGTGGTGTTTCTAAATTGGACAGTGTTTTCCATTTCTTGTTTTGTACCATAAAGTTTAACATTCATCGGTGTATCAGAAGGCGAGTATGTATGTGTCACCTTAATGTGTCATAGTTTGCACATTATTGAAGGATATGTTCTGAAGTCTGATTGGCTTACCCACATGTACATTTCGCTGTTGTACTAATTTTAAATTTTATATACATATGGTTGTTTAGTCTATTGTTCTATACCTGTTCTTGTCTGTTAAGTAGGTGGTAGTCGTCACGTGAAGGTAGGCTAAGTTTCCGTTGTGCCTTTATCATGGATTTCTTTTGGTGATAGCTGATTGGTACATCCGGTTCTGCAGGTTAGAAGAACCTTCCTTGACCAGTAGATCAGTTCTCTCATTTCCTGCTATTCCACAGTATAATGGAATACATTGCAGTATAATTCTGCACCTATTTTGCACTATGGACAATACCTCTTTTAATTCTGGTAGTTTATTGGATTGTAGTGCCTCTAGTACTGATCTTGCATCTGTAAGTTTTACAATAGGGTGTGCGGTCCTGACCGATGTTAACAGTTTTTCTGTAGCTGCACATATAACTTTGACTTCAGATTCATAGTTGTTACAGTAATTTCCCGTTCGTATACATGTTGTATCAGTTGTGCCATCAGAGTATTCCACATACACCACTTCGCCCACTTCTTACTACATTCTGTGTTGATCCATCTGTATACACTAGTCCACAGATTACTTGAGTGTCATCGAGGAAGCTGAGAACTGCTACCCTTTTCTGCATATTATTCTGCTGTTCATCCTCATACACACCTCTTATTGTTGTTTGGATGGTCACTTGTAGCTATGTCTCTTTTTCCAATGGGTTTGTGTAATGGTTGAGATAGCAGTAGCTTTGTTACCTCTGAAAGATCCGATATCTGTCTACGTAGACGTTTGGCTGTATAGAGCTGTGTGTTGTTTGTTTGGCTGTATAGAGCTGCTTCTCAAGAGAGAGAGTGGGGTTGACGATTAGCGCAACTCTTCCACACTATAAACCAACTTCAGCGCTAGTCATTTCTCAATCCGCATGAAGGCGCAGGCACGATGGGCAGGCCATCTTGTGCGTATGGAAAACTCGCGTTTGCCAAAACAAATATATTATGGAGCACTCAAGGCAGGTTTTCGAAATGATGGTGGGCAGAAAAAGCGCTTCAAAGACACCCTCAAGTAATCACTGAAACATCTTAACATTGACGTATGTACTTGAGAGAGCCTCGCTGGATAGAACAGCATAGCGTTACAGCATTAGAACGGGAGCACTAGCGGCGGAAGAGTCCAGACAAGATACTGCAAGACAGAAGCGGGCACGTAGAAAAGAAAAAGCATCTCAACCTCACATAGATACCCTCTATTGTTGTCAATTCTGTAAAAGAACATTTAGTGCGCGCATTGGATTTGTTAGTAATTTAAAAACGCACTATTACGACGAACTAACATCATCATTATAGAGCTGCTTCTTTTAAACCGTCCTTGTGACAGATTCTACAATCTTTTCTTCATTAGGTGACTATGGTGGAAAAATAACGATGTTTACGCCGTCAGTGACACTGTTATGACTGCTAAACTCATAGAGCTCTTACAGACGATGTGGTGGAGCCTGGAAGCGATACCACAAGACTTTAATAATGATTCCATCATACATTTATACAGGGTAATAGGAAATCGCCTAGCTTGCAACAACCACCGATGCATATCGCTGCTCTCTATAGCAGGCAAGATTCTGACTAGGGTCATGTTAAACAGACTGCAAGTCCATCTTGAGATAGGAGAGAGCCAATGTGGTTTCCAACAGGGCAGAGGTACGGCTGACATGATATTCACTGACAGACAACTACAGGAATGCTGTCGCGAACAGAACATTGGTCTCTACAACACATTTGTCGACCTAACTAAGGCATTCGACACTGTAAATCGATAAAAAGGACTATGAAAGATCATGGCCAAATTTGGATGCCCTGAAAGATTCACCAACATGGTTCGACAGTTCCATGATGGCATGACATCCCATGTGCAAGATGACGGCCCATACTCAAACTCGTTTTCAGTAAATAACTATGTCAACAAAAATTGCATCCTGGCTCCTACTATCATCATCATGATGTTCTCTGCCATGTTAAATGATGTCTTCCGGAATAACAGTGCAGGAATTTGCTTTAGCTATCGAGCTGATGGAGGGCTCTTTAATCTTAGTAGATTGAGGGATAAGTCGAAAACTAAGACGGAAATTACTCACGAATTCTTGTTTGTCAACGAATGTGTACTAAACGCCCCCAGTCTGAAAGTCATGCAGGACAGCATGAACCTCTTTTCATTGGCCTGTGATGCGTTAGGTTTCACCATCAGCACAGCGAAGACATTAGTAGTGTCACCATCAGCGCCAGGTGTTCCTTACACAGAACCAGTAATCACAGTAAAGGGACAAAAACTCAATACTGTCAATAATTGTGTATATCTCGGCAGCACCCTATCGCAAACTGATACAATTGACGAGGTTGTTGCAATGCGTATTTCTCTCACCAGTGCGGCATTCGGAAGTCTTCGTGCCAAAATCTGAACCAGGTGTGGTAAGTTGTGCGTCTGCCTCGCAGTGATTCTACCAACACTGCCTTATGGTTTGTCATCCTGGACAGTCTATGCGAAACACGCTCGACAGATTAACTCTTTTCACCTTTGGTGTCTATGAAACCTCATGGGAGTACGTTGGCAGGATCGTGTACCAGACAAGAAAATCCTTCAAAAGTCCCGTATACAAAACATGCATGCCCTGCTGATTATGTCCCAACTCATTTGGAATTGCCACATCGTCCGTATGCCAGACAAGCGTCTTCCAAATAGATTATTCTATGGGGAGATGTGCAATGGTAAACGTTCAAGCAAAGGACAGAACAAGCGATTCAAGGATCACCTAAAAAACTCACTCAAGCGCTGCTGAATCGCTCATGGGAAACTACAACCCTTGATCACTTAGCTTGGCACACCCAGATCACTGCTGGCATCACTAAATTTGAAAAAGAAAGAACACTGCGGGCAAATTACCAGCGACAAAAACTGAAGGACAAATCCGAAAATTCTCCTACTCCAAACCCTCTACACTATTGCATTAGAACTTTCCTGGCACGAATCGGACTCATCGGGCATCTACGAACACAAACTAAATTAAATTAGGCAATCACAAATATTGTGTTGCTTTTCGACTTGTTCATCACATTTATTTTTTATCATGCCGTGCTTATCTTCGCTTGCGAAGGAGGATACCATCATATTGGGAAAGGTACTTTTATCCATGAATTATAATTTTAGTATCCCTACACTCTTTCAATGACTGCATCCCTTGGATATTCTGCATTTCTACAATTGGTATATAACTCATTGCACCTGTAATGATTCTAAGTACTTGGTTGTGTACTCTAACCAAGTTCTGTAGTGTGGTGTTTGATGACGAACTCCATGCTTGTAGAACCATATTCTAAGTGTGGTCGAATGGCTTGTTGGTAAACGGATTTTTTTAGAATTCTTTCAGAAATTTTTAGAAATCATCCAGTCGCTGTACTACTTACACCAGAATTAATCACCCAGTTACAGTATTACTTTTACCAGAATTAATACATAAATCATCCAGCTATAGTGCTACTCTTACTAGATTGAATACTGAATTCTTACAGCCGAAGTACTACTCATACCATATTTAATACTGACTTTCTACAGCCACGATTTTTATGTGCAAAGTATGAGATGTAATCGTCGTGTCCAAATTCACCAGGAGGTTTCTAAGCAAATTTACCACCCTCGCGCTCCGACTATATTACTTTAAAGCAATCATCACCAAAATCTCCAATTTGTTATCAATCACTTTTTATATACAGACCCAGTGTCATGTCATCGCCGTTGCCCCCAATTTTCCGACCTGAACTTGGGCCAGATGTACTTTTATTTTCTTCAGACTTTGCGCTAATCGAAAGTAATCAAGGCTTCCCGCAGAGGTAAAACCATTTATTTGCGCACTAGTCGTTGAGTTCTAGCTTCTGCCACTTTTCAAATAACACACCCGCCTCTGTAGTTTAAGTTTGAATTCATTGACTGACTTATATGTCAACGTCAAACGAAAAACCAACTAATCTCGTTACATAACTATTGCCACCTATTATTTCCATCAATCTGCTTTTGTAATTCTTTCATCACACATTTCCATCAGTAATTCATTCAAATATGCTAACTCGCAATAATTTCTCATCTAATCAACCAATACCAACATATCGGAACACTGGTAATAAAGTCGCACGAACATATCTTGTCACAGTTCACTGGTAATAAAGTCGTACGAACATATCTTGTCACAGTTCACTGTCCTAAATAACTCTCTCTAATCATATTCTTAGATGTTTATGCGTGACTGCACATCGCTATTTTCCTCTTAATTGTCATCTATTAATGCACTCCCTTGTTTAGAATCTGACTGAATGCGTCCCTTAGCCCCATTTTGATTAGTGTCTAGTGCATCTAGCCATAGTGTCTAGTGCATCTAGCCATAGTGTCTAGTGCATCTAGCCATAGTGTCTAGTGCATTCAACAAACTAGAAATAATAATCACTGATTAATTGACTAAAACATATACTGGCTTTTCGACAAAATACATTTGCTGACTTGAATACTGACATATGTAATTACTGATTTCCTGACTCACCGACTCAATCATTGGCTAGCATACTGACAAACGTAATCCCTGACTGCCCTACTGATATACTGACTCCTTTACTGACACACGTAATCATTGACTACATTACATACGCAATCACTGATTATTTTACTGATACACGTAAGCAGTGACTACATTACAAACGTAATCAGTAACTATGATAACACATAATCACTGACTACATTACACACGCAATCACTTATTACTTTACTGAAACACGCAATCAATGACTACATTACACACGTAATCAGTGACTGCACTACACACGTAATCATTGATTACGATACAAATGTAATCAGTGACTATAATACACACGTAATCAGTGACTACGTTACATACGTTCTCAATGACTACAATACACACAGTGACTATAATACCCGTATAATCATTGACTACAATACATACGTAATAAGTGACTACAATGCAAACGTAAATAGTGACTACAATGCACACGTAATCAGTGACTACAGTACACACATAATCAATGACTACAATACACACGTAATCAGCGACCACAATACACATGTGATCATTTACTACAATACACACATAATCAGTGACTCGCTTATTGTAACATGACATCCGTGTTACAACCGTTGCCTGGGTGTAAAGAATAGGTCCACTATATTCTTTCCAGACATGTAGTACTAGACGAGTAAGAAATGTGTGGGTGGAATAGGCAGGCAACCTGTCACCTGCAACATCATTGTCACATCCTGTCTCAGTGTCTTACTTTTGTCTTCTAGCAAATAATTTCATGGATGACGAAGTGATGCAGCGGCATGTGCACCGCACATCTTTGTCCTTTTGTAGAAGACTCCTAGATGGCGGGGAAAGCTATGTTTGCCATCACTGCAAGTGGATCACGAGATCTGCCGTAATAATGATGAACTAGTTGGCTCTGACGTATATGCTGCACTCCTGTCTGGTCGTGATGATCCTGGAATAAAGCAGCACTGGAATGCCTCCCTTTGGTGACTTAACAGGATTCTATAACCCCACTCCCTCTCAATAACACAACATGTCTTTGAAACAGCAAATTTGAAGCGTTTCAGTGTCACCTCGATTACTCAAACAAGGAAGATAAACGTTTTTGTGAGAAAGATTATGGGCTGTTGATGGCTAGATACCTAATCACGACTAACGGGATTACTTCATCATCATCCTCATCGAACTCATAATTAATGTTTTAATCATCGTACGATCTCTTATAATCAATATTGCCTTATCGATGATTGGAATAACGTACATAAGTTGAGATGTAAAGCTACCACATTCAAGTCCAACACAGTAATGTATACAAATCTTGTTTACATTGAATTAATGTTACTTATTTTCGCACAGTTTTATAAAGTGTGTCTCTGTTTTAATGGTACATAGAAAAATTATGCAAGCACATGCTTTCAATTACTAACGCCTGAGTGAAAACCTGTATTCATGTTCTGATCAGTTTACAAATTTGCACAAATGTCGCACTCTTCACGTGTAACTTGGGAGCACTGTAATGTGCGCCGGCTTGGAAGGGTGACAATGATGCCGAGATGCAGAAAGGAATAAATTAAGGAAGAAGAAATATGAGTAGCGTGATGTACGTGTGGAAGGTTGAGGAATAAGCGATGGACGGTCAGAAAAATGAAATATTACAGTTAAAAGAAAGAAAGTAAAGTCGTTTCTTGTTTGATTAGCGGAATATGGCACAGATCAGAAGAACTGCTAAGGATAGCACACCAAAATGTATTGCTATATTGAGTGGATGGATGACCTTTCAAGATTTACAGATGTACATATAGACATAATTTATATAAATATTAACTTGGTCTGTTGTACATATAGACATAATTTATATAAATATTAACTTGGTCTGTTGTACATATAGACATAATTTATATAAATATTAACTTGGTCTGTTGTACATATAGACATAATTTATATAAATATTAACATGGTCTGTTATACATATAGACATAATTTATATGAATATTAACTTGGTCTGTTGTACATATAGACATAATTTATATAAATATTAACGTGGTCTGTTGTACATATAGACATAATTTATATAAATATTAACTTGGTCTGTTGTACATATAGACATAATTTATATAAATATTAACTTGGTCTGTTGTACATATAGACATAATTTATATAAATATTAACTTGGTCTGTTGTACATATAGACATAATTTATATAAATATTAACTTGGTCTGTTGTACATATAGACATAATTTATATAAATATTAACTTGGTCTGTTGTACATATAGACATAATTTATATAAATATTAACTTGGTCTGTTGTACATATAGACATAATTTATATAAATATTAACTTGGTCTGTTGTACATATAGACATAATTTATATAAATATTAACTTGGTCTGTTGTACATATAGACATAATTTATATAAATATTAACTTGGTCTGTTGTACATATAGACATAATTTATATAAATATTAACTTGGTCTGTTGTACATATAGACATAATTTATATACATATTAACTTGGTCTGTTGTACGAGTATAATTTATATAAATATTAACTTGGTCTGTTTGTAAGGTCATCAATTTCTGTAGTTATCTTAGGACAATAGCCTTACATTACAAAAGAAGGAATATCCAACATTTATAAACAGACAGAGCATGTGAATTACCGGAATCTAGAAGCACATGTTACCAGTGTGACAATATTTCGGAAATTAAAACCCGAGACACCCATTAGCGATCCACAATTGTCCTCACACATAAGCCACAACAGATAATGCATTTAGGTTAGACCTACAATATTTTTGATGAAAACATTTTAAAATTGTAACGCCATCGTCTTCAAATAATCAAAAGCTCGGTGATGTTTCATATCACGTCGGTATACACTACAGGTGAAGATGTATAATTGCTGGTCACGTCGGTATACACTACAGGTGAAGATGTATAATTGCTGTTCACGTCGGTATACACTACAGGTGAAGATGTATAATTGCTGGTCAAGTCGGTATACACTACAGGTGAAGATGTATAATTGCTGGTCAAGTCGGTATACACTACAGTTGAACATCTACAATTTTTAGTACAATTAAACTACTCTTTTTATGGGAAATATACCGATTTTGAAAGAACATGGACATTTTTGTGTACCGCTACATTTATTGGAACACTAGGAGAAAGAATCCAAAACTGGTACTATCTCGGTAAAACTGAGACCACTGGTCACTTTGAAAATTACCCATTCATCAAACATAAATTCTCACAATTCTGTCAGTTGTCCAAGTTGGAACGTGTCATTTCAGAAACCTCGACTAAGTTAATGATTTATTCGCCCTTCATCGTGTACGCTCGTATTTACATAAAATATAATAGAATAGAATAGATAAGTTGGGGGAATAATATCAATTTTGTGTTGTCGGGTCCGAAAGTAAATTTGATGACCTTTGTGTAGAAAATCGAGATTTAACGGATTGGGTGCGGGGGTTGGGATGTGGTCATCCACCGGTTGTCTAAATTCCTAGAACTTCAAGTCATGTTCTGCTTTCCTAAGGAGATAGGGGACGGATGTGTTCAATCTATCTAAGGAATTGATGAAGCTGGATGTTCTGGTCGAAAGATGCAGATATCGAAATCATAATATAGACCCACAATACACAATTCTCCGTTCAGTGGCCTAAGTCGTGGTAACCGAGACACATTTAAAAACCAGCACAGAAGAAGACGAAAGTGAAGGTAGTTTTACTGTAAATGATGTGTGTCTGTCCATCAAAAGTGATGATGACCATTTTTTACATCAAATTTTGAAAGTTCAGTTATAATTATGACCATGTCTAATAGTTTGTAGATGGCTAATGATCCCTATTCGAGATGTAAATATCCTTGAACAATTCGGGCATGGAATGACGACTGTAGACGGATTTTGGTCTGTCCGTAACGTTCTTGCTACTCTCCGTTGTTGAGCTGCTGCATTTCTCCTCTTTTCACAAGTTGATGCGCTCTTTTTTTTTATTGTAGAGCGCCACGTATATTTATTTTGTGCAAATTCTTGCCATGTATCTTGGTCTATTTCAAATGTTTTCAGTGAGGTCTTTAACGAGTCCTTGTAGCTTTTCTTTTGGCCACCTAGAGATCACGTACCCCTTTTCATCTCACCATAGAGACGTAACTTTTGCAGGAGATGATTTGTCACACGTACTAAATGACACGCCAAACGAAATTATGATGTAAAATGCTAGTAGACGGTCCTTCATTTGTTTTGATCAAAAGACATTACTAGCGAGAATTTATTGTTGTGCAGTTGATTTTTTAAAGATAGTGTAGGGTTCCTCTACAACGAACAACGAGATTCTAACGACACTTTTTATGCAATTAAAAAAAAGATCTCTTAAATGGAAATCGAACAAATAAAATATCATGAAGTCAAAAATCAAATTAACATAAAACACATTCAATACACACAATCTTCAGCTCTGATGCATGGACACCGTAGCACCAGCGAAGAACTGTAAAGAGTGATCTATCCGATCTATCGTGTGGCCGTACTTTCTACATCTTGGAATTAAATTCCAATCTTAATTACAGTAAAAGAAAAGGTACCTTAGATTTGTAAACACCTTTTTACGCCGCATTAACTGTGATCCGGACGATTAGTATTATGACTATGAAGGTGATATCAGGGACGAAGGCAATGCTGTAGTTAGTCTCAGAGCTCTACAAATGTTTGTTTTCAAACTGATTCTATGAGTATGTTTTGAAATATTCTGTCTGGCTATCTACGTCGCCGGTGGCTTGAGTCCATGACGAAATCTGTGCTGAAGAGAGCTACTTCGTTTTTGTGGATAAGTGTGTCCTAAGGGAAATGAAAGAGCAGACACATTTTCCAGCGTGGCCACAGTAACTAGTGACAGTTCAATGGGACGCGCTGATATTTTGAAGGCAATCATGGAATTGTACCAGTTATGAGATATGTCGTCTTCCTTATCTATATTTTGAATGCAAGCCATGAGACTGAAGCGTGCTCTTCTAGGAAACGAACGGTGTATAGAAATCACAATAAGAGCTATCAACCAATACAGAATCGAAACAGTCAGTTACCATATGCTGAAGGACATACTGAATATGAAGTCGGAGCACCTATGGACGTGTTCTTGAGTGACATCATGAGGATTTGAAGGCTAACTAACTAACTAACTAACTAACCATCTAACTAATTAACTAACAGATTGTGAAAGATCTAACTTAAAATGAGAGAAACTTTACTTTGAGTCAGAAAACTTCTTAGACTGCTGCTAGAAATAGCTAGATACATGGATATATTCATATATTTATGAATGGTAGAGTGTCTGATTATGTGAATAGATGAATATATAAATATATTTTACGGATAGACTAATAAATGATTCTTCTTCATTCTTGATGAGAAAACTGGCCTCACAGCACATGGGGCATTCCCAATAATGATCCGCCCTCTGTTCCAGCAGCCATTCGACTCGATGATGTTTCGAGTCCAATGCCACCGAAACAGACGTCGACATCAGGGCACAACTCTGGCCCTTACGACAGGTTTCTTTGTTGTTCCGCCCACCCACACCGTGTTCATAACTAGTGCAAGCACAACGTCGGCCTGCCGGAACAGCATGGTAACTGTTATCGAAGGTTACAACTACGGGATTGCATAGATGACGTGCCATGAAGCTTCTATAAGAAGATAATTTCAATATAAAGGCATGCCATCTACTAAGGATTTCTGTTGCATGGTTGGTTTGTCAAGTGAGCCATTGGTGAGTTCCACAGGCACAACCGCATGCGCAGAC
Source organism: Meghimatium bilineatum (assembly GCA_034231615.1). Lineage (NCBI taxonomy): Eukaryota > Metazoa > Mollusca > Gastropoda > Stylommatophora > Philomycidae > Meghimatium > Meghimatium bilineatum. The sequence goes on from CM067313.1 coordinate 17,646,068, forward strand.
GTATATATATATATATATATATATATATATATATATATATATATATATATATATATATATATATATATATATACTATACAAACATTGAGACTTAATTTATATTAACATAATGTTTGGCACACATCCGCTACCCCATTAGAATGCATGGTCTCACACTTTGTATTTGAAGACCTTGTGTATACTAAAAATTATAAAACGCAACAGATTCTTCCCCGCACAAATAAAATGGTAAATTTGTCATGGATAAAATATATCAAATGTCAATGAGATGTAATAAAATATTTCTACCTGAAAATGCGAATTAATTCAGCGCTAATTATTGTGTATCTAGTTAGCAAGTGATTTGTTCTGTATGTATCTTATGTCCTTGCTGGTAAACATACAGTTTGCTCAATGTATAAGGAGTGCTAGCTGTGTGTGTGTATGTGTGTGTGTGTGTGTGTGTGTGTGCGCGCGCGCGCGCGCGTGTGTGTGTGTGTGTTAAAATAACAGTTGGACACATAAAATAGCTATTTTTTCAAACTGTACACAAAACAAGTTGTTTATAGTTTACTACAAGGTTGCCACTGAAGTTTTTGAAATATCCCAGATTTTGTCGAAAAAAAACTCCTATTTTTATAATGCATCAACTACATAGCATAAACACTGATTAAATAATTTGTGTTTGCAACTTTAGAGCCAAAACTTCAGAGACTATTAATTGAATTCTGGCAATATGTGCTTATTTTTTTAATTATTATTTACATTTATTAATAAAATCACACCACAATTATATAAAAATGATGATACTAGCAATCAACACAGTATTATTTTAACAACACTTCCAAATGAAATATTTTAACGTTTAAAAAAAGATTAAATTCCATACATATATTTTAAGTTACATGTATCAGGTGACATATTCTTTCCAGATGTTATCTTCATCATGGATACTGAACGCCTCTCTGTGCCAGTCAAGAAGGTCTGCATTGATCAGAGACATGTGCATACATTCTTCGATGTCGTGGGCCATTGTCTTCTAGGTTTTCCTGTTCTTCTTTTCCCTGACACTCTGTCCTCTAGAAACAGCCTTTCGATACCATCATGTCGCTTTAAGTGTCGAAAATACTATAGATTCCTTATTATGATGGCATTTATCAGCCACCTTTCATTTAGTTTCAGCAATTTAAAAAGTTCAAATGTTTTTCTCTTTCCCTGTCCATGATATTCGTAGGATCTTTCTGTAGCATTCCATTTAAAATGAATTTATTATTTTACTATTCCAAGTTATTGAAATCAAATAAATATAAAGTGATAGTTGTTATTTTGAATTACATGTTATAATTGTTACTTGTTAACACTGATGTCGACAACCTCTCTACGTGAAGATCATATTCAGGAATAAACAAAGTTAGAATTTGATCGTGAATCTCCAAAATCGTATTCGATTTTATATTTTTATGTGAATTTCATAAGTATTCAACAATTCGCTCACACGGATCCTACTCATTATTCAACATGGGTCTCGACACTGTGGCGGAATTGTATAGATAACGTTTGTGATGGCCAGGGTACCGAGTTCAATCCCCGCCACAGGCAATTATGCATCTGGACTGTTCAGAAAGCAATGGCAAACTACTGAACGTATTTATATTGCCTAGAAAATAGCTACAGCCAAATATTGATAGGTTGATGGCTACGTCATAAATAGGATACGCTCAGTCAGTCAGTTCCTCTTCTACTAAGTTTGGCACATAGGGCGGATGTCATAGTTCTCCATGCATGTCGGTCAGTTGCCAAAGATTGCAGGTCGTGTGCATTTATGTCTGTTGATTTGATTTCATTCATAAATGTTTTTCTGACCGTTGTTTTTGGTTTTTCTTGTTTTCTTTCCTGTCTGGTGTACATATGAAGGCTTATTTTATGTGTGTTTAATTGAAGGCCTATCTGTTGCGCAAAATATTTGAGTCCTTTTTTTCTTGGTTATCTTGGTGTGTTGAACTCAGTAAAGCAATATCATCTGCGAAGATGAGATATTCCAGGGTCTTGTTGTTTACACTTTTGATTCCTAGTAGTTTTTGGTCTGTGCATTTCCTCATCACCCAGTCAATCGCGATGTAAAACAGTATTGGGGACAAAACACATCCTTGTTTTACTCCCGTTGTCACTGGGAACCAGCTGGACAAACCACTTTCTGTTCTTACACAGCAAGCCGTATCGGAGTAAAAACAACTTTCATGATATTGATGTATTTCGTCGGGATGCCGTAAAACGTAAGAATTTTCCAGAGAGATGATCTTTGACGACTATCGAAAACCTTCTGGAAATCCAAAAAATTGATTATGAGTAGGATAAGATACCAATTTTGTTTTTTAATTCAACAATTTATAATGTTATATAACACAGCCACGATTTTTAGGCCCTTCTTTACCAATTAGAACATTCAATCACATGAACTGCTTTTGAAAATATAGTGATGTGTTCTGTAATGATATCTGTTAGTATGCATTTTCGTAGCAGCAAATTCGTATTTCCGTGTCTTGGAAACACGTCTCTTCAAGTTCTGTGAATAAGATGTGTTAATATTTGGAGGCAAAAAAAAACGTTGTAATGTTTGGATGTTAAATACAATTTTTAATATTTGGATAATATTTAAAATGTATTAATATTTTAATGAGAAATACACTATGTAAATGTTTGGGTGTTAAATACAATTTGTTAACGTATGGATGCTAAATTACATTTATTAATACTTTGTAATTTTGATGTTTCTAGAGTGTCACCTCTACGATCCTGAAGGGTTATGGCTTTGAGAATGATGCATTTTAAATTTGATTTCCAACATCAGTGAAGCGGTTTAAAAAAAAGGATCTAGATCTCAGTAGATTAAAACATGAACTTTCTAAGACGCCTAAGGAAACTGTGAGAATTTTATCTTTATTCTTTTGTTACAGACTCCTAGGTTGTAGGGAATGCTAGACGTGCCATCACTAAGGATTGGTCAACGGATCAGACAAAATAATTTTGAGTTTGTTGGCCCAGAAGTATGTGTTCCGCTCCTGAAAGGACTTCATCCTGGGATTTTGCCGTACTGGAATACCTCTTTCCAGAGACTAAATATGCATCTATAAGCCTTACTAACAAACATGGCATTGAGATAAAAACTTTGGGTGTCTTTCTAGCCTCTTCTTCTTCGTACGTTCTCAAACTCCTGCAGATTAGCAGGATGTAGTCCGGAGAACGGAATGTGTTGTGTCATGGTTTACAGCACTGCTGCGATATCTGCGCCTTTCGGCCTGACACATCCACTTCAGCACGGCTTTGGGTCACTGACCTTATATGGTATGGGACAGGCAAATCCATCCCATAACCTCCTTAGTCGCCTTTTACGACATGCGTGGAAGGTAAACAGTGTTTTTAACTTCCTGGCGGTGTGATAGTTATTCTCTGGCTCTGTCCCGGGTTGGGCCGAAAATCCACAGACTTCCCAGCAATATAATGCCATTTAATGGCATTAGGTCAACGAGCATAAGCTCATGGACCGCTGGATCAGCAGCCAACCAATGTGTGTTCTATACATTTCCCAACACTTATATTTTCCACTTGTACTGTACATTCTGTACAATCCCCAAAACTTACAATTTCTACATTTACTATGTGTTCTATACAAAACTTCAAGTTCACAATTTCCACATAATCGTAGTCTTCTATACAGCCAGAGCTATATGCTCATAATTTGTACTTACACTGAATGCTTTATACAATTTCCACTAACTGTCCCATAATTTACATTGCCACTTAATACTCTCTAAGCTTTACTGAATGTCCCGCTGTGATTAATTTAAGCAGTACTCATATTGTCCAATATTATAAATCGAATCAATAGCTTCGTCCCACCAATACACCCAGGGCGTCTATCGTCATTAACACCGCGAAACAAATTTACCGGAAACACTGGAGTATTCCGTCATGGCAAACAGCCACTTCCGCTTGTGCGGGCTTTTGTTTATCAATCACCTGATTGGTTAAATTATCAAAATGGCAGCCAGGCGTATGAGAAAAGGCCAGTGTAGACACGTTTGACACTGCTGAAGCGGTCACTGATTTCAAATCGCAGAAAAACTTGACAAGTGAAGCGGACTATTATAACGAATGTTCCCCTCGTATGATTAGTTTCTCTGGCTACTTGTTGGTATGGTGACTGAGACAATAACCGCTGGCTCTTCGTTAGAGATTCTATGTAGTTGAATAAAAGTATTATTATTTAATAATTTAACACATATTTTTAACGCAGCTGAATCAATTTCAAATGATCGTTCTATGGGAGTGTATTTTTCCAACATTGATCTTCACTGGAACATAAAATTTTTCCTAATCAATTATGCAATTGTTCGTTAAGTGCTGTAATTATCGCCGTAAGATGCTATCTTTTTGTTATCGCTTTGTCTTTAATATTTTGTAATACCTAAAAAATTGTTAGCGCAACTTATTATTCATTTATTAATGAAGTTTTCAGGTGACATATTATTTCAAGAACGTATCATTCTTTATGGATTCGAACTTCTCACGATTCTGGGCGAGTTGACCTGCAGCGGCGAGGGATATGTTTAAGCAAACTGAGATGCATTTTGTTCAACATTGTCGTGGAGACCCTAACATCTGCTACCAGCAACTATACCTTCCATAACTATTTTCCCCCTTGATGTTATGTCTATTTATATAGCCAAAACATATCAGGTTTCTTATTATGTCTCTGCTCGACTCGGACGCAGAATCCTGGAGTCCCTCTGCTTCCAGTCCCGCGACAACTCCGCAATGCCCAACTGCCGAACTCCCCCTTATTTCAGGAAAACTGCTGACCAATCTAAACTCTCGTTACGGACATACCTACATCTATTTTCAACTCCCACCCTCCTCGCCGGTCTTACTTGACGAGGGGAGTGATGTAATTGACAACAATAGTGACATGTCTGCCGGAAACACAAAGTACACCATTGTCTGCACGCCTTTATTCAAGCGAGTCGCACAATCATTCTTATCAAATGTGACCACCACGCCTCTATACTTTCAGAACTTGTCTACTCATTCCATTAACCTAGCGGACGATAACTATTTATTTGTTATATGCACACCTGGCTGACCGAGTCTGCGTCGAAGAAAGCTAATTGTGCAAAAGGTCCTCCTAATTCGGTCGACAATGTGGATTTATGTCGTCTTGCTCCCTTTCCATGGATGCTACTTCTTATTTGATGTTTAGGTGATAGATCATATTTTTACAACACATTACTTGTTCGCATATATCTACAAGATATTCTGTCTTGACAAAACAACCAATCATTTCTATAATGCAATGTACATGTGGTGCTGATGACGGTAATAGTAATTATGATAATGCAAAATAAGTAAAACAGGTTACTAGAAAAAACCTAACTATGAATAAAATAGATAACAAAGTATATGAAAAAAATAAAATAAAATATAACAGGACAATTTTACACGTATCGGTCCAAATGGGGCCTATTTCAAGAAACTAATAATGTTTAAACTAAACAAAATCACACAAAATTAGTAACTGAGTTGGCGAGGGAATGTTTCCCGTACACATAAACATTACGTGGTACCGGTTGCGGAAACGCATGTCCAGTAAAAGAGAAAATGCGTGCTTTCAATATGCGAGTATATTTTTGGACACCATTGATGAGTAGTGACGAGGTGGTAAGGTCTAGGCGAGGGTGGGGTGGGGTTTATAGAAAGGAATGAATAATAAATTATTTGCGGGGGGGGGGGGGCTACCAGTATAAGTAGAGGCTGTAGAAATATTCAAGAAGTATCAGCATTTGACGATGCATGGAATAGATTATCACACACACACACAACAAATATATATATATATATATATATATATATCTTCACATACATATATATAAATATATACAGGCATCGCTGTAGACGGATGTGTCGGACCATTGGCGCAAATAAAACCACTACAAAACACATTTCCATTCACAGAACTACATCCTGCTGGAAATCTTTGTAGGACCATGGTCCTTCTACAAGGGAGATTCAGCGGGAGTTTAAGAATGTACGCTGAAGAAGAAGAAGAAATATGTACAGACAACAAGAGATAAGAAATACATATAAAACAAAACAAAATCGAAACATTGATGTATGAAAGATGACCACAAAAAATGCACAAGAGTGTAAATGTATCCACACTCAAATGAGGGCTACCACAAGAATAGACGTATATAATGACAGAATTGAAATACGTGCATTAACATAAACAAGCACTCACGTAAGTATATATATATATATATATATATATATATATATATATATATATATATATATATATATATATATATATATATATATATATATATATATATACCTATATATACACATTAATACGCATATGCATTTTCTCACATAAATAAAAGCAATAACATGAACATTCGCACATATAGAAATATATACACGACAACGACAAAATAGAAGAAAATGCTTTTTTTCGAAAGCCTATCAGATGTCCTAAACAAGATTAACAATAAAGATGAGTTATACATCATGGGTGATTTCAATGGGAGAATAAGGAAGAAAAGAGCTTGGCGTGAACACTGTTTAGGCAATTTTAGGGACATAACAACAGAACGAAATAAAATCGGAGACGAACTAGTCAATATATGCCTAGAAAATTGACTTATAATAACAAATTCTTTTTACCAACACAGACGAAGCCACATATAAACATGGTATAAATGGGACAGCTTATAACAATCATCACAAATTGATTTCATTCTCGTTAGACAAAGACAAAAGAGACACATCACTGATGCAAGAGCTTTCTCAAATATAGACATTAATACAGATCACAGACCTGTTATACTCACCGAGAAAAGAGATCAAACAAGAACAACACAAAGAAAAGAATCAAGACAATGGCAGGAAAAAGTTATAAACTTGAAAGCACTGGAGGACACCGAAAAAATTGATGAACTGTGCAAGGAAAGAACTCAAATTTTTCATAGCCTACCAAAAGAAACTGATAACATCCAAAAAGAATGGGACATTTTCAAATATGCAATGCTAAAACAACTACAAAACATATGAGACACAAGACATCCCAAGAAAGACAAGAAAACATCATGGTGAAATGTAGAGATACAAAAAGTCATACAACAGAAAAAAACAATGTTTCCAGAAATGGTTGAAATCCAAACATCGTGACGACTATCAACAATATCGACTTGCTAGAAAAAATGTCAAGATTGTAATCAAAGAAGCAAAAGTTAATTCATGGAACAAGTATGGAGAACATTTAACTGATATATGTAAAACAAACCCAAGAGAATTTTTCAGAAGTATTAAATCAATGCGAGTAAGAGAAGAGATCTATAATCCCATAACAATCATCAATGGTAAAAATGGCAAACCATTAGTGAAAAGCATGAATAGGAAAGCAAGATGGAAAGAATACTTCTAGGAATTATACAACCCAATAATAACAACAGAATATAGACCCACCAATGCTCAAAAATATATAGAAGTCACAGAACCAATTATACTAAATCAAGAAATAGAAGAAGCCTTAAAACATAGCCCAAGTAATAAATCACCAGGAGAGGACGGTATACCAAGCGAAGCAATAAAAGCGTGTAGAAATGCAGGAGTCCAATGGTTAGCCAGACTATTCACAATAGCCTGGTCAGAAAGAAAAGTACCAGATGACTGGCAAAAATCAGTAATTGTACAACTATGGAAAAACAAAGGTAGTAAGCGACAGTGGGAATCATATAGAGGCATATCCTTGTTAAGTCACACAGGTAAAATCTACGCAAAAATAATAGAACAAAGAATCCGATACATTGCAGAACCACACTTGAGCCCCTCTCAATTTGGCTTCAGAAGGGGAGCAAGCTGTACAGACGCACTTTTCACATTGAGACAACAGAGTGAAAAAGCAATCGAATACAATCAATATTTGAACACAGTATTTGTAGACCAGGAAAAGGCATTCGACAGAGTAGATAGAAACATTCTATGGGAAACCTTAGAAATGTATAACATCAGAGGACAACTGTTAGATAACATAAAAGCGATATATAAAAAATGCTAAAGCCCAGTAAGAACAACAGATGGAATGACTGAACCTTTTGAAATAAGATCTGGAGTAAGACAAGGATGCGTACTTTCACCCCTACTTTTCAACATATACATGGACAGAATAATAAAAGAAGCTCATATCAACAAAGAGGAAAACATTGCAAATAAACCTGATGAAGAACTTAATAATGAAATCAATGAACTATTTTTTGCTGATGATCAAAGTTTAATATACAAAGATGAGAAAACTTTGCAAAAGCACATCAATGCATTGTTGTTAGCATGTCAGAAGTACAACATGAAAATTAATGTACAAAAAAAAAGAAGTTATGAAAATTAGCAAGTCTTCAACACCAATGAATATAACAATAAATAACATCAAGTTGAAACAAGCGAAAGAATTTAAGTATGTAGGCAGCATTTTTTTCCGAAGATGGAAGACTAGACAGAGAAATAGAAACAAGGTGCCAGAAAGCAAATACAGTGACTTATCAACTTTCACCATTACTTCTTTATCCAAAGATTAAGATGGAAATTAAAAAATAAATAATATCTACAATTTTTATACCAACACTGTGCTACCAATGTCAAACATGGTCTTTAACAGCTTCGCAGCAAAGAAAGATTGTCAAATGCGTAATGAAGTGTCCGAGGAAAGCTGTAATGGCTACCAAACTAGATAAAATAAGAAATGAAGAAATTAGGAAAAGAGTTGGTATAATATCATGTATCGAACATATTGAGAGACATCAAGTAAAATGGTTCGGTCACCTTATGAGAATGAAGTCAGACCAAATACCAATAAGAGCATATAATACAAGAATATCTAGGCGTAAATCCAAAGGTAGACAGAAAACGATGGATAGAAAACATTAAGATAACCTTGAACAAACATGGATTAAATGCAATCTCGGCGACACATCTGACCTTGAAACGACAGCTTAAGATACCACCCCTACGCTTAACGGCAAGTGTGAATGTGATCAACAATCATTCACCTGGGGATAGACAATAGACAATAAAAATATATACATGTATTACAATAAACGTTCGTTCACATGAAGATATTAACATGCATAGCTATAACGCATGCATATGTACACATACACATGTGTGGCCTAATTGTATGGATATATAGAACCATGTAAAAAAATGCATACATGTAACAGTAACATGCTCTGCACTTATGTGTGACAGAAACAAATTGTTACCGAAAACATATAGTTGACTGTCTGTCCTGGACAGACTAGTGTGACAGAAAGAAGATCTGCAGCGTCACAATAATTTGCGACGGAAGATAATGCCTTTTAGGACATACTGGAATACTGGTGCTGTGACCAGGTCTAAATCTGTGTAATACTGCTCGACATCAATCAGTTAACCAAAGCACTCCTTCACAATAATATGAGGTTCAAGTTGATATACATCAATTAATAGCATCATACTCATGAGAGAGGCAAATAAACACAAGGCACAAGTCCTAATCTAGTCTTATTCGAGTCCGTCCTCAACTCTGCAGACTAATCCTAAATTGTCTACAGCTGGGCAATAATATAATAATCGCCGATTACAAATTACGCTAGCACATCCAGGAATTGTTTCACTCGGGATATAAGCAAAGTCTTAGAGATTATATACCGACTGACTATCTGACTCTGACTCTTCGCCTCTCCTGGGAGACCGAAAACTCTGACTGATGCGAGACTAACTAGGACTTGCCTCTCCTGGGAGATAAGTACTGACTGTCCGAGACAAGCCTGATAGAGACTCCCCTAATCTGGGAACTGACTCCGGGGATTGCTGTCTCTAGCACTGCTTCACCCTCTTTTTTGTGCTCCGGTGAGGTCCTCAACCCCGCCCTTATTCTTACTCCCCACTTATCATCTTCTCTTCTCGGTGCGCACTTCTGCTGCTTCTGACTCCGCCTCTACATTATCACCTGTCAAACTCCTGTATGCGTTTATTAAACCATGAGTAACGTTAGATGTTCCTCTCTGGTAAGAGGCTATGCCCCTAGCGTTACGTAACTTAATCGTCTTGCCGATTCTATTGTCTGGTTGTTGTGCGTAGCAACAATTTCAGTCGGACTCTGTGTGAGTTTCTAGACACTCGTCTATTCCAGTTCAAACATCCCATTGTCCTTCCTGAGGTATGGTATAGCAGCGTCACAATAGTTTTTCTGCTTCTGTAGTTAGTCATGTCTACCTCCCGTGTCGAGAGTGCGTAAGATGCAGACTTGTGATAAATAATATTGCCTTTAGCTAAAGCGTACTAGCTTGTCTCAGACTTTCTGTCTGACATGTGTGCGAACAACTCATACACAAGAGCAAAACATTCAATGTGTTGCATTTCACGCCGTCCATCTCTTGCTATCTGTGAAGGGTTCTCACTTCTTACTGTAAAACCCCCTGCCTGTGAAGGGTTCCGCAACCAGATACTATCACATATACACGTAACTACACATGTGTGGGCACCCATCAGTGAGACGAGTGCAATAACAAATACAAGAAATAAAAGTCAAGATATGAATATTATAAAAATTAGGTTTAATAATTAAACTAATTAAACAAAGAATAGCAACACTGTTTATCTTCCATGCATGTCATAAAAGACGACTAAGTAGGTTATGAGATGGAGTTTGCTGTCCCATCCCATATAGGTTCAGTGACCATAGCCATGCTGAAGTCGGATATGTCAGGCCGAAAGGCGCAGATATCACAGCAATGCTGTAAACCATGACACAACGCATTCCGTTCTCCTGACTACATCCTGCTAATCTGCAGGAGTTTGAGAACGAACGCAGAAGAAGAAGAAGATCTAGTTTTATCAATATTCAGATGCTTCTGAATGATTTATTACGTCTCTGTTTTTCTTTAGTCAACATCATTTTATGGGTGGAGTGTTCAGCATCACGTTAGAAATAGTATTTAAAAAAAATAAAGGTAAATATTTTACTTGAGTGTATTTATCTACACCATCTACACTATGTCATACCATATACTATGTGTTTACTGCGCAAAACTGAAAACCAACACATAAATCCAGGAATAGGGTAATGACGTTTTCTAATCACTAAGACACACATAATAACACATACACATCGACGTTTCTACAAAAAGGCATTTATCAATGTGAGCGCCCATACTGTCCGCTTTCTGTTGTAAGTTTTAATTTTGTTTTAATGTTTTGTCTTGATAAAGGTCTTTTGGTCGAAACATCGATATATGTGTGTGTGTATATGGTGGTCTTAGTGTTTAGCAAAACTTCATTACCCTATGCATGGATCCTCCCATATAAGGGCGATAAACGACTACACCATGTCCTTCCATGAAAGTGAGATAAATTACTACACTGTGTCACTCCATGTAAGAGCGATAAACGACTACACCATGTCCTCCCAATGTAAGGGAGATAGACGAGTAGATAAACGAATGTCTTCCCATGTATGTTATAAGAAGCAACTATGAACGTTTCGAGGGATGAAATTGACAGTTCAATCCTACAGGTCAGTGCATGTAAACTCCATCATAAAATCGGATGCCTCATGCCAAAAGACGCAGATATTACAGCCAAGATGTAAACAATAAAACAATTTATTCCGTTCTTCATATTACAGCTTGTTTACTAGCAATACTTTATCTCTAAGGCTCGTTCTTACACTCCGCTAGATCTCTTATGTGCAGGACAATGGCATGTTCAAAATGGAGATCTGTTTCTTTTTGGAGATCCTTGTGGATTATCACTTGAAGCTATGGAGTTACGTGCTATGAGTAGTACTCTCGAAAGGCGGCGTGCCGCTTCAATTAGAGTGACGGAGTACATATGGGAAACCGAGTACATTGAAGTCAATCTTCTACGGCTTTTAAACCCCCTTTTTTAAATGGCCGTGTTGATTTTCTTTTTCCATTTCTTTGTTAGATACTTATACTTTAGTCAAAGAACTAAATTGAGTTAGTCTGTAATTTTTTTTATATCATTGCACGACACATCGAACTTCGGCGGTACAGAAATGTAACTGTGGAAAAAGACTAAGAAGAAAACGTATAAAATGATAGTTGTACATTCCAGGTCACCCGAATTGTCGGCAAGTACAGTCTCCCACTGCATCTTATCCTGCTAAAGTGGTAAATAAAACAGACATTGAAGAATATAATAATGTCAACATCTTGTATTATACCCGAAGAGTTATAACATCTTGGTGCAGCTCTCCTTCTGTGAATTGATGGAATTGCTTCAATAACCGTTCACAAGTCGTAAAGTCACATAATAAGAGTTGCACTGGAGTGTGCTTACAACCCAGAAAGTAAACAATCACTTGAAGTGCACGGTAATAGTGATGTGCCACATAAATTTTACATATAACTGTTAACGTTGTTTGAACATTCTTTTCCTCTCCAGAAAAAAACCCAGACGTAAAGTCAACGATCTGACTAAATAAAAATTGAGGGTGGCTTGCTGAACCGAAGTGAACTGGAAATGAACTTAAATTGCGTGTTAGTGAACTTCAGTGGTGACATATTGAAACATTTACGAACTATGCGTTATCAGAGAAGTATTTTGCTTTTGATTTCAAGCTATATAATATCAGAAATAGTCATCATCATCATGTGTCGTGCAGGATAGCACAGGCTGTCATTGATCTCTACAGTACATTTTCTATTGTAATGTTTATCAGATTTATTCCTGACTTTCTACCATGCGATGATGTCAAACTAGCGAGTATTTTCTCTCTTGTGTCACGTTTTCCTTCAATTGTGCATGTTTTTGTATTGTATTTAAAACTAGTAACAATCTTCGCATAATGTGATCAATAAATCTGAACTGTTTCATTCGGATGTTGATGAGTACCGGCTTTTGATGTTAATCTGAAGTTATTATTCATTACGTTTTCTTAGCTATCCATGGCATTATCAGCATTCATTTAAAGAACCACTTCTATGTAGACTCTAGATTCCTATTTATATGTTTCAATATTGCTCATTATTCGCTCCCATATGACAGACGTGATTTCCTGTTAGCAATGAAGAAGTCTCTTCCTTACTTCTGTTGCTAAGGACCTGTAGCACAGGGTGATTTTCAGTTTATGAAAAACTTCTTTTTCCTATACTCTTCTGTATTTCTAATGTACGTTTTTTCCATTTCATGTTATATCGGTTCCACGGTATTTTTTAAAAAAAGCGGATGAGTTTTAAAATATTTTAAAAACGTTTTGCCAGTTAGAAAGATTGTGGTGACAAAAAAATTGTCAGATGATTCATCTCCACTATTTTTAATGGTCAGAAACTCTGATATAACCAAACTGAACTAACGTCCGTGATTGCAAACACAACCATATGTATTCTATTTCTAAACATATGCTGTATGGTGTCTACGGTTGGATTCAACATCTCCGTGGTTCTTCTTATGCGCTTCATTTCAAATTCCTGCTAGTTAGCAAACAGTAGTCCTGAGAATGGAGTGTTGCATGTTTGATTGCAACTTTGATATAATGTCCTCGAAATTCGATCAAACACATCTGACTTTAGCGCGACACTTTTGAGTGACTGACCTACAGCTTTATATGGTAGAAAGCCTCAAGCTTAAAGCACTTCCGATACGGCTATTACGAAATGCACTGTAATTCGCTGTTTTACAATTGTTTAAATTCCAGACAGAACCCAAGGAAAAATATATCGTATCATCGATAAACTTTCAGAACTTCATTAACTATTGGTGGATTCGAATTTGTTTTAGAACAGGGAACTTAGCACGTCCTTGCTGTTACAACAAGTAATGAGACAAAATGGTACAGTTTGAGAAACAACGAAGAAGATAACACAAAGAAGTATAATCTTGTTAAAATTATGTTATTTCTTTATTGTTCCTTCTCAAAATTAAATGAGGACAATGGTCCTACTAGATTTCCAGCAGTATGTAGTCTAGAAGGCGGTGATGCTTTTTTATTTGAGCAATACAATAACATACAAGATACTAGGCGGTAAGTAGGCTTTATCAGTGTCATCTCCCTGTTAGTTTGTGCATTGAAATGTTACATATTATGTCCCTAGTATCTGTGCATGATGGCAGTCCATAATATGTCCCTAATATTTGTGGTTGATGGCAGTCTAAAAGTCGATAACATATCATATTCAGGATGTAACAATCAACCCTGCATAATTTTTGCAGTAGTGATTTTCTAAGCAATATATATGAGTTCGTGAGGTTACCATTGCTATTGATCAGTATTAATGCACATGTGCCTATGGCGGGGTTTGTACATGGTACCTTGTATGTCTGAGAGGTTTGGAAGTACGTACCAACTGGATCCATTCTTAAAATGTGATGCTATGTAACTATTCCTGTAAGTTCTATTGGTTGTCCACACAAAGTACACACAAATTGACCAAAGAAAATCACAGCAAATCGTAAATAGCACCACTTTTGAATGATCATTCCAAATGAGTCCAAGGGACTGTATAATTTGTCATTGACTGTTGAATACTACAATGAACATATGACCGTATATCTATATAGGTTTAATACTAACTTCTTCTTTCGTTACTGCATGTTTTCCTGTTAAGGAGTGCTGGGAGGTTTTTAAGGCTGTGGAATTAAAGGTCGCTTTGTGAAAGCTGTCGCCGCGACGTGTACAGGAAGAAATTTTTATTGCACCTCCGAAAGACAAAAATTCTTGTCCCAACCTCGGATTGAACCCGGGACTTCAGGAACCTGAGGCCGGCGTTCTAGCCATACGGCCACGCGCTTCACTCAATACTAACTACTATGAGCAAATGACCGTACATCTAGTCTTCTGACTGCATAGGTTGAATACTACTATGCACAAATGATGTATACCTTGTCTCGTACTATCAGAATGATTTACTACACCGAGTTTAATCTTTGTTGATTATTATTCTGCCTGGTCGCTTTAGCAGAATGCCAGCAGCAGTCATCATGAGAATGTAATAAATATATCAGGGTAAATAATATTTTATCGGACCTCCATACGAGTATTGATCAATGTTATGACAGCCATATGGCAGGAAATATAGAGAAACAAAAAAAAAGCAAAGAGCATGGATACAATCGTTAAGTGATACCGCATCTTAAGAAAGGAAATCTGAAACTGCAAGAATTACACACCTATTGGTCTAATCACCCATGCTAACAATGTCATGTTGAAGATTATTCTTAACATAATTAAAGCTAAATTAGAGGAATTGTTTGCAGAAGATCAGGATGGTTATCGTAAAAAAACAAGTACCACAAATCCGCAACAAGTACCACAACACCATAGCAAGTACCACAACACATTTTAACCTCAACCTATTGATAGAAAAGAACTTACTTATAACGAACTTACAACGTGCTTTGTATGATAATTTCACTGATTACAGAAATGCATTTTATCGTATGTGTGACCGCGATCTGTGGCAGATATTCTTAGAAAATATAAATTCGACACAAAATTCATAGACATTATTGAAGCGCTGTATAAAGATGCAAGTAGGGCTATTTTCATAAATAATGACATAGGTGAATTTTTCTAGACGGATATAGGAGTATGTCAGGGTTTCATATTGTGTCCAGTACTTATTAACATGTATCGTGAATATATAATGCAGGAGACATTACAAGATCTCCAGACATCAATAAATATTGGCGGTAGACCACTTTGTGACTTACCTTTTACTGTTGATATCGATTTCTTGCTGGTTTCGAATCTCAACTTCAGAAACTCACCTCAAAGTTGGAAGAGTTCAGCACTTGGATTAAATACATTGATCAAATTCGGAGGAAGAACATTCGAAACAAAGAAATTATTGTCCCAACCGTTGTTTGAACCCGGGAACGTAGGTTTCTGAGGCCAGCGTTCTAGCCATGCGACCATGCGCCTAACACTTTTAAGGAGCTACCACCTTCAACTATCACGGGTTCCGAATATGCGATGATGGCAGTGTAGGAAAGGAGATTAAAGCCGAGGTGACGATAGTTCCCATGGCAAGGTCGGATATGATTTGGAAAAGTAAGATCAGTATTACAGTAAAGATCGATCTATTCAGATTGTTGTCGCTAAAAATACGTTTATACGGATGTTTATTAAATTACGGACGGTTGGACATTAAATGCAGACATAGAAAGAATGATTAAGGCTATTGAAAACAAGTGCTACAGACGTTTGTTAAGAATTAGCTATATAGCGCACAAGATAAAAATAGTTGTCAGGCAGCAAATAAATCAACTTGGAGGTTTAAGAACCACTTGTGGCAGTGATTTGCCATCGACATGTAACGAGACACGACTAGATTTATAACAAAAATTTCAAGGAACAGTCGGAGGTGAAAGGAGGAGATGGGGAAAGAGAAAATCCTAGATTGATAACACCAAGGAATCGTGTGGACGTTATATTTCTACACTCCTCCCAATGGTTGAAGATATCGTGTGTTTTTTTCGAGAGCTTTTTTTTTGCTGATATATCTAATGCGTCAGCCCTACGACCCTGGCGGGATATGGATCATATTATTTTAATATTATTATTATTAATCAATCCTTCCAGCAGAAATGTTTAACAGTCTTCAGCAACCGAATATCAACACACGTCGATGTGATTTTTCTTCATTTAATGATGTCAATATACGAATCAATGATCTTTGTCTGCCCTGGATGTTTCTATTTCTTTGTGCGTACAAACCACAAAGCGGTTCTAAATATCTTTCTTCGTTTTATTTTTTTTCCTCTGTCATTGCCCTACTTTCTCTTCTTCATTCCGTGGCAAATCTCTTCTGTCTAAACTGTCATTCCACCACCTCCCCCTTGCATATCACTAAGGCATTTTTGTTATGTTTATTTCCTTTGTTGCTTTTTCACTCTTGATCTACTTGTATGATACTGCTTCGTGTTCATTTTGTTACTTATTTTTCCCACCATTTTTTTGCGTAAGCTTTCCAAGTATTACATAGTTTTTCTGGTTTCTGGTTAACAAGAACTCAATTCTCAAAACTGTCTTTGTGTCCTTTGTATTCTGAGGAATTTTAACAAGCATTAGGATAAAATTCGCTCGAAACATGGGCAAAGTATTGAAATTTTACAACTTTTTAATAGCTTCGAAATGTACAGTTTTTCTATTGAGTAATAGCAAACAATTATATCCTCCATTTTCCATTTTCTTTTCTTGTCAGCTTTTTAATGGTAATATCGAACAAGTAAGGACAATATTATTTTGTTTATATTTTCTTTGATTACCATTTTACGCTTGATCAATATCGCTGTAGTTATTTTATTTTGCCTAAGGAAATAAAATATTGGTAATTGGTAATGAACACATATCAATCATATACTTCTAAAACTAAAACAAGGTTTAAAAAAAAACCATGACAATATATCGATATAATATATTTCTATTAAAAATATCACAGAAAAGGTGGGATAATGAGTTTCTAATAAACTTGACAGAAAAATTAGATCATAGTGACAATATACTTGATTTTCTAACGGCATTGTAATTTCCAACACAATGGCATTATTTGGAGATCTTAATTTTCTAAAATATTTGACATTTTAACGAGGATTCACCAAATTTTAACGCGGTTTTAAGGTTTACCAAATCTGACATTGCAACGATTGATAAATTTCCCCTAAAAATATCTTTAGAAGGAGACCATAAGCTTCCAAAGGACTTGGAAATGTAACGAGATCATAAGTTTCATCATAAGATAAGGTTTCCACATAAATGTGGCTATATAACGAGATAAGATTTCCACATACATGTTGATATATAGATAAATCATAAATATTCAACATCACGTTGTGACTTGTTAAATATAGATCCCCTCAAAAGGTCATACTATTTGCTTAAGATGTAACAATACATTACCATCACCTATTAGAACACGATTATATAACTTGTGGACCTCGATACGGTGGTCCAGGACAATATTGTACCTTTCAATACCAAAATTCGAAAACTGAGATAGAAAAATATTACACACTAATGACATTAATCAAAACACTTTAATATACTAAAAACAGAACATATCTTTAATAACAGATGTACAGCAATAATACCTTGATATAATACATGTGCAGAATTGAAACCATAAATAATACCTGTTCAGCAATAATACCTTAAAAGAACACATGTACAGCAATAATACATTAAATAACACCAGTACAGCAATAATACATTAAAAAACACCTGTTCAGCAATAATACATTAAAAAAACATGTTCAGCAATAATACATTAAAAGAACACATGTACAGCAAAAATACCGTAAATAACATCTGTACAGCAATAATACATTAAGTAACACATGTACAGCAATAATACTCACTTTCTTATTCTGTGTTCGCTCACAAACTCGTATTTGTTAGTGTCATATAGCATTAAGAAGTAATTGCTTTGATTTATCTTTTGTATCTTCGTTCCGATACCCGAGCTTTTCGGCATCGCAACTTTTTTATTTAAACCCTAACTGGACGGGGACAGCTCCAGCTTCTGTATTTATGTTTCCAGGGTGCACCGCGAGGAGGTACATTTGGGATCTTGGTTATCTGCTAACACGGGTCCGCCGAGAGCAATGCGTTCCCTTTGCACCCCTCCCGACTGACTCATTATCATCAGTTCAGGCTATACACACAACAAAACATGACAGCTAAGGACCAGATATAGCAGAAGAAATACTACGCCTAACAACAAACCTAGATCACATTGGTACCAGGGTTAATGTAATGTGGATTCCAGC
Organism: Meghimatium bilineatum; assembly: GCA_034231615.1. Lineage (NCBI taxonomy): Eukaryota > Metazoa > Mollusca > Gastropoda > Stylommatophora > Philomycidae > Meghimatium > Meghimatium bilineatum. Next base: position 17,664,872 of record CM067313.1, read on the forward strand.
CCATGTCGGAATACCAGGAAATGAAGCAGCGGACAAGGAAACCAAGAAAGGATTAACACAAGGAACAGAAATCAAGAAAGGACTTGGTAGATCTGAAACCAGAAGCATAATACTACAGAAATTGACCAAAAAAAATGGGACAACAGTGCAAAAGGAAGATATGCACACACCATGCTAAAAGGACCCACTAGGACCACCCAAATCAAGGAAGAGCTGAAAATACCTGCTAATAGGAGACTACTACGACTTAGACTGGGAAAATCATTACATTATATACTCGAACCAATATGTGAAGACTGTGAAGAGGAAAATACTATAGATCATTTCCTAATCCATTGTCATAAATACAACCATCATCAGCAGGACCTAAAAGATCACTAGCTAAATAATAAAATCCCATATAAAATAGAGAAGGTCCTTGGCCATGATGTACCAACAGATAGACTAAAACTAATCAAACAATTTATAACTAGTAATAGAGCCCTATTTAAAAAAAAACAACTTCACCAAGTCACAACAAAGTAAGTCATTGTGTGTTGTCAGTGTTTTGTCAGTTTGTCTATAGGTCTCTCTCCACAGCTCTTCAACAAATACAACAGAGTAACGCTCACCATGGGATACGACTGGCACTATGAACAATTTTTGGCATAATCACACGCATGGCTTTCGAAGTCCCCCAGTCACGATTAAGTAAAAGACAAGGCGGCCGGTAATAAACAGCATATAATATTCCAACTAGCAATATAAAATTCATTGACAATAATAGCGCGCACGGTTCTTTATTGCCTCAGACCATAGGAATACTAATAGATAAAAGGCTTCTCGGCCAGATATAAACATCAACTCCATCTAGCAATATAGATAATTTATAGTAATAACACGCAAGGGTTTTCCAAATTCCCAGACCATTTAGTCACACTTAGACAAAAGCGAATACGGTCTGATATAACTAAAATAGATTTCTGTCTTAGGTTGAAAGGGTCGTGCCTCAGCTAAGAGGCTTTAATCCCCCATTTAACAAACAAAGAAAAGTTCGTGAACAACACTTCGGCTAATATGGCGAACGAGATCGAGCTAAACTCATCCGTCGAGTTCTTCATAAACCGGAAACAGGCTCGAGAATGAGAAAAGGTTCAGTACCCGATGGGCACTGGGACAATACGTCTGATGGCGGATCACCTCATGCTAGATAGATGTGAAGGACAAACCATCTCGGCGTAGAGTCAGTACACATTAGCTGCCTGGCGACAGATAGGAAGATTGTCCCAGGCTCGGGTAGCCCATCCGAAATATATCAATGCATGCTGACATCGGATGTGCTGGGCCTACAAGGAGCATAACGGTGGCACAACGTAATTACGCTCCCGGCGGAAATCACACGAATATCCGTGCTGATTACAATGGAGCGAACGCACAACAACAAAAAAACAAAACAAGAACACGTAATCTGTTGTATTCTGATGTAATACAGGAATGGCATTGCGTTTGTTAGTTTTCTGATGTTTTCGTTCCTGATTCTGTCTCTTATTGTTATTCCGAGGATTCTATGTAGACAAATCATATCTGTTGCAAGACGTTTTCTTTTCGATTCTGTTGTTAGTGACCTCGTTTGAGATTGGTAGCATAGTGCTGGTATAATGATCGTTTTATATAGTGAAGTTTTAGTGTTCATGTTCACATATTTGTTTTTGAAAAAAGGAAGCATCTGCCCCAAGATCTGGTATGCTATCTTGCATCTATGTTGGATTTTCTTGGTGTTGTTCCCATTTGATCATATGATGCTTCCAAGATAAGCGATGTTTTTTTTAATCTATTTAAGTTGTTGATCATTGATTAAAATAGTGATGTTTCTTTCTACTTTTTGCGATTGACATTTCCTCAGTTTCTTCTTTTGTGTATCTTCCTATTAAAGTCCCTACATGTACATACTTTTACATAATCAGATTAATCTCCAAGCCACATTAGTCGTCTTTCATGATGTGAATGGCACGTCACAGTACTATTATTATTTGCTTTCAGTGTATACCCAGAAACCAAATAAATCAGTGCGTAATATGTGCATTTATAAATATTAGATTGAATAAATGTTGTATTTTTATTTACATGACTTTATTAAGATTAAGTTCAATTACTAAGGTAAAAGAAATCGATCGCTTGATGATCGATCTTGTGTCCACGGATTTCCTTCACTAACGACAACCTAGTTAGATTCTTGTCGAGAAAACTTTCAACGTGTGGAGTACGCCCATCTCTGGACGCTCCCAATTAATCGGAAACGGGTCCAAGCTAACGCTAGAACATCAATAACTGTCACGTGAACAGGACAAGTCAACAGAACCATACGGGATGAACAAGTACAGAACCAGAGTTTAGACACGACAAACTACGGGGAAGGTCAGACAACTAACATGTAAACATTATCTCATGGGGGGGGTGGAAAAGACGGGGGGGGGGGAGAGGCTCTTTTCTTTACCTGTCGACAACATCACACAGCACATTCCCCATTTCGTGTAAATACGTGAGTCTACTTCGTTCCTACCGTTGAAAAGCGACGACAAGTGAGTAGCTTCTCGACATGGCGCACAATTAGTGTAGTGTTAATAGTGTTTCTGTTGATAAGTCAAAAAAGGTCTCCGATGAGAAATGACAAGAAATTAGCTGAGGAACCAGCTGTGTACCCCACTACAACATCAAATATGAGATGTAAATAGAAGCGGTGATAGCAACTCTCACTTGACTGACGACGCAACCACCAACAGACTAAATGATTATATCGGACTCTCAAAGTATGCTGCGCAAGATAGAAAAGTGTATGATCAGAACTGAATGAGTCACTCTTCTCAACAACGCTCGGAGCATTACTTGGATCTACTGTCAAGGTCATGCTTGAGGTTGGCTGGCAACGCCTTTGTGAACTGCACCGAGATAAGAAGAGACATTGTTGAATTGATTAGAGCTAATTTGACCCGGTCACACCATGATCATTAATGACATAGCAAATTGTAAAATACCTGTTGACTGGTGTGTGAACAGGTATATTATCCAAGGTCACAGAATTTTTACTTCACAGGCACAAGGACCCATAAAAACATAAGTTAATTGTATAATCTTTAGCGAATCAAAGTAACATCCATGACCTGGAATAACACATGTTGGAAAGCATAGTTCAGTTTATTTAAACAAAATTTGGCGATAGAAGAGAAGTTCGCAGCCATCCTGCCGCCATATTGATCCTGCAATGCTTAATACATAATGTACAATCAAAACATGATACTCGATAAGCAGTATTCGATACTTGGTAAGCTATATTCGATACTTGACAAGCAGGCTATGTTCGATACTTGATAAGCAATATTCGATACTCGATAAGCAATATTCGATACTTGACAAGCAATATTCGATACTTGATTCATTTTAATTTCATTCGTAAAACCATAACCTATGCGATCGAAAAAAGGGGGAAGTGGAGGTTTACACGGAATACGTCAGCATACAGAGATTTCCGGTGATTTCTATTTTCAGCCTTGCTGATAAGTGTAGAACAGTCTTGACTTGTCCAGTCTTTGAGTTTCTGCCCATGATTTTCTTTGTGTTATCTGCGTCTTTCGTCCCTCAATAGTGCCCTGCAAAATAACTTTTCACCGGGAGTTATGTCGGCATACATGTCCAAACCATGTAATCTTTCATCATTTTTTATATTGAAAATATTAGTTCTTGTGAACATGCGAGATTCTCAACATTTTTCTTACGTACACATGTCTCTTATGTTCTCTATATGAAAGATGGATACATGATAAGCATTGTCCATTATACATGCTATACTCTTTACATATGAATTTCTACAGTTATAACATACACACAAATTCCAGAATATTGTTCTTCGATCATTCCAAAACTTGTGTATATTTGTAGGCTGTAGTCCAGAGAACGACATGCTTAACATCATGGTTTACAGCTTGATGGCGATATCTGTACGGTTCGATTTGATACACATGTACGTGTATGGCTTCTAAAACACTTTCACCCTCTATTATATGGCACAGGCAACTAATCTCCAGAAACCTCCTTAATCATTTCCTACTCATAAGAAACCACAGTGATAATATTATTTACTTCATTTTTGGCTCTGTAACACCTTGGACGCCTCATGTATGTATTATTTTTCATTACTTATAAATATAACTACAAATTCAACAACGCCCATTATAATTAAATATATGAAAGAATTTTAGAAAAAGTGTATATACAAAATGTTAAATAGCCATTTTGCGAAGACGTTTCGACTAAAATGTCTTTATCACGATACGGCAAAAAAACACAGAATCAAGCGAATGACTACATGTCCGGCATTTGGTAAACGAAGACTCAAGAGGACAATAGAAATGTCTGAATTGTTCTTGTATGTCAGAATATGAAAGAAGAGTTCAGTAAAATTGTCTGAACCGATCTTGCATGACAAGTTATGAAAAGATGATCTTGCATGACAAGTTATGAAAAGATGATCTTGCATGACAAGTTATGAAAAGATGATCTTGCATGACAAGTTATGAAAAGATGATCGTGCTTGACAAGTTATGAAAAGATGACTGCAATAGAACTGTCTGAATCGCTCTTGTATAACTGGTTATGAAAGGATGACTCCAGTAAAACTGCCTGAATCTTTCTTGTATAAACGCTTATGAATGGAAACCTGTGGAAGAGGTACTTTCTGCACGTAGCTTGTTGAAATGGACGGAGTAGAAATGGGGAAACTAAAGCACAGTTGAGCTATTTAAAATTCATCTGCGCTATTTAAAATCTATTTTGCAAAATAATTATTGTAAAAATATTAACAACACATGATGTTAGAGAGGACAGTGTTTGTGATAACGATACAAACAACACATTTTAAAGATATTATAAGGTAATAACAACACATTATGAAGATATGATAAGGTAATAACAACACATTATAAAGATATGATAAGGTAATAACAACACATTATAAGGATATGATAGGGTAATAACAACACAATATAAAGATGTGATAACAATAATAACAACACATTCTAAAGATGTGATAAAGATAATAGCATCTCATTACAAAGACGTCATTCGTGTAATAACAACACATTATAAAAATGTTTTAACGTTAATAACAACAAATTATAATGATGTAATAACAATAAAAACACATTATAAAGATGTTAGTGTTTGTGATAACGATCATAACAACACATTATAAGGAGCACACAAAAACTCAACAAAAGTGTTGGGAGTTAAAGAAGACATGACTTCCTTATGGAAAGACATGAAACGGATTGAAAAACAAAAGTTCTAATTGACATCTCCCGTCAGATTTTGTTGATCCAGTTCGGATTAAATACCGGTAACCCGTTGCCGGTCAAGTCAGCTACCGGTGTTCGATAGTTATCACCCTGTTATTTTTGTGTCAATATTATTGTCTTGACGCCGCTAACAATGGCACCGTGCGACCGCCATAATCAAGGAATTACCATTTTCTTGCTCGTTAAGGATTTCTGGGGAAATACGGACATTTAGAGAAAAAAAAATATGTTGAAAGAAGTTCAGGTTGATTTGACTTACCAATCAATCATTCGAACAGGTAGTTGCTCAGTTTGCGATGAGGCATGTGATTTTATTTTCCAATATTTATTGTTTAAATACGCTATCATTCGTTTTTTTTATCACAAGTTCTAGTATTTTGTTTTCGCATATGATATGTTTTCGAGTTTAAATTCACTATTTCTTATCAAAGTTGGTTTTTGGTTTCACAAGTTCCAATATTTTCTTATCAAATATAGTTTTTTGTTTCATAAGTTCCATTATTTTATTTCGCATCCCTACTAATACGCACGCGGTTGTGTTTGTAGATCCCACAAATGGCCTACTAGACAAACCACCCATGCAACAGAAAACCTTAGTACATGACATGCCGTTATATTGAGACTTTCTTATGGAAGCTTTGTAGCATGTATCATCAATACAATTATGCTTCTTATATGTTGTTGCAGATTATGTTCATTGTTATTAGTATATATGCATGCATCATCTGTGGTTGGGAGGGAGTCAGAGATGTACTGTGCAGAACTAGGAATGGGGAAACTGACATTGTTTTTCTATTGCTGAGGTCCATCATAAAGGCACAGTAACTCTTGACGTTACAATCCTTTGCCTTGAACATTTGGTTGCATGCCTGGAGCAATGAATAGTTCAGTATAACCAGTAGATAATTGTTTGAGTGGAATGGGTACAGTGAACAATATCTTGGCTTCAGTGGCTCAGAGCAGTGCATAGGTAGAAACCTACCTTCTTGACGGTGGGATAGTTCTTTTCTGGCCCTGGGTTGGGTGTAAAGGAGCACAATAAGAACAGCCATATACACAAACGACCGTGCAAACAGTTAAAATAATTTTGAAATATGTGAACAAAGAGAATTGGGTGAGCAGATCAGCCATAGTAAACTCTGGGAGGACATCTATACATATATGACCAGCACAATTCCTAATCACATCAACTTTCTTGTAATGAAAGACCAGAGTATCATTCATCGACTTCACACACAACGTGTACAGCTTAGCAATCATCTGAACAGTATACAACCACAACACATCCAAGAGTGACCACTGTGCACTCATCCATATGAAACTGTTGACCACCTACTTTTTGAATGTCTAGCGCTGAATGACGTCGGGAAAATGTTTCTCCCTCGAAAGTCAGATAAATAGAACACAATATATGGAACAAAACAGTTCACAAACAAGCATGTATCACAGAGTGGCATTGCGACAAAAGGCATGAATCAGCAAACTACCAACCATTCATCCGATATAGTTTCTGGTTTCATAAGTTCCAATAGTTTTTTTATTGTCAAAGCTAGCTTTTGGTTTCATAAATTCCAATGTTTTCTTTCTTATCAAAGCTAGTTTTTTGTTTCATAAATTCCAATGTTTTCTTTCTTATCACAGCTAGTTTTTGGTTTTATAAATTCCAATAGTTTTCTTTCCGCATCAAGTTGTGTGTGTGTGTGTGTGTGTGTTATAATGTTTTGTTTTCTCATATATACAATTAAGATGTTTAATTCTCCAAGTTCAAAGTCTCTATTTTAAAATCAAAGTTTATTTGTAATTTTTGAATTTTCAATATTTTGTTCCCATAACAAATCTTTTTTTTATGTTTTGAAGTTCTAATGTTTTGTTTCAGTATTAAATCTTAGTTTTATTTTTGGTAGATTCATTCTTTTGTTTTCTTATCAAAATTATTTTTTTGCCACGTTCTAGTCTTTCACTTTCGCATCAAAGCATGTTCTAATAATTTCTTTTCTTATTACAGCAGGTTAATAGTTTTATAATTTTTAATAGTATATTTTTATATCAGGAGATTTGGTTTCCAAGTTTCACATGTCTGTTCTGGTATTTACACATTTTTCGCCAAGTTCTATTGGTTTATTATAGTATTTAAACATTCTCCCCCAAGTTCCAGTATCGTATTTGTGGATCAAAACTATTTTCCCACAAAGATAGATTTTTGCAATTTATTTATTTTTATTTAGAATTACTCATGTATATACTTTTTCATTATTTTTCAAGTTGCGAATCAATTTCGTAGAATTAAAGTGATCTGATAACCGGATGCTGAGAAAAATAATTTTTTAATGAATACAAAAAACAAACAAAAAACACACACTTCATCTTGCACTATGATTAGAAATGTAACAGATCAACAGCAGAAAGTAGATAGATAGTGGCAAATAGTAAAGCAAAATTAATGAAACCAAATAAAGACATAAACATTAATGAAACCAAATAAAGACATAAACATTAATGAAACCAAATAAAGACATAAACATATATATACAACCACACATACACATACACAGAAATGTATACACACACCAAGAGTTAAGAAATAAATATATAACAAAATGGACACAGATGTGTGAAGGATACCCACACAAAATGCACAGTCATCTAAATGTATCCACACCTAGGAAAAGGCTCACACCAGAATAGGCATACATATTAACACAGAATGGAGCATTAAATATGTATAAAAATATGTTTGTCTATTTTTGGTTTCACATTCATTCCATGCGCTTTCAAATGATGATTCTTCTTGTATCCTTCCTTCCCCAAACCCACCCACCCCACCACCGCACAACCTCATCATTCATTATCATATGCCATTCTGGTTGGCGTTGGTGACTACTCTCTCTGTCCACAGTATTGTTATCAGGATCGTTGTTGTTTCCATGCCCTGCTAGGTTGTCAAACTAATATTTTCTCACGTTGCCTCCTTCTGTCTCTGTTGCCTTCAGTCTTGCCTGTTGTGACTATGTTCTTAAAACCTGCCTGTCTCATAAAGTGACAAAAAAGGTCTTTTTCTTATATTATTGATTTGGGTCAGTTTCTCTTTTTATTCTTGCATTCATTATAAACACCTCCAACAACATCTCTATTACCTCTAATTTCCCACAGTTTGTTTATATAGAATGCACGCATTTTCTCTTTTACTAGATGCGTTTCCATTTCTGCGTCATAGACACATGGCTTGATAAAATTTCAGTCATCTATTTTGTCTATTATTGCTGAGTTTATTAGTTATTTGTCTCTTGAAAAAGGTCCCATTTGGACCGATATGTTGAGATGTGTCCTGTGTATTTTTATTGTATGTTTTTTTAATATACTTTTTTAAATAATTTTATTCATAGGCAAGGTAAGTGTTTTTAGTAACCAGTTTAATTCATTTTGTTTTACTATCAGCTCGTTCGGTTACTGCGGCACCCTCCACTTTGTCGGACACCCTCCGACCATTTGGTTATTTATAGATAGTAGACGGTAGGCCAAGACAAAAATAACTTCTGCACTGGTCATCCCATGTCTAATATTTCCAAGAACATTTGCGGCTAGGATATGGATTATTCGTGATCTACCAACTCATAGTCAAGGACTGAATAGAAAGGACTAACTGAATTTTAAAAGAGAATATTCAAAACTCATAACGAATTGTCATGATTACTTGTGATGGATCAACAACAACAAAAAACATACACTTTAAACACATTTTCGAGAACTTGAATTACTAATAAATTTCCGATTTATTTTATATCGTATCTCTTTGAGTAAGCTTGAATTACTATTAAGCCTTCAACATATTTAAATGGTCTTTGAGTAAACTTCAAATACGAATAAACTTCTATCTCTCTTCAATGGTGAAAAGTGGCTTTAGGTGATGTGACGGAACGAGTCTGTGTGGTATATGCACACATGTTGCATCTACTTCGTTAGCAGCAGACCGTATACAAATTCCCCAAGTCATGTTTGTTTATCTACTATGTTAGTTTATCTACTATGTTTGTTTATCTACTATGTTTGTTTATCTACTAAAAGGTAAAGGTAAAGGTAGATCCCATGGCATCTGCCGTCGGGGATGAAGATAACTCTTCATGTACTGCAGCAACTATTAGGTGGGGCGGCCAGTTCCCTTCCTTGCTGTTTTTTTTACCTTCCCTAACTCATGCGTCAGGTACTCATTTACAGCTGAGTCGACTGGAGGAGTGGTCAAGTGAGAAATCACAACCAGGAAGATAGATTTTCCAGGACATTTTTTTTAAATGTCCGGACGTGGTTTCGAACCTGGCACGCTGTAACCAAATGATAGCAAGCAAGCTCACTATTCACTAGGCTACCGCGCTCCTCTATCTACTACGCGTTTATCTAATACGTTTGTTTATCTACTATGTTTGTTATCTAATATGTTAGTTTATCTACTATGTTTGTGTATCTCCTATGTTTGTTTATCTACTATTTTTGTTTATCTACTATGTTAGCAGCAGACAATGTCAAAATATTTCCAGGCGTACGCCTTAACACGACTGTTTAAGAAAAATACAAACAGAAATGCAACACTTTTGGAATTACATTTATGAAATATATTTTGCTGATTGAACGTCATTCAACATATTTCAACCTGGTTATTAACTTCACGTGGCTACTTGAATTGTACTCACATCATGATTCGTGAGGTTATAAAAGAGGTGAAGGTCAAAACAACATTTTTGGACAATAAAGTATGTTCATGAGAATCATCTGAAAATTACTGAACACAAAACTATCTGATCATATTATTGAGTGCCTAACAGATTGACGACCCTCGAACAAATTGATTTGAAAAATGAACAATTATGACTCATCTTATTACAGAACAACTATACATCATCATTGGACACTTACAGATCGGACAATCAAAAAGTTTAGTGGACAGACAATTTAATGTGGTTAAAGGCATTAATAGTCACCTTTGGAGGCGATATTAACAAATTGGCTCAGTGGCAGACGAGCCGCGCAGTGGAAGTCCCAGAGTTACAGCTCCTGCCAAAGACAGCTTCATACGGCTGTGTCACCTCAGTAATCGAGTTGTATCTGCGTCTTCCTCAGTCAAGTCAATACCAGCAGCTGGCATAATTTCAAATTTAACGGTCAGGAACCGGCTGCACGACGCTGATCTTTGGGCTAGAATCCAACAAAGGTCATGTTCTTGAGGACTAGCATCGTCAGTACCGATTGAAGGGGGCGAACTAGTATCGTCAATGGACAGTTGGGAATGACTGGAGATGGGTGTGGTTTAGTTAAAGTCTGAAAGTCTTAATGCCAAATTCGAAACATTATTTCTGTAAAACACAATTTTGATACACGCTTGAAATAATGTTGCATTTCTTTTTTTTTTAAAAAAAGGAAGAAATATCCCTACTGTTCCTGTCACGTCTGTAGGCAGTATGAGATTTTAAGAGAATAGCAGAGAATCGTGTCAGAGACTGAGAGTTGGAAAATTGTGTAGAGAGAGAATAACAGAGAATTGTGTCAGAGACTGGGAGATGGGAAATTGTGTAAAGGTTTGGAAGGTTTAATTGTGTCCTGATGTACTAAAAAAGTGACTTGCATGGTAACAGGTATATTATCAAAGTTCAAATTGGATGTGCATTTTTCAGATGTACACGAAATAGCATGTTTAAAGTTCTTGACGACGTGTATGTATACCGTAGTCGTAACCTTTGATAACAGTTACCATGTTGTTCCGACAGGCCGACATTGTGCTTGAACTAGTTACGGGCATGACGTGAGTGGGCGGAACAACAAGGAAACCTGTCGCAAGGGCCAGATTTGTGCCCTGAAGTCGATGTCTGTTGCGGTGGCATTAGACTCGAAACACCATCGAGTCGGATGTCTGCTGCAACAGAGGGCGGAACACTTATGGGAATGCCCCACGTGCTGTGAGGCCAGTTTCTAATCAAATATCAAGATGTATAAAACGAGACAAATCAGCTTTGATACGTCAGTGATGCCACGACCATCTGAATTCATCATGGTAATACTACTGATTTGTCAGTGACACTATTACTAACATCAATACTATCCTTTATTATGGTACGCCATATTAGTATTCCACGGTAATACCACTGATATGTCTATGATACCAACGCCATCTTAGTACCCCATGGCTGTACCACAAATACATCAGTGATGACAGCACCATCTTATTTCCCATGATAATACCACTGATATACGTTTGTGATTCCAACACCATCATATTACCCCATATCAATACCACTGATATGATGCCAACGGTATAATAGTACCTAATAGGTCATCCACTGCATTGAATTTCACTTCGACGCTTTGCACAACTCCTTCTCACTTTAATAAAAATCCCCAGTGCATGTAATTTTTACAAATCCGTGTACAGTGGTCATTCCATGCCCAAACTGTCCATGGTCATTTACAGCTCGAATAGGGTTCTTAGCCATCTACAAACTATTAGGCATGGACATAACTTAAACTGAATTTTCAAAAGTAGATGTTAACTCAAATTATCATCAGCATTTATGATGGACGAACACACAGTACCTGTTGGCTGTACCACTAATACGTCAGTGATGTCAAAACCATCGTAATTCCCCATGGTAATACAACTGATATATCTGTGCTGGCAACACCATCTTAGTACTCCATGGTTGTACCACTAATATGTCAGTGATGTCAACACCATCTTAATTCCTCGTGGTAATACAGCTGTTTTGGAAATGCGGCCGTTAAACTTAAATAAGCTGAGAGAAAATAAAATCTCAGAAAAAGTGATACGAATGAAAGGTGATATATGAAATGCCTGCCAAAAAAAAGAAAACTGTGTGTAACTGTTTACAGCTTAGTTGCGATAAAAATGTATTTCGGCCTGACACACCAGGCTTCGGCTCGGAATTTGGCTCACCCTGACATATAGAATTTGGCCTACTCCAATATCTTCGTAGTTATCTCTTATAACATGCACCGCAGGTCAAGCTTTGGTACTCGTTGTTACCCTTTCGTTCCCTGACACCATGCATGTATCATTTATTTATTAGATAAACTTACAATTTTCATGTGGTTTTGAGTCACTCATTTGTTAACTGTCCCATCTGTTTACAACTTTCTCTTCCGTATTCTAGCAACTAAAAAAAAACAATATTTCCCCCGATTATCTCCCATGCAGACTAACTGATAAGTGCTTCATAGCCACAATGTGTAAAATCGTTACAAAACTAGCACAATCAAGAACCTGGACAAAAATAAGAACAATGGAAGCAATAAAAAACAACGATAATACAGTAATCAATATATAACAACAACAGAATGAAAACAGCATAATAACCTACATTCACTGCACACAAACAGCTCGGTCAATAACACACCATATATATTTATATATAAGTTGAATTTAAAAAAGAAAGTGGGTATCAACGACTTTTGTTATGCAAGATTAGGATATATTTAAGTACAAAGACTGTTTATTTCCCTTTGAATATGAACAAAGAAAGACATGTTCAACCAATGAAAGTTCACAAATGACATGCTCCAACAAAGGGAGATAATATATTTACGCGCACAATGTTAGGGGTGTTAATGTATTTTCCAAAGACAGACTGGTTACGTCGCTCAGACGAAGGAGATCGAGGACAACCTGATCAGACGTAACGGAAGTTATTTGTACAGAGATTTGTAATACGTCAACCGAACTGAAAACAAAGGTAATTAATATACACAAGGATTTGGGAAAGCATTACTTCCCCTGGAATATATGTGTCTCAGACAAGTAAAGATAGTGAGAGGGCTTAAGATGAAAAACTCAATGTCGGTGTGTCTGTCAATTTAGATGCGGCGACGACGGGAGCATAGGCAGTGGAACAAGGTTACTGGAAGTTTCGAAATGTGTGAATATATTGTAATCCCTGCGTTTTGTGCGTGTCTTGTTACACGTGACTCTTTTGTCTTCATGTACTTTGTGGTCACCGCATTTAAGATTTGGCTGAAATGGATGGTCGTTTAGTCAGTGGCGTAGTGAGTATAGATTAGGAATAGTGAACGGTGTTAATCAAGTATTAGGAATTGTAACCTAGCCAAGTGTTGAGAACAGTTGTGTGGTGACAATTTCCACTGAAAATTATTGTTTTTTAATAGTGTTATACTTTGATGCTAAAAGTGGTATTTGTCAGGAGCTGTTCTATTTTCTTCTTCTTCTTCTGCGTTCATTCGCAAGCTCCGGCAGATCTGCATGATGTAAACCAGAGAACGGAATGCATTATGCCATTGTGAATAGTCTGGCTGCGATATCTGCTGCTTTCGATCTGATAAATCATATTTCAACATGGCTTCTGGGTCACAAGAAGCAGCGGTAAAAGTTGAAGGTGCAAGATCGGAGTGGTTCAATGTATAGAAAGGAGTAAGACAAGGCTGTACCTTGTCTCCATACTTGTTCAACATCTATGCGGGAAATATAATGAGACACGTGAGACAAGAATCAATGAAGCCTGATTTCAGACCCATAAATATAGGAGGGCTGCAGATACCAGAAATTAGATATGCAGACGACACAGTGCTATTAACAACAAACGAACACGACATACTGAACATAATTAAGTCAATCCAAATGTTTAGCGAACAGCAAAACTTGTTCTTAAATATGAAAAAGACAAAATTAATGGCAACTGATAAAACTAAATCAAGACCCAAAATTAATATTGAGAACTGCAATTTGGACGAAGTGACACATTTTGATTATTTAGGAACTAATATAAACAATGCGGGGGACTGTGCAGTTGAGATCAAGAGAAGAACGACAAAATTAAAACAGATGAAGAAACTATTACAAGGTACTAACATAAGAACCAAATTGTTTTTACTACGAACATGTGTATTTCCTGTGGCGACATATGGATGTGAAGCATGGACACTAAATAAAACAGTGGCCAAGAGAATAACATCATTTGAATTAAAGTGTTATAGAAGAGTTTTGAGAATACCATGGACAGCAAAGAAAACAAACCAGGAGGTGTTACGAACAATTAACGTCCAGGAAGGCTGGCTTCTGAACACTATATTAAAGAAAAAGCTAGCTTTTTTCGGTCATATTAAGAGACACGACGGCATGGAGAGAGTGTTAATGGAGGGCATGATAGAAGGCAACATGTGCAAAGGCCGACCAAGACGCCGTTGTACAAAAGACATTCAAGAATGCCTGCGCATGTCACTGGAAGATGCAGGGCAACTTGCTCAAGACCACGGAGAATTCAAGAGATCCATAGGAAAGACTACGTTCTGGAAAGAATATGTCATTTGATGATGATTCTGGGTCACTTGACCTTATATGGGACGGGACATAACTCCACTCCGAGACATCCGTGTTTTACTGCATGCATGGTATGTAACAGCAATACTACTCTTTACTATCCTTTCGAGAACGTATATACACAGGTTTGTCGAAATTCACCTGAAATCCAGCAGAACTTTGTTCAGTTACCTGTATACCATTGACATATAACAGTCACAACACATCTCCGCGGCATTGTTGAGTCTTGAAGTTTCAATGTCAGTTTGTACAATATAATTAGATACGAACTGGGGTCCAAAAGTCTGTATTCACAGTGCAAGCAAAAGCATCCACACAGTGAGAGAGAAATAAATAGCACGGGATTCACACGCAAGCAACCGGTTTCTCTCCTTCACAAGTATGTTTCATAGAAACTGTTATCGATGGCTTGTTTAAGCATTGACATTGCACTGCAAGCAGAGTTCAAGATTTTCCTTAGTCATTTATAAACTATTTTAGGCAGAAACATCTGGTCACCTTTTGCACATGATTCCAATAAATACAGGTTAAACTATAGGGCGTTGTACACTTAACGGCACATTTAGTATATATATCGTAGGACAACTAGATTTAACGTACTGTACATGCTAAAATCCAATGCAAAATTCCAGTTCGAAATAGCACTTAAAATGAATATGTTTCTCCACCACTGATAAATAACATAATTTTTTACCAAAAGCAATTGAAGATAGGAAAACTTGTGCTTATTAATTCTTAATGAGAAGGATGACTCTTAAACAACATTAAAATAAGAAAGCTGAATTGTTATTATTTTCATATACGGAGCATGGATAAGCTAGTAGTGGAACGAATAGTTCATGATATATAAAGAAGAACAGACCAAAACGACGATTAGGAGAATACATTTTAAAGTATTTCAGCATTTCGTTGACTACAGAAGTTCCTTTTTTGCCCATAATCGTGAGTTGGGCAGAGCGTGAATAAGGAAGACTACCTTGTGGAAAGAATATGCCAACTGAAATTTTTAAACCCCAATGTCGTTTGATGAACGTAAAAACAATCGTTAAAGTTGAAATTTATGGAATCGTATGGGTTGCAAAGGGATATGCATAACTCTCATACGTTTCGTGGGTTTTTCAGATATCCAAGATCCTAAAAGCACCTCTACTTGGTGCACCATGGACACAAATTGTTTCTAAGCTCGTGCATAGCAGTTTGATTAACGCTTTATGGATTGTGCATACTGAGGTGAAGCAAGACAATTTACACTAGACAAATAATATGTCGGAATAAAAACTTAGTCCATACAACCAAACGAATGACCTGAAGTGCTCAGCTGTCATGTCCAAAAGCTCACTAAGGTAAGAATAATGAGAATATCTCATGAAAAAAGAACGGTTTGTCAGTTGAGTACACGCAAAGGCAGCACAGTACTTAGAGGGCGACGACATGTGCAAGAATAAGTAAGAATATCGTACCGAAAGCAATGTTCTTACTTCAGAATATTCTTCTCAGATGTATTCCCTCAGCAAATTGTATTACGTGGTAAAGGCAGGATGCTATACAGCCCATATAAAGGATAATACGGGTAGATGCACAGTCCCGAATGAGTTGTTCACGATGTTGGTGAACAAAACCTCGGCTAAAAGATCTATAACCCTAATTCAACTTTAATTTTTGAACAATTACCTTTACTGGAAGAGGCTCATATTCGAGAAAAGGTACAGTTCCCAAGGACACAGGGGCAATTGTGTTTAATTGCACGAGACACGCTCACTAATAGCAGAACATCTCTTACGAGACAGACGTAGTCGACCCAAGTTTAAAATTCTGTGCACAACCTCCTCAAAATCTGCTACTCACGGAAACGGATTGACCAATAAAGTCCAAGGAACAGTGGGTGCTAAAACATCACAGGGTAGAGCATCATTGAGTCTTTTTTTTTCCTGTCTACAGATAAGAAGGATATTACAAGATATGAAATCCAACCGAATTACAAGCTTGTCGAAAGGGGATCTGCATGACCGGTAGGCGCAAATAACGTAGCTCCGATATCAAACAGCAGTTTCACGTACTACACACTCCCTAGCGGAAATCATACAAACTGTGATTTCGCATCATAGAGCGATCGAGAAGAATATGTCATCGCCATAACATACACGTAACCAATTGATTTTCTTCTTCTAGGTAGCGTCAATAGAGATGTACTTGGACTCTATATGTACATTTCCAACATTTGCGTGCAATATGTGTAGTTAATTAAATATATTGTATATTTGTACACAACTTTCATCGCGGTTCATGTAGCTCTTGTATATTATTAGGGCACGACAGCAGAACAAAGATTAGTGACACTGTGTCCAGCTATGCATGTCGCAGGAATCAAATAAGGAGGGTTTTTAGGAAGAGAGAGAGAGAGAGAGAGAGAGAGAGAGAGAGAAAAGGGGGTGGATTTCATGTTGAATCCCATAGAGAGCCAAAGTATCAAAGTGATTCCGAAGGTATAATTGCCATAGATGTATTACGTCTGTACAAGACACATATTTCGCAGCGAAGGTGTAAACAATGGAGCGATACATTCCGTTATCACGACTCATTATCATTAGGTGCCGTCTCATCAATGAAGGTCGGCTGCAACGGATCCCCAACATCCCATGTCTCTTGTCTTGAGGTACACTCTGTTAAACTGTAACATGTACATTGCCTGGTGTTTCTCCCCCATTTATATCTCTACCTACCTCTTGCTCGAATCCCTCGCATTTATCATTCAGCATCGTCGTCCACAAGGTGTCATATCTTTTATATGTCCAAAATACTTTATGTGTTTGATATTTATTTCCTTCAATAGCTCTTTTTCTATACATAGTGTTGCTAGAACCATTGTTCGTTTTCTTCTCCTTCCATGATGTTCTTCCTCTTTTATATCTCCACATCTCAAAGGCATCAATTCTGTTAATTATTCATGCTTCTGAGCCATACATTAATATAGAATATATGTGTTATGTGACATATTCTTTCCAGAACGTTGTATTCTCAATGAAGTCTGTGAACCCCCTTCTTTCTTGAGCGAAGCGGCTTGCATTTTCCAACGGTGTGTTAACGTTATCTTTAATGTCGTCAGTCCATCGTCTTCTCGGTCTGCCCTTTCTCCTCTACCCAGGAACTGTGCCCTCCATTAATTGTCTTTCTATTTGTCTCTTTATATGACCAAACATGTGAAGTTTTTTTGTGTGTTGCTTTTGCTATTGTGTTTAATAACCAACACTCTAGAATCTTCAATGTGTTTATAATGTATGATTTTCTGGGTTTTTTCCTTCCATGATATTCTAAGTAACTGTCTGTAGCATTTCATCTCAAAATCGTTGATCTTCTATGTTCCTGTTGTACTTAGGGTCCAAGTGTCACAGCCGTATGTTGCAACCGGAAAAATAAAAGTCCGCAACCGGAAAAATAAAAGTTTGCAACCGGAAAAATAAGAGTTCGCTACCGGAAAAATAAAAGTTCGTAGCATTAACAATTTCCTCCTTTATTTCCATATGTTTTTCAAACGTGTTAGTTTACAATATGCCGTTGCCAATATCTTCCTCATTTCTATCATGCAGTCTCCTGCACCGTTGATGTTTGTACATAAGTAATCAAATTTATCCACACAATCTATCTCGGTATTATCTATTCTGATTTTTGGTTGTTGTGTTGCTATATCTGTTGACATGATTGTTGGTTTTTTTGCGCGTTTAAATATGTTTTGTGATTCGCAATATTCCTTTGTGTTCTTGATTAGTTGTTCCAATCCCTTTATATCATTTGAAAGAAGCACCGAGAATATATGTAGCATTTTATAATCTTTATTTTGTTGCGTGTTTGTAATTTGTTTAGAAAAAGTATACATATTAATACTTTTTGGATTTCTATGTATTTATCTATGAATAGTCAGTCGGATACTAAGCATAGTTTCTGTGGTTTCTTTGTTGTTCCTAAAACTAAATTATTCTTCACAGACTTCAATGTGTATCTTAGTTTTAATTCTGTCCTGTATTTTCCTGAGTAGTATTTTCGATATGTGGCTCATCAAACTTATTGTTCTATATTCTATACAACCCTCAGGCCTGGGCTTCGTAGGTAGTGGTATGAATACTGGTGACTTTATGTCTTTATGTGTATAATTCTTACAACTGACGGGAATTTAACCAGGTCTGTTCTAGCAGCACCGAATCGCTTTGCAACACAAGTAAACAGGTTTTCCGTACTTGACCAACCACATCCTCAAGAAAAGATGTGGTCTCGTCAAGACTTTCAGCCTGTGTACTCAAGTCACTGAGAACAGACCAATTTAAACAAGGACTATTACAACATCAACGAACATTCCGTACAAGTATTAAAGTATCCTCAGGAACACAAATACAGAACATGCATTTTCGTACACAAGGGCCAATAGGTCTTCTTGTAAACATACATAACATAGAGACAGAACAATGTTGCTTCAAATAATATCTTTATTATAAGTTGTAAGAATTATTTTCATTAATCCTCATGCTTCCTACCTGAATTGTCTTTATGTGTGGTCTGATTCATACATGTCATTACAAAGTTCAGGGATAGCTACTACACTAAATTCATCTAGAGGTTTTATTATGGCTGCTGTTATGTTCTCAGTTCCTGCAGCCGTTCCATATGTTATTGTTTTATTGCGATTTCCACTTCTGATTTCAGTATTGCTGTTTCATCATTGTATTGTATTGTATCTTGTGTTTGTTCCGTTCGTCACCACACAGATCTGTCACATAACTTGTTCATCTTATCAGTACTTTTGCTTCTCCCTCCAAGGTCAGATAAATGGAACACATAATATAGGGAACAAAACAAGGGTCAGATAAATGGAACACATAATATAGGAAACAAAACAAGGGTCAGATAAATGGAACACATTATATGGAACACAACAACAGCTCACAAACACATGAATATATCACACAATAGCAGTGGGTCAAAGGGATATCGCTGGATCAGCAACCAACCAACTAACCATCAGTACGTTTGTCCTATCAAATTTATTTTTTCCCCTCTCTGGTCCTTCCATTTTTATGATTTTCTTATTTGTGATCTTTCGTATTTCCTTGTACATATCTGCATGTGTTACGTAGCTTTGTGTCTATATGTCAATAAATTTTGGTATGTTTTAGTATTCTCTTTTTCTAAGATCTTCTCTAGCATTTCCTCTGTCATCCAAGGTTTTTTTTTTCTACTTCTCTTATTAGTATCTGGGCTTTGAATACTTTTCCTTAGGCTGTGTCGTTTATTCTCTATTTACCCTTCTGGATTCTCCCTTCTAATTTTCTTCCATGCATTCTATTATTATATGTTAATATATGATCTTTACATATACAACGTGTCTTTTCTGTATACCTGGTTGTTTTAGTATTCTTTGCATTATTTCTACATTTGTTGTTGATCATATTAAAATCCACCTGATTACTCTTTCTATTCAACATACTTTTTCATATATATAATCATTTGTTTTCATCTTCAGAGAATGTATTGCATATGGTCATGTAGTTCTCCTCAAAGTCTTTCTCATCTGTCGTTTCTTGTTCCTAATACAAATTGTTTGCAATTGTTCTTGTTTTCTTTTCCTATTTTTGCATTCATGTCTTCAGTGACAATCAGAATGTATGTTGATCTTACTGACTTGAGTATTTGTTGTAGGTCTTCGTAGTAATTTTCTGTTTCTTCCTCAGTGTGGTCTGAAGTTGTGCATATGTTGATGTATAATGGCTAGATCAAATGGTTTTGTTTATAACGTTTGCATCATCATTCCATCATTGCATGTCCAGTACCAGCTGATGTAATTTTCTCATTCGTTCTTGATCAGTATCTCTCCCCGCCCCTCGTTCATGGTATCAGGACTACGTTCCGATGATTTTCAGGTGTTTGTGTATAAACAAGGAAGTGTTTTACACAGAATTGTCTGTAACATCTAGTTGTCACGTATATTAAAAGTTCAGTACGCAACCCATATTGGTCACTTTGTAGTTATCTTCTTGTCAGGACAAACCCGTAGACATGATATTTGTGATTTAAAGCCAGAATTATGGTACGCGGGACATTCCCATAAGTGCATCGCTTTGTGTTCCAGCAGCTATACAAGTGTATGCACTCCACGTCCCAGTCCGATTTTGACTAGTGAACATCGGTTCCTTCCAGAAGGGACATCCTTTCTTCCGCCACCTCTAACCTTATTTCTGTTATTATTTATATATGCACATAATAACATCTAGCTCTGTGTTCCTCACTTCGTTGTAAATAAATTGCTGTTTTGATTACATCGGCATTATATAATCTATATGCTGTGCTATTAATAACATCGTTGCCAACCAATCGGTCTGCATATTTGATCTCTCTCACCCCCCCCCCCCCCCGCAGATCATTTCAATATATTCAAATAATTATTTCAACAAGCGAGTTGTTCAGTAGCCTGACCCATAGCGTGCACCTTTCTGTCGTATGCAGCATTTTATAGGAGTCAGTGTTACCGTGTGAGTTGATATCTAGGAGTCAGTGTTACCGTGTGAGTTGATATCTAGCAGTCAGTGTTACCGTGTGAAGTGATATCTAGGAGTCAGTGTTACCGTGTGAGTTGATATCTAGCAGTCAGTGTTACCGTGTGAGTTGATATCTAGCAGTCAGTGTTACCGTGTGAAGTGATATCTAGGAGTCAGTGTTACCGTGTGAGTTGATATCTAGGAGTCAGTGTTACCGTGTGAGTTGATATCTATGAGTCAGTGTTACCGTGTGAGTTGATATCTAGGAGTCAGTGTTACCGTGTGAGTTGATATTTCATTCCCCAATTGAATGCCACAGTCAATTCTTCAGTTTCAATTTTCATGTTTTATGTTGTAGTGATTTATGCAGACAATTTCTCATACATTTCTCTTTGATTGGTGTGGACAATAAACGCCACATGCACATTTCCCTATTGACTGTTTCATTTATGTATATGATTATGTTTAGATTACATGGAAGGGGGGGTGAAGTTGTGATAAACCAAGAACATCTCTAGAGAAATGAAAAATGTGTTACACTTATCATTAAAATATTATGGAAATAGAAGGTAAAATTTCCCTCTTAGGGGTCCCATCCACCCCCCCAACACTACACATTGCATCAGACCCCATTAAAAGGGAAATGGCACCCTTCATATAATTTTAATTTATATTTCCCAAGTCTTCCTCCCCCCCCCCTCCTCTTACGAAAGTCTTAGCTACGGCCCTGCATGAGGTTTCAATTTAATGTGAACTAGTTTATTTATTTTGGAGGCGAAAACAATAATCCACTTTTTCTTGTTTGATAGATATATGACCGGCCTAACTTTATTACAAACATGTAGTATCCTCCCGAAAGATATATTACAAATCTAACTTTATTACAAACATGTAGTATCTTCCCGAAAGATATATTACAAATCTAACTTTATTACAAACATGTAGTATCCTCCCGAAAGATATATTACAAATCTAACTTTATTACAAACATGTAGTATCCTCCCGAAAGATATATTACAAATCTAACTTTATTACAAACATGTAGTATCCTCTCGAAAGATATATTACAAATCTAACTTTATTACAAACATGTAGTATCCTCCCGAAAGATATATTACAAATCTAACTTTATTACAAACATGTAGTATCCTCCCGAAAGATATATTACAAATCTAACTTTATTACAAACATGTAGTATCCTCCCGAAAGATATATTACAAATCTAACTTTATTACAAACATGTAGTATCCTCCCGAAAGATATATTACAAATCTAACTTTATTACAAACATGTAGTATCCTCCCGAAAGATATATTACAAATCTAACTTTATTACAAACATGTAGTATCCTCCCGAAAGATATATTACAAATCTAACTTTATTACAAACATGTAGTATCCTCCCGAAAGATATATTACAAATCTAACTTTATTACAAACATGTAGTATCCTCCCGAAAGATATATTACAAATCTAACTTTATTACAAACATGTAGTATCCTCCCGAAAGATATATTACAAATCTAACTTTATTACAAACATGTAGTATCCTCCCGAAAGATATATTACAAATCTAACTTTATTACAAACATGTAGTATCCTCCCGAAAGATATATTACAAATCTAACTTTATTACAAACATGTAGTATCCTCCCGAAAGATATATTACAAATCTAACTTTATTACAAACATGTAGTATCCTCCCGAAAGATATATTACAAATCTAACTTTATTACAAACATGTAGTATCCTCCCGAAAGATATATTACAAATCTAACTTTATTACAAACATGTAGTATCCTCCCGAAAGATATATTACAAATCTAACTTTATTACAAACATGTAGTATCCTCCCGAAAGATATATTACAAATCTAACTTTATTACAAACATGTAGTATCCTCCCGAAAGATATATTACAAATCTAACTTTATTACAAACATGTAGTATCCTCCCGAAAGATATATTACAAATCTAACTTTATTACAAACATGTAGTATCCTCCCGAAAGATATATTACAAATCTAACTTTATTACAAACATGTAGTATCCTCCCGAAAGATATATTACAAATCTAACTTTATTACAAACATGTAGTATCCTCCCGAAAGATATATTACAAATCTAACTTTATTACAAACATGTAGTATCCTCCCGAAAGATATATTACAAATCTAACTTTATTACAAACATGTAGTATCCTCCCGAAAGATATATTACAAATCTAACTTTATTACAAACATGTAGTATCCTCCCGAAAGATATATTACAAATCTAACTTTATTACAAACATGTAGTATCCTCCCGAAAGATATATTACAAATCTAACTTTATTACAAACATGTAGTATCCTCCCGAAAGATATATTACAAATCTAACTTTATTACAAACATGTAGTATCCTCCCGAAAGATATATTACAAATCTAACTTTATTACAAACATGTAGTATCCTCCCGAAAGATATATTACAAATCTAACTTTATTACAAACATGTAGTATCCTCCCGAAAGATATATTACAAATCTAACTTTATTACAAACATGTAGTATCCTCCCGAAAGATATATTACAAATCTAACTTTATTACAAACATGTAGTATCCTCCCGAAAGATATATTACAAATTTAACTTTATTACAAACATGTAGTATCTTCCCGAAAGATATATTACAAATCTAACTTTATTACAAACATGTAGTATCTTCCCGAAAGATATATTACAAATTTAACTTTATTACAAACATGTAGTATCTTCCCGAAAGATATATTACAAATCTAACTTTATTACAAACATGTAGTATCTTCCCGAAAGATATATTACAAATCTAACTTTATTACAAACATGTAGTATCTTCCCGAAAGATATATTACAAATTTAACTTTATTACAAACATGTAGTATCCTCCCGAAAGATATATTACAAATCTAACTTTATTACAAACATGTAGTATCCTCCCGAAAGATATATTACAAATCTAACTTTATTACAAACATGTAGTATCCTCCCGAAAGATATATTACAAATTTAACTTTATTACAAACATGTAGTATCCTCCCGAAAGATATATTACAAATCTAACTTTATTACAAACATGTAGTATCCTCCCGAAAGATATATTACAAATCTAACTTTATTACAAACATGTAGTATCCTCCCGAAAGATATATTACAAATCTAACTTTATTACAAACATGTAGTATCCTCCCGAAAGATATATTACAAATCTAACTTTATTACAAACATGTAGTATCCTCCCGAAAGATATATTACAAATCTAACTTTATTACAAACATGTAGTATCCTCCCGAAAGATATATTACAAATCTAACTTTATTACAAACATGTAGTATCCTCCCGAAAGATATATTACAAATCTAACTTTATTACAAACATGTAGTATCCTCCCGAAAGATATATTACAAATCTAACTTTATTACAAACATGTAGTATCCTCCCGAAAGATATATTACAAATCTAACTTTATTACAAACATGTAGTATCCTCCCGAAAGATATATTACAAATCTAACTTTATTACAAACATGTAGTATCCTCCCGAAAGATATATTACAAATTTAACTTTATTACAAACATGTAGTATCCTCCCGAAAGATATATTACAAATTTAACTTTATTACAAACATGTAGTATCCTCCCGAAAGATATATTACAAATCTAACTTTATTACAAACATGTAGTATCCTCCCGAAAGATATATTACAAATTTAACTTTATTACAAACATGTAGTATCCTCCCGAAAGATATATTACAAATCTAACTTTATTACAAACATGTAGTATCCTCCCGAAAGATATATTACAAATCTAACTTTATTACAAACATGTAGTATCCTCCCGAAAGATATATTACAAATCTAACTTTATTACAAACATGTAGTATCCTCCCGAAAGATATATTACAAATCTAACTTTATTACAAACATGTAGTATCCTCCCGAAAGATATATTACAAATCTAACTTTATTACAAACATGTAGTATCCTCCCGAAAGATATATTACAAATCTAACTTTATTACAAACATGTAGTATTCTCATACACGTCTTAACAAGAAAATATACATAGAAACGAAAACTCAAAGTATGTCTCATCTTAATTATCATATTTCCCATTTCTATGAAAAACGATCGCAGAATGGGCACAATTGTGACTATCCAGGTCTGTCGTAACTCAAATTGTTCAATTTGGGTTAGCGAGTCTATAGTGTGAACAGTCAAAATTATTCAAATATGTCATGCGGAAAACGAGTGTGTTGGTCGTAAAGCGTATACTTCCCAGTAAAGCTGTACAGACAATGATATCGTAGATAGCTAATGGGCCATGTTCTGGCTGTAAATATCATTTCACAGTTCGCTCATGTAATAACCACTATAGATGGTTTTTGGTCTACTCGTGACCTTCTATTTACTCTCGGATTTTCAGCTGATGCATCTATTATCATTTAAGAAGATACTGCTCCCTTTTTTTAAAACTCTAAATCGCCTTGTAGCTCTATTTTGTGCACTTTCCTACCAAGTATCTTAGTCTTTTACAAAGGTTTTCAGTCAGGACTTTAACGAGACCTTCTATGGTTTCTTTTGTCCAGATTGAGAGTGTATGCACTTCTGCAACTCAAAATTGAGAAGTATTTTTGGCAGGCGATAATCTGACATTTGTACTAGATGACCTGCCCAAATAATCTGACATTTGTACTAGATGACCTGCCCAAATAATCTGACATTTGTACTAGATGACCTGCCCAAATAATCTGACATTTGTACTAGATGACCTGCCCAAATAATCTGACATTTGTACTAGATGACCTGCCCAAATAATCTGACATTTGTACTAGATGACCTGCCCAAATAATCTGACAGAGCATCAAATAATAATGTACGGCTAGTGTAAATGACAGGTGTGTACATGATAAATATGGTGAAGATATATTGTGGAAACTCATTTGCACTAAAATGTTTCTATATTATTGCTCATAAAATGTCACCCAGTAATGAAATGTTTCGATATTATTGCTCATAAAATGTCACGCAGTAATGAAATATTTCGAATTATTGCTCATAAAATGTCACCCAGTAATGAAATGTTTCGATATTATTGTTCATAAAATGTCACCCAGTAATGAAATATTTTGATATTATTGCTCATAAAATGTCACCCAATAATGAAATGACATTAAATTGCATTGTATTTCGCAGGGATTATATAATTTTCACTAGTACATAGATTAAATGTTATTGGTTGTGTAGAAAATGCTAATTACTGCAGAATTAAAAATTATGAAGTAATGGGAACTTATAATATAACTTTATTACAAACATGTAGTATCCTCCCGAAAGATATATTACAAATCTAACTTTATTACAAACATGTTGTATCCTCCCGAAAGATATATTACAAATCTAAAAGTAAGATTAAATGTACACATTCATAGTATTGTGAACACTGGCTATTGATATATTAAATATAATTTGACGGCAAGCATTTTGAAACGAAGTACAGCTATGGCCACATATACTTTAAAAAACGGAATAAAAGCAACAACAATTACAAAATCACGCAATAAATAGTTTTCTTTCTCTCTTTTCGCTTTATGCATTGCAACGTCAGGGGTAGTATAGTTCTCCGGAGATGGCTTTTTTGTGTGCTTCTATGTGTATAAATAAATAGCAACTTCACAAATAGTATTATATTCTCACTGCAGCTGCTGCTTGTTGACTGTATCATTTGTGTCTTGGAAAAACCCAAATTGGCAAATTCCATCATAGGAGACGGGAGTAAAGACAGGCAAAAACACGCTAGAATGGTAAATCTGTTGAGGGCCCTATTCGTTTATCTAAAAATTTGCAGGCAAATGGTATCATACGGGTACATTAGACTAAAAGCACGGTCTGAGTAGTCATGTACGTGGGGACACCTGTTAAGGGAATGTCGCAAACAGAGAGGATCCACAGATAAAGAATTCCTATAAGGGAAAAGGTAATCCTTCCTTGACACCGCGAAGCAGTTCGGAACAAGAGTTTGGTAACGGAATGTTTTAACACAAGAAATCACGCTCGTTTTTGACAAGCAAACTAGGGTTTACAGATCCTTTCTTTCATGTGTTCAAGGATTACGAGTGTTTTATGGTGAACATTGCCGTCAGGTATAGTTTAAGCATTTCTGGAAATTTTGTACAGGTTTTGGTCAACAAACAGAATCGGACCACTGTGACTAGGTTTTATATTATGTTTCTTGTTCTTTTGGGTTCGATATAGTAAGTAAAACAGTTTGTTTTCCCGTTTCTACGCCATTGCGATGTATTGGAGATATTAGCAATACTCTCGAATTCTAATGTTTTCTTGGCCAGACGAACAGCAAATCCCTCAATTTTTCGGCAACCTCGTATAGACACACTCTACAGATGTCAATTGTATAGAAGAACTTTTATGTGCTCACATTGGACTTATTGATTATTTTAAAACGCACTATTAACTTTATTATCTTTTATTATTTATTATTGTTGTTATTTTGGTTGTGTTTTGATCATCATTGATTACGACGAATGAAAATCAACATCATATATACAAGGCAGAAGCTTCTTCTTCTGTGTTATCTTTTCCCTTTACCCCGAATAATTAAAACTTTCTCAATTTAAAAGGCCATGTACGGGGAAATTTAATTTATATATATATCATCATCATCAAGTGCCGTTTTCGCAACGAAGGTTGGCTGCAACGTATCTCCAACATCTCCTGTATCTTGTTTTGATGGTGCACTCTGCTAGACTGTAACCTATCCATCGTGTGATGTTATTCTCCACTTGTATCTCTGCCTACCTCTTGCTCGCTTCCCTTTGACTTTACCCTCATGTAAGGTCTTCAATAAGTTCAACGTCATCGTCTTTTAATGTGTTCAAAATATTTTATTTGCCTGATCTTTATTTCTCTTAGTAATTCTTTCTTCATATTAAGTGTTTTTAGCACCTCTTTATTTGTTTTCTTCTCTTTCCATGATGTTCTCCCTATTCTTCTATATATCCACATCTCAAAGGAAATCAATTTTGTCATTTAATTGTTTATTTATTGTCCATATTTCTGAGCCATACATTAATATAGAAGAGATGTTGGATTTTATAATTCTCATTTTTAACATGTTTGTAATTTGTTTATATGGCACTATTTTCCTCATGTCATTGAAAGTACTTTTAGCCATTCCTATTCTCCTTTTAACTTCTGTTTCACTATCTTTACTATCAAATGTGACTATGTGTCCAAGATATTGATAATGCTTTACGTGTTGTAGTTTCTCTCCATGTATGTTTATGTTTAGCTCTGTGTCTTTGCTTTTTGCTCTTTGTTTAGCTCTGTTTATCTGTTTAAAATGCTGTTTATCATGGTTTTTTTTGTTTTTGTTTTTATATTTATATCCAGTCCATATTCATTACTTGATATTCATGACTTGATCTATTAGTCTTTGTTCTTAGAGCAATGCATGTTAATA
This sequence comes from Meghimatium bilineatum, assembly GCA_034231615.1. Lineage (NCBI taxonomy): Eukaryota > Metazoa > Mollusca > Gastropoda > Stylommatophora > Philomycidae > Meghimatium > Meghimatium bilineatum. The sequence continues at coordinate 17,693,544 of CM067313.1, forward strand.
TCATTAAAACTTTATGTGAACGAACGTTTATATGTATATGTTTCAATGTATGCAAATGTTCATGTTATTGCTTTTAATTATGTGAGAAAGCGTTTATGTGGTGCATGGTTATATTTATGTGTGTATATATATATATATATATATATATATATATATATATATATATATATATATATATATATATATATATATATATATATATATATGTATATGTGTGTGTGTGTGTGTGAGTGCTTGATTAAGTTAATGCATGTATCTCCATTCTGTGTCAATATGTATGCTTATTCTGGTGTGGGCTCTTTCCTATGTGTGGATACATTTACATGCCTGTGCATTTTGTGTGGGTATCCTTCACACATCTGTGTCCATTTTGTTATATATTTATTTCTTAACTCTTGGTGTGTGTATACATTTCTATATCTATGTATATGTATGTGTGGATGTATATATATATATATATATATGCGTGTGTGTTTATGTCTATATTTGCTTCTACGTTCATTCCATGTGCTTTCAAATGCTGATCATTCTTGTATCTTTCCTTTCCCTAAACCCACCCACCCCACCCCCACACAACGTCGTCATTACTCATCGTTGATCATCGTGTGCTATGCTGGCTGGCTTAGGCGATCATGGATCTCCACAGCTCTCTGTCCACAGTATTGTGTGTCAGGATCGTTGTTGTTTCCATGCCTTGCCAGGTTGTCAAACTAATCGTTTCTCGCGTTGTCGCCTTCTGTCTCTGTTGCCTTCGGTCTTACCTGCTGTTCTATCCAGGCCTGCTTGTCTCATGAAGTGACCAAAAAAAGAAGACTGTCGTTTTCTTATATTATTAATTTAAGGCAGATTCTCTTTAGATTCTTACAACACCTCTACATTGGTTTTTCTGGTAGTCCATGGTATTCTCAGTATTCTTATATAGAACCACATCTCTTTTGCCTCTAATTTCCCACTTTCTAGTTTGTTTATAATGAAAGCACGCATTTTCTTTTTTAGTGGATGGGTCTTTGTGGACCACATGTTGGGAAGCCAACCAGACTTCAGAACATATTCTTCAAGAATTTGAAAACTGTGACACATTAAGGTGCACATACTGGCCTTCTGGTACACTTATGCATGTTAAACATTATGGTACAAAACAAGAAAAACACAGTTCAATGTATATAATAAACAAAACTACAGATATAGACATTATTAGCGTACGAAACTAGAAGAAGAAGAAGAAGAAGAAGAAGAGATCACTACGTTCTGGAAAGAATACGTCACATTACGAGCATCGCTTTTATGTAACTTTTATAAAGATACAATTTTACACCAACTATCATGTGTCCATAATAGCTCAGTTAGTTCGAGCGCGAAGTATATTATCGGAGGGAATGTGTACGTGGATATTCGATCCAAGAGATGTTTTTTTAAATACAGTTTTTTTGTTAATAGTAGAAACTGAAACATATCAAAGTCTTGGCTACGTTATAAGACAATATATGCATTTGTTATAGTTTTTGTTTGTTTGTTTTATTCTCGCCCGCGCAACGCTGGGCACTGCTTCCAGTAATCTATTTACCTATCTTTGTTCTTTTCCGCGCCGAATATGGTGCATCCAGCAGAGCTCTCCAGTTCGAGCGATATGATGATATAATTATAACTGATGCATGTTGTCGAGACACATAGTTAAACCCATGACGTATAATGTTAAACTTCAACTCTAATAGCAAAGACGTACAGTATTTAGTCCTGCGTTATGTGCTAGTTCGATCTGTTTTTGAATATTCTAGCGCAGTTATAGCTGTCAGTTGCTCGCAGGCACACAGTGTAAACAAAATAATAAGAACTATTCAATGCGCATCATCTTGATTTGTATCAAGGCTAAAATGTGTGTAGATATGAAGTTCGTAGTAGACATCACAATCAGAACTCAAGTTATTGATATTTGGCAAGAACATGCCTACATCATAGCAAATCTCAAAGCAGAGGACATATATAGAATTCTCATTCGTGTGAAGGTTAGTAGATAATTTTTTGGCAAGAGTTAAGAAAAACTTCAATTGGATGGGGTCTCAATGACGATATCACGGGACAAATCTGCGCACTCAGTTACATTGACTGTGATGAAGATTCGATATCTGTTTCTCTGTGAGTACAAGGGTATTCACGATTATCATTACCCGATATGTAGTGAATCCGTCACACTAAATATTAGGTAACCAACAAATCTTAATACTGTATTAATACACGCCATTGCAGGCATTTTTCTTTAAAAATACCAGAAATGGGCAACAAGCAAAACGCATGAAGATTACTTAGCATACAAGACAGCAAAAAATAACACAAAGAAAATCATCAAATATGCAAAAATTACATCATGACAAGAATATGGAGAAATGCTTAACAAGGATTAAAAAAACGCACCACAATTCTACAAGAAAGTACAAAACATGAAAAGTAAAAAAGACACAAACTAACAGAAATAATCAACGATGAACACAGCAACATACTAAATAGCCCCCAGAAATCATGAAGAAATTAATTCAATCAACTATTAAACTTAAAGGAAGAAGGTTTCATTACAATAATAAATACATTAGAAGAAGAACCTAGAACCATACATGCTGGATCCGAAATTCAATAACTAAACACCAGTAATAGATGGCATATCTGTAACAGTAATGTAATGAAGCTGTCTGCTAATCTAAGTACACAATGAGAGATCCAACCCAAGAACCTCTGGCATCTCTAGTGATGTGTATATAGAACTAAAGAAAATGCCAACAGTGACATATAAAATACTACACAGACTGTTCATTGTGAAATAGAAGACACAAAGACACCACTGTAGTGGAATACAGCGGTGATTGTTCCCATCTGAAAGAAAAAAATAGCAGTAAAATGGACTACACTAAGTACAGAGGCATATCAGTCTTACGCGACATAGGAAACATCTTTAGCAATATACTAGAGAGAAGGATGCGCGCATATATAGAGCCACAGCTCAACAACACACAATTGGGCATTCGGAAAAATAAAAGCTGTACAGATGCAATCTTCGCCATCAAACAACTTTCAGAAAGAACGACAAACCAAGACATATATTTGGCTTTCGTGGACCACGAGAAAGCTTTTTCAGAGTAGATAGAGCACAACTATGAACAACACTACAAACATATGGAGTTCCTCAGCATCTCATAAACATTTGTCAGAGCATATACGCCGAGGATCAATGCGCAGTAAGAATGAGCACAGATAGACCAGGCAATTTCCAAATTCGCTCAAGAGTGAGGCAGGGATATGTACTATTCCTTCCCGCTTCCCCCCCCCCCCCCATTGTTTATAACATACATAGATCACATCTGCAAAGTAGTAAAGATAACAAGAAAATAATCTGAAGGATAACGTAAACGAACTGTTACTTGCAGACGATGAAGTACTATCATCAGAAGAGCAACTATAAAGACAAATAGACAGATTACATCAAACATGCCAACCTTTAACATGAAGATTAATATAGAAAGACCGAAGTAATTCATCATCATCATCAGGTGCCATGTCGGCTGGCGTAGGCGGTCATGGCTCTCCACAGCTCTCTGTCCACAGTATTATGTATCAAGGTCGTTGTTGTTTCCTTGCCGTGCCAGGCTGTCAAACTGTCTAATATTTTCTCACGTTGTCGCCCTCTGTCTCTGTTGCCTTCAATTTTACCTGTTGTGATAATGTTCTCTACACCTGCCTGTCTCATGAAGTGGCCAAAAAAAGAAGATTGCCTTTTTCTTATATTGTTGATTAAGGTCCATTTCGCATTTGACATATTCAACACCTCTACAATAGTTTTTCTGGCAGTCCATGGTATTCTCAGCATTCTTCTGTAGAGCCACATCCCTATTGCTTCTAATTTCCGACTTTCCAGTTTGTTTATTGTCAAAGACTTGTACCCATATGTTACCGAAGTAATTAAGATAGGAAAAACATTGCTGTGATTCTCCAGCAATGTCACTGCCTCGGTCACCACCATCTCCTTCATCGTCTTACAGTTACACAACTCGCTTTCTAAAAGTATTTTGCAAGGAACAGTCGAATGTGGAAGGAGGAGCAAAGAAATAATTCTGAATTGATAAAATCAATTAATTGAATAGAATGAATTTTTTTGCAATCTGAATGGCTTGGGATATAGTTTTTGTTTGAGAACTTTTTTGTGCTGATGTATCCAGTGTGGCTCCCCAGCGACCCTAGAGGTTTTCCATCTTATTATTATAATTTATTATTACTAACCGTTGTATATAAAGCACTAAATCTGATGAATTTATTGAGACGCGGAGCGGAGCATCTATGCTGCTACAGCCATAACTCATATAACTCTCCACTTTCTTCTATAATACATTTCCCCCTGCATTGAGCTGTGAATGATCTTATTCTGCGCGCGTGTCTAACTAATGATACGTCAATCAATGTAGACAATACTATTTCCACTTGAAGAATTTTCACTGATAAGAGTTTGGAACTTTGAATGTGGTCACGTTTTCTATAATAAGTTTATTTAACTCTTGTATCTGTAGTTAGTACCAAAATTACTACCAATACAAAGTCGCATACACAAAAGGTGACTTTCTAAATAGTTTCATTGTATCCATGAGAAACTTGGAGTAACAAAGTTATCTAGGACTTACAAAAGCTCTGTTAAATTTTCCCACCTGACAGAATGCACATTACCTATGTGACCAGAAGAGCAGGGAAGAAATGAGCCATCTGTGGAAAAAATTCAGAAGATTCTTCTTGACTCTTGATTAGAAACTGGCCTCACAACACGTGGAGCATTCCCATAAGTGCTCTGCCCTCTGTTGCAGCAGCCTTTCGACTCGATGTTGTTTCGAGTCTAATTCCGCCGAAACAGACGTCGACATCAGGGCACAACTCTGGCCCTTGCGACAGGTTTCTTTGTTGTTCCGCCTGCCACGCCGCGACTGCAACTAGTTCAAGCACAACGTCAGGCTGTTGGAACAACATGGTAACTGTTATCGAAGGTTAAGACTACGGGAAAAACAGAAGAACCGACGGCTAACAAATGATTTACAGCAAATATACTTTTAAATGTGCATCACAAAATAACAAAGATAGCAATAATGGGAATGTCCCTTGTGCTGAAATCAAGAATCAACATATTATAATACTGTTTTTTTTACATATGTGTAGTGTGTTTGCGTATGCAGAGCCCACTGACAACCCAAGAACTCTTCACTGATAAACATCTATGCCATAATTAGATTAGGTTTACTTTTGTGTTGCTGGAATCAGAAAGGGGAAGATATAATAATAAGTGTCCTTTTATACCGGTTGTAAGATGAGCATACGAGTGATTAGACTTCGTGTATAGGCAGCTACCTTCACGTCGAAAATCAAAGTGGCCAAAAAGCACAATGTTTCTTCTTCTTCTTCTTCTGCGTTCATTCTCAAACTCCTACAGATTAGCAAGAAGTAGTCCGGGGAACGGAATGCATTGTGTCATGGTTTACAAGATTGCTGTGATATCTGCGCCTTTCGGCTTGACATATCCGACTTCAGCATGGCTTTGGGTCACTGACTCTATATGGGAAGGGACAGCCAACTCCATCCCATAACCTCCTTAGTCGTCTTTTACGACATGCGTGGAAGGTAAACAGTGTTGCTATTCTTTGCTCCTCTTTCGGGCCCCGGCAACACACGGGTGAACAACACAATGTTAAGATACAATGTTTCGGAATTCTTCTTCTTTCTTCCTCCTTTACCCTTTACGGGTGTCGAGTGAGATACAATGTTCTTGTTCTCGCTTTTCTGGCAGCTTTAGATAATGTTATTTGGTGTTCGTGTAATGTCTCTTTGATGTTGTCGATCCAGCGTACTCTAGGTCTACCCTTGGCTCTTGTTAACATCGTTGCCAGCCATTGTTGGAATGTTCTCCACATGCAATTTATTTTAGCGAATTAGTTGTTATGGACAGAATAAATCATCTAACTACTCGCTAGGTCTGTTGTAGAGTCCTCTTTATTCTTGTCATAGAAAAATCCTAAAGAATCACATATAATAGCCTAATCCAGATGAAAACATGAAATACACATCTCAAGAGTCGCGAAATATTGTTTACTACACCATCTTGATTATGTCACTCCAATTATGTTTCGGACTGAGAGGTGAATATATCACATCTAAGATATAAACCACAACTCAGTGGATTTCACATTTCAGATTGGCAAGAGATTTATTTAAGTAAAAATATATACCTCTGAGGTATACTCGTTTCATCGGCAAAAGTTAGTAAAAGTTGTTTATATTGATGCATTTTAACAGATTCTGGTTCGTAGAACCATAGTCTCCAAAAATTAATCTCTGGACAAGAATTTGAGACCGTACGCAGAAGAAGGAAGAAAACGATATTTGAAATGTACATCATTCATAGAATTTCTTCAACAATTTCTTGTTTCTGTTGACTTTGATGCACTGTGCTAAACAGTTCTGTGTTCTTCACCTGAAGCTTGTCTCCAATAATATTTATTCTACAATATACTAAGATACCCTGTTAAAATAGAACCGTCAATTCTATCCTGATGCGCATTCATAAAGACCCGTCTAGAATTGTCTCTTCCGTGTCAAGACTTAAATAAACACTTCTAGGCAAACAAATCTAAACGGGAGAGAAATGGTCCGATCTAAATGTTGTTTCACGCTTGTCTGGCGAGGAGATTGTGTGAAACCAGTTTACGGAAAGATTCCTTAGATCGTTCAGATCAGGAGTGAAGAGATAGAAGAACAAGGAGAAGAAATAATTAAAAAGCAAATAAATACGAAAAGAAGAGTTGAGAAGATCGTAATTACCAGCGTAGACTAATATCTTCGTTTCTTGTGAGAAGTGTACTTTCTCTGTAGCAATGTTCTACTTATTCGAAACAACGTCTACACTTTTTTGATAATTTCTTAAATTGGATGTTTATCTAATGCGTGTTTTCTTACAGTTTATACACCAAGAAAAGAAAAATGTATTGACACCATTCTGTTGTAAATGGCAGCCGTATTCTACTTGAGAAATTACCTAACAATAAAACATCGTGGTAACAGTATACACCGCGTCACTTCAGCAGCCACCTCGCTGCATATTTTCTTTGTAACTTCAATAAATAAGCACAGCGGTCCTTCCTCAACGCAACAGTGGATCGGAATACACGACAGGGAAAACATGCCTAGATTCAAACAATTTGTGCGGAAGTTGACAGATAAAAAATCTCATGTTTTGCTTTGGGGAGTTGGGTTTTGTTTGTGCTCAATTACGATAAAAATATTTGAAAATTGCGAAAAGCACATAAGTGAGAATGTAACAACGTGTCTTCTAACATTTGAAGATATAACGATGTCAGTGTTACTCAACTTAAGAAAGCAAATCGTTAAAATGTCAAGTTTCAGCAAGTTTCTTTCTACTATATTGTAGTGTAAGAACACATTTTTTTGCTCAATTTAGATGTATTATTTCAATAAAGGTGACTAGCTGACATATAATTTTAACAACAAAGTCGAGTAGAAACTAACGGTGTGTTAAAACCACAAACCGAGTGTTCAACTGTTGTTTTGAAATGTGTTTTTTTAAATCAGACTTTTATTATCAGTCTCAAGGTCGTCGATGGTTTCAAACGGGAACAAAGAACACTCAGTGCCAAAACTGGGCACCAACGATCGGGACAGCCTCCAAGAGCTGAAACATCAAACGAAATATCCAGAAGTGCCACAACCGAAATGATGTTAGTTTATGTTATGTGTGGAATCTTTCATAGAATCGGCATTGTAGCCTGGTTCCGCATACCGAAAGAAGGCAATAAGGTGAGTTTATCGTTGGGTTGATTGTCAATCTCAATTTAAGATGAAGTTAACACAAATAAGACAATGAAGTTGGATGTAATTTTCTTCTGGAAAGGGGTAAGGGGAATTATACAAGTCGCAGATATCGTGTGTGCATTATACTTCTCTTAGCAGAATACATTGCATTCTATTTCAGTTCTCAAGGTGCCCATATAGTCCCATGGTGGTCATTGAGACGTCTATGTGGTCACAGTGAAAACAATATTAAATTGGTGGGGGGGGGGGAATGGGCGCGGGGATGGTATAAATGGAAAATTTAGATGAATATATGAATATCGACCGTGAAAAAATATGCCATGACAATGACACTTTTTAAGGACCCAGACGAGTCTCGAGAAAATTATCTTCCCAAAATGTGGTAAATGACAGCCAAAATCAGGTTCAGAACCACTCTTCTAATGCATATCAAATCCATGGACAATGTAATTTCTTTGCATTCTTTTTGTGCTGTACACAATACATTAATTTGTTTCATTTTTGTTTTTATTATTTTTATTATAATTTGTATAGATTATTTTTTATTAGCAATGGTAGGTTCCTGGTACATATTCACTTATTTATATATACCAGATAGTTAAAAAGGATCATTCGATAACAATAGCATTATTTTGTCCTCTTTCGCTATTCACATTCGATTTTTGTAGTTTTTGTAAGGGAAGTAGTCTGCTCCAGCAGTTCATCGCCTGAATTCCGTGATAGGAAATGTCATGAAGCGAGCTGATTTATTGAATAACTCTTATTTGTGGTATCCTTCTTATCCAGCGTTAATTCTCAAACTCCTGCTGAATCTCTCCTGTTGCAGGACGTGATCATTTCTAGATTTCAATAGGGATGCAGTCCAGAGAATGGAAATGCGTTGTGTCGCTGTTTTATGTGCGAAAATGGCCTGACACATCCGTCTTCGGCGGATATGTGGTATCCAAGGCCATAAATTTGGAATTTTAGGTGTTCAGTCCTTCCACACTTAGAAAGGTAGGACACGAGATTTAGTACAAAGATGTCATACGTTGCCGGGTTCGAAAGGGTATCAATTAATTTCAAAATTTGTTCACTCTCTGTGCATGTCGTACAATGCGACGAAGACGGTTATGGGGTGAGCTGGTTGTCTCATCCGTATAGGGTCAAAGTGATCCAAAAAACATGCTAAAATCTAACATATCAGTCCGAAATGCGCAGATATTGAAGTTATGCTGCAACATGATAATCAACAGGAGTTTGATACCTGCAGGCGTTTTATAACGTGTGCAGAAGACGTACTACGAAATTAGTAAATTAGTAGGTCATCCCACCCAACCACCTCCCCCCCCCCCCGATACACATAGCACCCCCCCCCCCCAAATAGATAATCGACAATCTCATAAAAATGATCTTATTCTTTTTTTAAATGTGAATGTAAACCTCCCCTTTCTAAAGTTGTATCGGTACAGGTTAAGCAAATGTGGCCTCATCTCGTGATAAGCCCAATTTTGTTTATATTATGCGTAGTAGTTTCTTTCAGATGTCGTGACCGAGCTGACCTTGGATTTAAAAAAGTTGTTAGATATGCTTCGAGCTGCGCACTACACACTGACATCTCCTCCCCCAGGGTCACCAAAAATGGGGGTGGGGAGCTCTCAGTGTGTAGCGGCAGATGCATGGATCTGCACATAGACTTAGCTTCTGTAAAATATTTATTTATCTTTATTAAGATCATTTTATAATATCTTAATCTAAAGTTCATTTCGTTAAATAATATACGTATTTGTTTCATTGTACAACGTGTACCGTTGTATCATTTGACCCTGGTTGTAATTGAAAAAAGTCTACTTAGTGGCAGTATACTGGTGCTAATTTCGTCTTTGATAATCCAATTTTTTTCATGTTTTCATTGACATTTCTTGTTTGTAACACCTTCCATCATTTCCTTTCTAACTCACTGGAATATAGTAGACAAGGAACTTCCGTTCCACTAGCCTTGTTTGTCACAAGAAAGATTTCTATTGTCAACCGTTGAGAAGGGTTCAAGATAACTGTGTGTCAATACTCAACAAGGGCTGCTCAAAATAATGTGTCACCCTAAGTAGCTATCAGTCTCGAGCATTCGGTATTGTTAGTAGTTGCTTCTCTGATTTCTTCAATTGTATCCATGAAATTGTATACAGAGATTTGAAGCCGAACCCACCCAGGTTTAGGTCTGGTAGAGAAATGTTTCATAAACACGGTTCATTGTGAAGGTCTGTCCTGTCACAGTCTAAAGTGACGGGTAGTCGACTACACCACCAGGAGGGCTGTCTCTTCATGTCATCTTTGCTATTGGTACTATGGCATAACTATTCAGAACGAGATGTTTTTCCTATTTTAGAGCTCTCTTATTTGTGTTTCATTTACTGTGTTGAAGTGGCTTTTATACTCTTCGTTGTTGATTGTTTTGTGTCTCAGGTAGAGAAGTTTCCCATTTGTGGTCATGCGTGGCTTTTTATTCTTGTCACTTCTCTCAGCTTGTCGTCTTGGCTAGATTGACTTAGTTCATTAGAGGGTCTGATGTCAGAATGAAATGAGATGATTTGACTTTCAAATTATATTGAACTGCCAGAGTCGGCTGATGCATAGTCTAATCCAGTTACATGCTTAGGTAGACGTAAGTCCTACTAAATGTCATAATCAGCTAATGTTATATTTATGTACATTTCCAGATTCAGCTGAAGTGTGAGTTTCCTACATTTGCCTGTTTATATACAATTAACTAAGTGAACGTCAGATTCAGCTGAAGTGCAGTTTCCTACAAATACCTGCTTATGTACACTTAACTAAGGGAACGTCAGATTCAGCTGAAGTGTAGTTTCCTAAAAATACCTGCTTATATACACTTAACTCAGTGAACGTCAGATTCAGCTGAAGTGTAGTCTCCTACAAATACCTGCTTATGTACACTTAATTAAGGGAACGTCAGATTCAACTGAAGTGTAGTCTCCTACAAATACCTGCTTATGTACACTTAACTAAGGGAACGTCAGATTCAGCTGAAGTGTAGTTTCCTAAAAATACCTGCTTATGTACACTTAACTAAGGGAACGTCAGATTCAACTGAAGCATAGTCTCATAAAGTTATATGTCTATATACAAATAACATGTGAATATCGCAGGATCGTGACGTGTACTCTCGTACATATGCATGTTTCTATACACGTACTAGGTTAATGGAAAGAGCTTGCACAAAATATATCTCCATGGCGCTGTGTTGTAAAGAAAGTCGCAACATCTTGTGGAAAGAGGAGAAATGCAACAGCTCAATATCGGAAAGTAGCTAGAAAGTCATGGGTAGATTAAAAACCATCTATAGTTGTCACCCATGCCCGAATTGTTCAAGGACATTTGCGTCCGGAATATTTCATCTAAAACTTATAGTCAATGGTATAACTTAAACTGCACTTCTGTAGTGGATGTAACAAATAGTCGTCATCGGTTGTCATTGATAAGAATCTAGATGAATACCTATATGATAAAGCGTAGTCCATATAAATATAGTAGTTGCATAGAACACAAGTTTTGCCGTTGGTGTTACGGTGACAAACAGATTATCGGACTATGTGGTATATGCACGATAACATACAAATAATAAATTACAAGACTTTTTTAACGTTTCATTCATAAAGTCTTTTACAAGAAAACACAAATCACACAGTGTACTAACAATAAGAACAGAAAAAAAACAATGGTAAAATAACAGAGGCACCAGAACACAAATATTGACTATGGACACTGGTATTTTTTTTAAAGGGAACGGAAAATGAGAAATTAATTGCTAAAAACTAAAATATGTACTCACTTCGCAAAACTGAAGTCCAATAGTTAAAGCTTGAAGCACGGTAATAAAGTTTTGCTAATAGTACGAAACACACTTAGGCACACATACAAATAGACGTTTCGACCGAAAGGCCTTTATCAAGGATTACAAACACATATAAATAAAAAACAACAAGTAGCGACGACACAACTTGCGTTCACATGTAGTAAGTTGGTCGAAGTGCCAAAAACTACATGGACAGCAATACAACGAGGACGTATATCAACCGACATTTTTTTTTAAATTTCACGTTCGGATTTAAGGGCCAAAGAACGAATTAAATTGGGTACCAACCTAAAAAAATAAACAAGTTTTCTAGGGCGTACCTAGATCTATAATCAGTGATGCAGAATTTGAGGTCAGTGACCATCTCATTGAAATGATTGATGACGGTAGTAGGTTTGCTGTGTTTAATGGCATGAAGAAGTTAGCAGTAGTGGTCACCCAATTTTAAACATGTTTCACCTATGTATTTCTTGCCACAGCGTTTGCATATGATAACGTAAATTGCATTACGGGGTTCACATGTAAAGGCCTCATCGATAGTGAAAGTGACTTTTGTAAATGAAACAGAACGAATCGGAACTTCATAGGAACATCTGTAGTTTGCAACAAACCGTGACAAAATGGTCAGGCACATAAGACCTAAGGTGACTGTGGATCAAGATGTCATTAAGATTTTTATCACGTCTATAGAAAACAAGAGGAGAGTACTGGAAAATTGCACTAGTTTTGGGGATCAGACTGGAGAATGGAATAATGATTGAACAAGATTCGACGGACAGTAGAGTCAGTGGAATGAAAATGGAGGACAAGTTTAACTCTATCCGATGAGGACGAATTACGCTATCATTAGTCAAGGTAAGAAGGCGAGAACTTACGGACACGAAGCCAATATGTTGAAACGGCTCTGCCAGGGAACGAGCTACTACGAAAGAAATCAAACATCTAAGAAGATTATAAAAATAAATCGTCATTGTCACTATATAAACGATGAAGGAGTAGAAGCTGGGAGAATGATAAAAAGTTACAACAAGGAGGATAAGATAAATTGTAAAGCAAACGGCCATGTGCATCAGTCGGTTTGCAGTAAACAGTTGTTAGTTAATTAGCTAGTTAGTCTTTGGATCATCGTCACTGCACTCCGGACAAGTCCATAGATGCGTAGATCTCTCCTTGAGTGTAACCGCCATTACACGTTGACTGACCGTCCCAGTACGCAGTTGATTGACCATCATTCTTTCTTGCCCACGAAACCGCTCCTTTCTAGCGACACCACATTTCAAACCAAATTCCTTTATTCTAGTCATGGAACACGAGTGATTATTTACGTGTCCTGCCAAGCGTATCTGCGACTGCATCAACATTGTGTCTATGCTTACATACTTAAATTTCATCAGCACTTCACTGTCCGGTATTTTATTGAATTGTAGGTATCTTATGAACTCAGCTTAGGTGGAAGTAGTTAAGTCTTCTATCAAGTTTGCATATACTATCCATGTTTCACAGGTATCAAGGCGTGATGACATTATCGCTACCTGCTAAACTGTGAGTTTTGTGGTAGTTCTTTTACAAACGTTTTATTCGTAGTTTTCCAAACGTGGCGCTAGTTTTCGCTATTATTATGTTTACCTTAGTGTCGACGTTTACATCTTGTGAGAGAGTGTTGCACAGGTAGGTGAAATTATTGACTGATTGAAGCACTTCTTCTTTGATCCTTACATTCGGGATTTAAGTGTGGTTTGTTTGGTGTGGCTTGAAAAATGACCTCTGTTTTGTTTGTGTTGATGGTGAAACCAAATTTGTTGAAGGTTACAGCAAATTCATTTAGAGTGACCTGCATACTTCCTGCAGAACCAGCATATAGTGAGCAGTCATCTGCATAGAGGAGTTCCCTGACCATTGTGTCCCGCACCATAGTTTTTACTTGCAAACATCGAATATTGAAAAGTTTACCACCTGTCTTTATTTTTTTTTTAATTCCTGTTACGTCACTTAGATACGCCATTCTTCATAACATAAAAAACAGGATGAACAGTGGTGGAGCTAGAAATCATTCCTCTTTGACTCCATGTGTTACAAGACAGAATGGTGATGTCACGCCGTGTGTTACAATGCAGGCTGGTGATGACTCTCCATGTGTTACAGGACAGGCTGGTGATGAGACGCCGTGTGTTACAGGACTGGCTATTATGACACTCCATGTGTTACAGGACAGGCTGGTGATGACACTCCATGTGTTACAGGACAGGCTGGTGATGACACTTCATGTGTTAGAGAACAGGCTGGTGATGACACTTCATGTGTTACAGAACAGGCTGGTGATGACACTCCATGTGTTACAGGACAGGCTGGTGATGACACTTCATGTGTTACAGGACTGGCTGGTGATGACACTCCATGTGTTACAGGACAGGCTGGTGATGACACTCCATCGCTGATATCAACAATCATCATGCCGTCATGGAACTGACGTCGCAATTCGTCTTCTTCTGCGTGAATTCTCATACTCGCGCTGGATATCTCTTGTAGCAGGACCATGGGCCTACTAGATTTCCAGCAGAATGTAGTCCAGAAAATGGAAATGCGTTGTTTCACCGTTTTATTTTTGCCAATGACCCGACACATCCGTCTTCTGCAGGTGAAGTCGCACTATGTTGGTAAACTTTTTTTTTTGGTGGTGGTTGGAGGGAGAGAGAACAGCCAAATATGGCAATCACTTTCCACCGTATCTCTGTTCACAGTGTCAAATGCCTTTGTATGGTCTACAAATGTTGTAAAACGTTCCATTTGTTCTTGGATTTTTTTTTTTGGAGCTGACTGGCAGACATGTCCACTATCCAGCACGAAATTTGCAAGAATTCCAGGCAGAAGACTATTTGGAATGTTTGTGTAAGTCGGCTAAGTCGGTTAACACGAGCTAATATGTTATCAGCTAATTATAGCAGCGATATCTACTCGATGGTTGTAGCATGACTGTTTATTTCCCTTGCCTTTATTAAGGTATCTTTCAGGTTTTGAGGCAGTGTTCTTGAACTTCAACACATAACAAAGATCTTGGCAAGATATCTGTTGCGATGGCATCCGCACCAGGAGCTTTTGCATGCGCCATTTGTCCAATGGTAGTCTGTACTTCTTGATTTGTTGGTGGTATGTCAAGCTTTTCAATTAATCAATCAAGTGACACGCAGGATGGCGCAGGCGATCATGTTTCTCCGCAACTATCTGTCTCTTGTGTTGGTGACCTCTACCGTGTCATAATACTAGTACATCTAGCAACTTCTCTCTTTGTCGTCCCCTATTTTTCTCCCCTTGATTTTTCCAGTGATTACTAAGTGTTCAAGCTGTTCATCTCAGTACATGCCCTAGGAACCTTGAATGTCTGCCCCTAATGTTGATTTTTTTTTTACACCAGCATCAATCAGAACATCTGCATTAGAACATTGTATTTTCATCATTCTTCCCATAAACCACATCGTTGTAGCCTCCAGTTCGTTTTGAATTTTCTTGTTTACAGTCCATGCTTCACATCCATACAAAAATTGGTTCGATATAACATCTCAGCACTCGAACTCGGATCTGCATTGATAGAGTTTCATTGCACAAACTCTTCACTTACGTTATATTGTGGCATGCGATCTATTGCTTTTTTATATTATTTTAAACTTATTTAAAATTGCTTTGAGTTCTGTACCCATCGGTCTAGGATCAGGTTTTTTCTGTTATCAAGGTTGAGAGGGTGTGATCCTGCAGAACTTAGACCGCATATTGTTCTCAATGCATAGTCGAATCGTTTGTAGTCCCTCCTGTCCGGGAATTTCTGAATTTCCTTGGCTTTATGTTGTAACCACCTACCATGCATCTACCTTAGTTTGTGTTGGCAAGAGATACAGGCGATGTATTTTACTTTTCTGAATGTGAAGAGGGAACGCTGTGAATATTTCTGAATACACTGTTCTTTTCCTTTTGTAGAGTGATGATTTCTATGTCATTATTATCGAAACAGCATTTGTTTTTGTGTATCTTCAGATCCAAAAGTTTCTTAGCTGTAGCATAAAGTATATTTGAGAGGAATGCTCATCCATCCTGACAGCGTTTCGGTACTGTTAATTTTAGTTATCTTTCCCAGTTTTATGTTAATGTGGTAAATAAGGAAGTTATATTTTGAAAACAATAGAAGTCTATGGGAAAACCAAAGAATGCATTGATAGAACCTATTGTGTAAACGGAATGGTGCAATAGAAATAGTTAGAATTTTTCAAACAAATAGCAGAGACAATGCTTAAAGTAATTACAATTGTTAGAACAATCAGTGTTATTGAGAATCCAAAGTAGAAAGAAATTAAAATGCAACCTGCGCTCTATACATAACAATGATAGATTGAAGCTATTACAGATTTGATTTTACTGCGAGTATTTATTTATATAGATAATATAAGTAGACCTCTGCCTAGGTTTACCAATATTACAGATTCAAATTCAGCCGCAGGAAGCTGTGTATTTGAACAGTTCAGAGCATAATGTCAACATACTGAACAAAATATATTGCATAGGTATTTACTACAGCCAAAAAACTCCCTGACTTCATCCTACGTCTTAAATAAGATATATCACTATTTTTAATATGCCTGTGTGTTGTCAGGATATGAAAGATGTTCAAAGTATGACAACACAGTGTAACTTCCATGTATGTCGCAAGGGGCAACTAAGCACCTTTTTGGATAGTGTTGACTGTCCCATCCTATAAAGTGTCTTTATGATCCAGTCAAAACCATGCTGAAATCGAATAAGTCAGGCCGAAAGGAACAGATATTACAGAGAAAATATATTCCGTTATAAGAAACAAGATTGATGAGTTGAATTTTATAATGAAGTAACAATTGCTACAAAACTATCCATTTATAAAATCCTATGTTCGATGTGTTAAAAAGATGAAGATTAAATAATCGCAGTATTATGAAATGTACGGTTTTTGTCATCTCTGTAATAATATGTGTAGTCTACTTGCTTATGTAGTTCTTGGCGAAAGATTATATGTTTTAGAGCTTAATGTCAAAGTCCTATTTGTTGTGTCATTGTCGCAAATTATACGGCGACATGACGCATGTCTGTTCTCTGGATTATATCCTGCCAGAAATTCCGTATGAACATCCTGTTACAAGAGAGAACCGGTGGGAGTTTAAGAACCAACGCAAAAATTTAAAAAATATGTTTGAGATGATAAAATTATATATTTCACAGTATTGTGGGCTGATGTAGGATACTACAATTATATGCTTGCACAATTATATTTTAAAAGTGAATAAGCGTTTACAATTTAGTTTCAACCAATTATATGTTCTTCTTCTTTGTTCGTTCACAAACACCTGCAGATTGTGCCATTGTTGACAGCATTGCGATAATATATGTTTCTTTTGGTCTGACATATCCGATTTCAATATGGCTTCTGGGTTAGATTGATACTATATAGGATGGGACAGCAAACGTCGCACAAAACCATTCTTATTCGCTCTTTGTGACATGCATGGAAGTTATGTAGTGTGACATGCATGTGTTGTCATTCTTTGTTCCCCTTTCAGATCATGGCAACACACTGGCTTGAATACATTTTTAAAATAGTGATATATCATTTTTAAGACGTAAGATCAAGTCAGCAAGATTATGGCTGTAGTGAATATCTAAGCAATATATTAGGTTCAGTATGTTACCATTATGCTCTGAACTGTCCAAATGTACAGCTACCATCAGCTGAATTTGATTGAATCTGCCATATTGATAAACCTTGGCTTAGACTTACTTGTAATATATGTATATACATTTACTCGAGAGGTGCAAAGGGTATCGCACTGCTCTCAGCAGACCCATGGTTAGCAGATAACAAAGATCCCAAAAGTACCTCCTCGTGGTGCACCCTGGAAATAGAAGTACATCTACTCCTACTGATTCTGGCTAAAACTTTTTGGGATCGTGTCCGTGATTGTGGATGCCTTAGATGGGATGAGACAAGCACAACGTCGGCCTGTCGGAACAACATGGTAACTGTTATCGAAGGTTACTACGGGATCCTCTGGAAAAAACGAAATCACAAACGCATCAGAGTAACAATGGGATGAGAATGAAGATGATGTCAATGAGGCTGAGAATGTACACATACAGAGAATGTTAGAAATGGGAGTATCTATGGAGTATGGAGAAATGGGAGTATGGGGGAATGAAAAAGGAAATTTTTTGGAAAATCCCGAAGATCACACAATCAACACCTGACCGGGACTCTGAGTCTACAAACAATGGGATCGCTGCTGTAACGGAGGGTGGAGTACTTATGGGAATGCCCAGCATGCTGCGAGGCCAGTTTCTATCAAGGCAAGAATCAAGATGGGATGAGAATCTCCCGCAGAGAGACAAGAAATATCTTCGAAACCTCTACGCCATTACATTCAACATATGCATGCCATCTGTGCATTCAGACTTGTCCGGCTCAAAAAGCAGTAACATTGGAGGGGCGACCAATGTCAATATCCCTAACATACGGTGACCATACGAGTACACACCGAATCTGGAAATGGTAACACATACTAGAGAGTAGCATAGTGTACGTGAGTCCATTTAGTGGCAACGGAACTACAATAGTCCATCACGAGTCCGACTGGCGTATGTGATATGCACGCTCGAGAGCCCACATATCTCATCACCAATGACCCCATACAAAGTAGGAGTCATGACTCAGGTATTGGATACGCCAACTGGATTTTGCACACCTGGATATGGAGAAAGCTTTGAATACAGATCCCCATTACACGCAGGACAAGCATTGAACAAATATCTGGGAGCACATTTTTCAAATGTCTGTCCGAACCAAGTGTTGTGAATCGGAATCTGGTCACTGGAGGCAGCGTAGAGGAGTCGCAAGTCTCTAATGACTCTGCAAATGTAGCCCAACTCGACTGTCGACCTTTGCCCGACACGGCTTATACAGAAAGAATTAGGTTCAGTACACAATGGACCACTGCGAGGATCCTCGTCTGAGATATGTATCTTACCTACCTCTTTGGGGAATATACGAAATCAGTGGCTTAGCGAGAGGGGGGCGGCTGTGCGGACCGCGCCGGGCGGCATCATTGGGAGGGCGGCAAATTTATTTTCGTCCAGGCTTTCACAATCACGGCCAGATTTTTTAATGTCACAAGGGCGGAAAATTATGATTCCGCCCCGGGCGCCATTGACCCACGCTACGCCACTGCACGAAATGGCCAAGGGTCATAATACATGGACCGCGCCTGGCGTTAGATTGGAAGGCTATCTCAGGCGGTCGAGGCGCATGCGTGAGAAATGCACAGGTCAAATCCTAGACTCCCGACGTGTTTGGCAAAGTAGCGCCTTGTCTAGGATTGTGTATCACCACTGAGTCTATTTGGACCGTCGCCGTTACTCAATACGGTTCATACGGAAGAAATTATGTCTGGGACCCACGGACACAAAGGGTGGTAATGGAATGTTTCCTACACGAGGAACAGCTCGCTGGCTGCGAAGCGCTTCGTCAGAGGATAGACAAACAATGGAACACCCAAGCAAACTATCAGCTCGTCTCATGTAATCTCCCCCCCCCCTCCCCGAGTAGAAGGCTCCTCGAACAGGCATTGCACCAGGCCGAAACGTGAAGCCTCTTGAGTATGAAAGAAAGCTCATAAACCTCCCCAGTGCACATAGGAAGTAAGAGCTAACCGCTTGTAATTTCTGGGTCTCTCAAACAAACAAACAACAAATATACTCCAGATACAATCAAATCTGTAACAGCTCATTCTAGAATTGTTATATACTAGTGTGTTGTCACTAGTTCTATTTCATCATTAAACATCGCGAAGTTTAACATTACTCTCATTCCCAGTATTTCTCTCTCCTTCTCTTGATCTCTGTTCTATAGTTATGTTTTAGAAATGAGCGCTAGTGTGCATTTTAATATTTTTTTCTTTCTCTATCACACTGTTAGTTTTAACAATTGAAATTACTTTAAGGAATGCCTCTGCTATTTGTCTGGAAAACTACAAACATTTCTATCGTATCGTTCAGTTTACAGATTGGGTTTTATCACTACACCCTTACTTTTTCCATAGACTTCTATTGTAAAATAAATATGTCGCGTCCCTAGTTACATAACATTGGGAAGTGATAAATAGCGTGAATCGGTCACGTTAATATAGACATTTATATATACAAAATGCCGCTGTGTCCTCAACATTAACATCTTTCAAGTTCAGTCTTTTAGTTGTGTGTCCTTGTCCTGGGAGTGGCTATTTGCTGTGCTGAGGTTTTTTTACAATTTTCCAGTATCTAAGAATTTCATTACTGTATATCCTTATGGGCGCCTCTGTCGCATGATGTGAAAATTGTATTTTGTCACATCAGTCTGTGGTCAATCCAATATTTTGCACCACTCATGGCTTTAATTATACATTGGTCTCTTACATAATTTATCAGGTGTCACTGTTTAGAGCGTGGATGCATCCATGATGTCTTCTTGCGTGTAAGCATACGGAAGACTGAGTTGGTGATAGTAAAACAGGAATGAAACGCAGTCTCATAGGCATATCTCATTGCTATTGCATTTACCATTCCCTTGCTGTCCTTGGACTCCATTCCAGGACAGATGATAATTTATAATTCTTGCGTTGAAATCACTCATAACTATGAGTTTGATTTCGGCGTAGACAATATCACTGCATCAAGTTCCTCATATAATTTGTTTTTTTTCTTAATATTGGTTTATCATTGTTGGTGCATAGACGCTAATTAAGGTTGTAAACTTTCTCTTTCATATTTTTATGTATAGTTGCATGAGATGGTTGCTTAGTTCCCTGGGAAGACTTGGGAGTCTTCATATAAGTTCGGCCCTAACCGCAAATCCAACTCCTGATATAATTCCCGTCGCTCTGAGCTTTTGCGATCATTCCAAAAAATGTGTACCCTCCTCCATTTTCTGTAAGCTGGCCTGCATCTGTTAATCTCGTTTCGCTCAGTGTCGAGCTTGTATCTGGCCTATTCCTTTGTAACTAGCGCTTTTCCTCTTTCTGGTCTGTTTTCAGATGGTATATATGTGAGCGTGCCGACATCCCACATTCCCACTAATAAAGGTTTCGCAATCGTAGTGGTTAGGCACCCGCCATCCGCGGAATACTGGCCGGCTCACGTTAAGCAAGCTATTTTTAGGGCACCTTTTCTTGCCCTTTCCCTCATGTTATTGGGGGAGAGTGTAGTAGAGCTAACCTCAATAATCATTCAATCAAAGGGCTGCTGAATCTCATTTCTTCCTTGAGATTAAACAGGAAGCAACCCTTTGCCCTAATCCATCTGTGTGCAGAAAAATACTATCAAGGAATTCAGATGTGCGCTCAGTAGGACAAGAGCAGGTAGAGACAATGGGTCTACCATCATTAGATCGTTGTAAATTTTAGGCAGCATGTAGAAAACGGATTTCTCTAACCGACTTTCAACGATGCAAGGAGTCTCAACAATGGTGGGAAGATTGTTTTTACGTACATGAGAGTGTTCACAGTCTTGTTGACCGACTTATTGTTAGACAAGTACCTGTTAAACGCAGTAAAGACACATGCACCCGATGTGTAACATGAGCGGTTTGATACTTATTTGGGGACCTCCAGTAGGCAAAGATCCTTACACCACACAACTACGACCCCACTTTTATCAGCTGGTATGATAACAAAGTTATGACGACGACGAAGGTTCGACAAGGCACCTGACTCGGCAAGGGTGACATTGGAGCGTCTGATACGGTTGCGATGAAGAGCTTGAATATAACTAGGCTACTCTTGATGTAAAGATCACGAGCCTGGAATTTGTTCGTTTATTACTGGATTTGCCTTTCTTGAGAAAGCCACGCTCTTTTCAACCGTGAAATAATTTTCTGTGGTTATATCGGGGCGTATCTTGTGGTCGAATGACCTGGGTGGTGTCCTGTTAGGGACTGAGGAACTGACCTGGGTTCTGGTCTGTCCTGAAAGTGCATGGATAGTTCGTCTTCTCATATCCAGAGAACTGTCAGTATCAGATAAACGCAGTTGAGAAGATGCATGTGCTTGAATGTAAGGCACATTCAAAGGAAAGAATAATTTATACACATTCCACGCAAAATAATGTATAGGTACATTCTAAGCAAAGAGGTATATAGGAAAATTCTAAGCAAAGAAGTATATAGGAAAATTCTAAGCAAAGAAGTATATAGGAAAATTCTAAGCAAAGAAGTATATAGGAAAATTCTAAGCAAAGAAGTATATAGGAAAATTCTAAGCAAAGAAGTATATAGGAAAATTCTAAGCAAAGAAGTATATAGGAAAATTCTAAGCAAGGGATACAAAGAAACATTTTACTTATTGAGTTTCTACGTTCATGATGGTCTATTTCAAGTTCTTCAAGTTTGTGTCGAACCATGAAACGTAATATCCGGTTTTTTCCTGTTTATACTTGAATTGTTTCTCTAGTTCTTGTCCTAAACAAAAGACTACCACTTACAATGATATACAATGCTTTAATCAGAAACAGCTCATATAATGTCTATTATAGATGACACACATATATATATATATATATTCCTTTCTGTTAATTGTTTGTATTTTGTTTATGATCATTGCCAATGTGTGTATTTTGTTGTTGTTAAAATTTCCACATGCGTTGAAAATTAATTCATATATGTTATGAACTTCACAATCTTTCCATTGCAAATCATTCTCGTTAACGACCAGCGACACGGATGAGGAACTCTGCATGCAATTCTATTACCCGCATAGCGATTAATATCTGTTCGTAAGGAAACAAACACGGGTCGTTATGTCAGAGATTTGTGTATACGGACATTACCTGTTAGGTAATTGGCGTTCCTACCTTGGTTAAGTGGGTTATTAGTCAACATATTTGTTTTATTTTTGGTCACTAAATCAATTTCATCGTTTTCTCACTCAATTTCTCTCTCCATTGTTTTTATTTTTCTCAATGTTCTTCAGTTGTCTTAATGTCTTTCAAACGAAGAACTATTTGTTTATTAGTTTTATGTGATCTGGTTTTCTACCAGACTTAATTTGGAAGAACGTTTTTGCCTGTGCGGTGCAAGGGCTCGAAAGGAAAACACATTATGATTAAATTCTGACCTTGAATGCATGGGCCGTGAGAGAAGACACCATGCTTCTGAAAAGGAATGTCGTCAAATTATATCCCAGATACTGTAGACTTTCCAACACTCATCAGCGAAAGATCAGCTAGAGTTCAGCTAGAGATAAGCTAGAGTTCAGCTAGAGATCAGCTGGAAAACAGCTTGAGATTAGCTAATAAGCTAGAGATAAGTTAGAGATCAGCTAGAGATTAGCTGGAGAACAGCTTGAGATTATCTAGAGATAAGCTAGAGATCAGCTAAGATTAGATGGCGATCAGCTAGAGA
Organism: Meghimatium bilineatum; assembly: GCA_034231615.1. NCBI lineage: Eukaryota > Metazoa > Mollusca > Gastropoda > Stylommatophora > Philomycidae > Meghimatium > Meghimatium bilineatum. Next base: position 17,716,679 of record CM067313.1, read on the forward strand.
TAAGGTAGAGATCAGATAGAGATCAGCTAGAGATTAGCTGGAGAACAGCTTGAGATTAGCTAGAGATAAGCTAGAGATCAGCTAAGATCAGCTGGAGATCAGATGGCGATCAGCTAGAGATCAGCTAGAGGGTAAAGTCAAAGGGAAGCGAGGAAGAGGTAGACAGAGATACAAGTGGAAGAGTAACATCACAAGATGGACATGTTACAGTCTAACAAAGTATACCACCAAAACAAGAAACAGGGGATGTTGGAGATCTGTTTCAGCCAACCTTCGTTGCGGTACGACACTTGATGATGATAGATCAATTGGAGATCAGCTAGTTATCTAGAGATCAACTGGAGATCAGCTAGAGATCAGATCAGCTAGAGATCAACTGGAGATCAGATAATCAGCTAGAGATTAGATAGAATCAGCTAGAGATTAAATACAATCAGGTAGAGATTAATTTGAGATAGCTAGTCAGCTAGAGATCAAATGGAGATCAACTAATCAGTTATAGCACTTGTATGACTATCCCATTCAATATAGTGCTAAAGTGACCTAGAAGATATACTGAAGCCGGGTGTGTCCGGCAGATATACATATATATTACAACTGTTGTAAACCTTTACACTACACGTTCCATTCTCCGGATTACATGCTGATAAACTGCTGGAGTTTGAGAATGATAAGAAGTAGAGGTTTACATCTTCATTGCAGTCTCTACTCGTGTTATCTAATTCAATTAACTTCAGTGCGTCTACTCGTGTTATCTAATTCAATTAACTTCAGTGCGTCTACTCGTGTTATCTAATTCAATTAACTTCAGTGCGTCTACTCGTGTTATCTAATTCAATTAACTTCAGTGCGTCTACTCGTGTTATCTAATTCAATTAACTTCATTGCGTCTACTTGTGTTATCTAATTCAATTAACTTCAGTGCGTCTACTCGTGTTATCTAATTCAATTAACTTCAGTGCGTATACTCGTGTTATCTAATTCAATTAACTTCAGTGCGTCTACTCGTGTTATCTAATTCAATTAACTTCAGTGCGTCTACTCGTGTTATCTAATTCAATTAACTTCATCACGTCTACGCGTGTTGTCTAATTCAAATAAATTCAGCGTGTCAACGCGTTTTGTCAAATTCAACTAATTTCAGAGCAATATTTTGGTCGCGTTTCCTAGTCTGACTGCACTTTGTAATCCGCTATACTCTTTATTTGGTGGACAAAACATTGACAATTCCTAAGATCACAAGTTTCAGCATGGCCATTGAAGATATGTACGAACTGCTCACAGACTTATTAACTCTGCTCACGTTTTTTATGACGCTCTAATTTGGCATTTAATAAGTTTGATGTCTGTAGTGCAGTACACCAAGTAGGAAAACAAAGTTCAATTCCAAGAAAAAAAATATCAAAAGTGCAATCTTCATTTTCCAGCACAAGAGAGAACGTGGAAAATCAATCCTAGCACAAGGGTAAAAATATAATTTTCATTCGCTATCATAAGAGACAAATTTCATCTTCAATTCCTCGCTCAGCGACACAAGTCCCACATATCAACTCCTGGCACAACTAGACAAGTAATAACTTCAATTGCTATCACAATAACATAAGTACTAACTTCAATTGCTGTCACAGTGACAAAAGTACAAACTTCAATTGCTGTCACAATGACAAAAGTACATACATCAATTGCTATCACAACGACAAAAGTACAAACTTCAATTGCTGTCACAATGACAAAAGTACAAACTTCAATTGCTGTCACAATGACAAAAGTACAAACTTCAATTGCTATCACAACGACAAAAGTACAAACTTCAATTGCTGTCACAACGACAAAAGTACAAACTTCAGTTGCTATCACAATGACAAAGATACAAACATGAATTCTTAACACATGAACAAAAGTACAAACATCAAATCTGGACACACGGGTATAATTACACACTTCAGTCTATTGCACAAGGAAATACGTCAACGCTTCAACTCCTGACCAAGTGGCAAAAGCGCAAACTAGTATTTTCTGTGATATCTTTTAAAAAGTAAAAACAACGATGTCTTGCTGGAAAAATAAACAATCAATATAATTTTAGTATGTGATGCGAAAGAATAAATTATGTTCAATTTGCATGTTCCGATATCTATGCTCAACAGGAATAACATCGTTTTTACACCATCTCATCAACTCGGCATAAATTGTTAAACATCTCAAATAAAACGGGATGGTTTGCAAGCTTCATCCAACATGGCGCAGGTGGAGTTTGCCTCCGAGAGGAGTTAATTTCAGTCCTAATCCGGAAGTGACGTCAAATCTAATGGAGGACAGAAGCGACAATATTGACAACACGTCAGCCTAATTACAAGGTCATGACATTGACATTCGATAAAATTCTCACGCGCTGCTAGGAGCCATTCTTCGCCCTTTTCATTCCGCTCCAACATTTGTAATCTAGTAGCCACTGATGGTGTCCATGGCCATGTGCTAAAACTACAATCATTTTCTTCTCGGAATAATCTATGGACACTAATGGCGCTTGATTGCATAGAACGGTGTTTTAAAGGAAAGTAAATTGGCTTCTGCATCTCGTTTATTTGTTTTTATTACGGACAGCGGGATCAATATTTTGTCCGGTCACTGATTTGTAGCCTGCGAGGCGAGAAGTGACGCAAGTTTACGGTTGAGATGTCGCGTACGTTGCAGTGCAAACAAGATCTCAGTACCACGTGTGGCCAACAATCAGTACAATTGTGCTAGTATGTTTTGTTTCTTCTTCTTCAGTGTTCGTTCTCTAACTCTTGCAGAATAGCAGGATGTAGTCCGGAGAATGGAATGAATTGTGCCATAGATTACAGCTTTACTGGGATATTCACACCACTGGTCTGACACTTCCGACTTCAGCATGACATCTGAACACTTTGATCCTATATGAGATAATCAACGTCATCTCAACCCCTCGTTAATCGCATCTTATGATGTTTATGGTAGGTAAATGTTTGCTATTCTTTACTCCCCTTTCTGGACACGGCAACACAAAAACAGTTTTGTTTATACATAGCAATAATAGATATACCTATGTACGTTTATTTGGATATTTGTCATGTGGTGCACCAGCCGTCGCATTTACAGTATCTGGTTGTCTTCCGTCACAGATGTTTTATCTCTTATGATAAATAAGTGCGCTTTACGCTGCGCAGATAACTGCCTTTACTTCCATGTTGGGACATGGCAATACAACGATTGTCAGGTAATGAGCCATGGTTCTCTTTCCAAGACTAACTGAAGGGGACTGTTGCGGGAGGAAGAGGAAGGTGGTGTTAAAAGAAAGTAGGGATTGGTAATATTAAAGAGTGGGCAGGATTAAGATTCGCATAGAAGCACATCCGGATATCACTGTTGATGTTTGCAAAGTGACACACCACCATGAGATGTTATGGATTTTAATAAAAATATCCACATTAACACATGGATGGATTCGTAATGAAAATGATTTTTAGTTACGGAATTCAGTTTATTTTGCACGCGACCAAAATAATAATAATTTAAATATAACCCGTAGGCCTCACTCCGACATTTAAATATAACCCGTAGCCCTCCCTCAGACATTTAAATATAACCCGTAGGCCTCGCTCAGACATTGAAATATACCCCGTAGGCCTCATTCAGACATTGAAATATACCACGAAGGCCTCATTCAGACATTTAAATATAACCCGTAGGCGTCCCTCAAACATTTAAATATACCCCGTAGGACTCATTCAGACATTGAAATATACCCCGTAGGCTTCACTCAGACATTTAAGTATACTCCGTAGGCCTCATTCAGACATTAAAGTATACCCCGTAGGCCTCATTCATTGAAATATACCCCGTAGGCCTCATTCAAACATTGAAATATACCCCGTAGGCATCACTCAGACATTTAAGTATACCTAGTAGGCCTCACTCAGACATTTAAATATACCCCGTAGGCCTCACTCAGACATTTAAATATACCCCGTAGGCCTCACTCAGATATTTAAGTATACCCCGGAGACCTCACTCAGACATTTAAATATACCCCGTAGGCCTCATTCAGACATTTAAATATACTCCGTATGCCTCACTCAGACATTTAAATATACCCCGTAGGCCTCATTCAGACATTTAAATATACCCCGTAGGCCTCATTCAGACATTTAAATATACACCGTGGGCCTCATTCAGACATTGAAATATACCCCGTAGGCCTCAGACATTTAAGTATACCCCGTAGGCCTCACTCAGACATTTAAATATACCCCGTAGGCCTCACTCAGACATATAAATATACCCCGTAGGCCTCACTCATACATTTATGTATACCACGTAGGCATCACTCAGACATTTAAATATACCCCGTAGGCCTCATTCAGACATTTAAATATACCCCGTAGGCCTCACTCAGACGCAAAGTAGCAGGGAATGGCAGAATGGGCAACGCGACGTCTTCTGCAGAAATACCTCGTGTTAGTTGATGCGAGTCTGAATTGTGACAGTGTATCACTAAACTCCTGGCATAACAATTCCATCACTGCTTTTCCACGACACTGAACCATCTGAGCAGTAGTCTGACATTGATGATATATTCTACGGTTACTCGTTTCCACATATGTGTGGCTCATTGCAGAGAGGTTAGAGCATTGTGCTCACATCCATGAGGTTTAGGATTCATTCACCGGTAAGGACCGGGTATTTTTCTGTCGCAGGATAAAGTTTTTAATAACCAACTCACACTGTACATGACGTGGCGACAACAAGAACATACCGCCGTTATCACACAGCTACAAAACCCTTACTGTAACACCCTGACGGAAACCATGCAGTATTAACAGACATTCCGCCCCCCCCCCTCTTTTTTACAACAGTACTGGCCACTTAAGCTTGCGCCATTACAGGGCCAGACCCTAAAACACTACATCAAAAACAACCTGCATAACATTTGAACAACTGCACTTCTCTCACAGCAGATGCTTCAAGATATCACATACTGAGTCTCTGCACTGACGCAACTTCGTGGCTGTAATGGCGCTTCGAGTAATGACATCTATCAGCAGCAAGGTCTAAGAGTTGTATAATCACTAGCTTTACCAGGCAAGTTCAGATTCTAGACCACAGCCAGTGTTTAAAAGGAAAGTGGTACTCCCACAATTCTCAAACAGGTCTCTGAAATAATCAGGGACTTGGAAGCTAAAAAGTTTCTCCTCAAACATGTTTTTGTCATCATCAGGGACTTGACAGCTGCCAACTTACTCATAAAACATGTATGTCTCTGACACGATGAGACAACGTACTCTTGAAACATGTCTCTGACACCATGAGGCAAAGTACTTCTCAAACATAACTGTGGCATCATGAGGCAACGTACTCCTCAAACATGTCTCTGACACCGTGTGGCAACGTAGTCCTCAAATATGTCTCTGACATCATCAGATACTTGATAAGTGACAACTTGCGCCTCACAAAGGCAGCCGCTCTTCTAAAGCAATTTGTGCAATTGTATGCAACCCAAATCATCAACCCTCTAATTACATGCTACCCACATCCACCAACCATCTAATTGCACGCAACCCAAATCCACTATCTCTCTAATTGCATGCAACACAAATCCACAAACCCTATAATTGCATACTACCCAAATCCACAAACCCTCTAATTTCATGCTATCCAAATCTACAAACCCTCAAATTGAATGCAACCCATATCCACAACGCTCTAATTGCATGCTATCCAATTCCAGAAACCCTCTAATTGCGTGCAACACAAATACACCAAACCTCTAATTGCATGCAACCCAAATCCAACATTGACATAACAGAACTACACGCAGCAGCATGACATAACTCAAACTTGGCAGCGCTAATTTTGTCCTCTAGTACGAAAGGTAAAGGTATACCATAGCATTTAACTGCCGTAGGTGTATGCATGTTAGCGATTTCACATTACAGCGACTCTACTATATGAGGGCGGTAGCGATCACCTCTGTTTCGCATTCTTTACTTCCCGGACTGAACTGTGCCGAATAAGGCTTGGTTGATCCTTGAGCCGTTGCGGTGTGGAAAACATTACAAGCCTCAGAATGAACCGAGGACCACTCATATGTGAAACCAGTACGCTATCCAGCAAGGGAAAATAGATAGACAGATTATGCTTTACCAACATACTCTTGTGTTACAACCACATGGATTTCGTAATATAAAGACAGTGTCATATCTAATATCTGGATTCGAATGGCCTGTGACATTGAGATTTATACTTTTTTTTTCTTCTTTCGTTCACTTGAAACATGTCTATATCTGTAATTCTGTCTCCTTAATAAAACTCACTGTCTTTTGTAGTTCATACAGTGTCCCACAGAGTTTTGATTCCAGTGTTGTTTCCTCTGGCCAATATGTCTGCCTCAGCGTTTCATGCTCAGAACACTCTTGAAGTATATGTTTGGCACTCTGTGCTCCCTGTCCACATGTACACATGGCTGTGTTGCCAATCTTGAACTTTGTATACATGTGACCGCGGAGTCGGTTGTGTCATGTTCTGAGACGTAGAAAGATAACTTGTTCTGATCTGTTCGTAATGTGATAGTCATCTTGTGTTGGTGTTTGTGGCTTTCGTATTGACTTGATCATCTGTTTTTTCTGATGGTAGGTGATTGGTATATCTGGTTGGTCTTCGGCAGCACCTTCCTTAGCCAGTTGGTCTGCTTTTTCATTTCCTGGTATTCCACAGTGAGAGGGTATCCACTGCATGGTTACCCTATACTGGTAAGACAATTCGCTAAGTAGTTTTTTCAAGTCTGTTAGTTTTTCAGACTGGAGAGCTTGAAGCACTGACCTTGCATCTGTCAGGAATACCACAATCTGTAGGTCAGAGTTGAAGTTCAGCAGTTTCTTAGCTGCCACACTAATTGCCTGGATTTCTGCATCATAATTATTGCAGAATTTTCCTGTCGGTGTTCTGATTGTATCTCTAGGCTTGTGTGGATATTCTATATATACACCTGCACCTCCATTCCTCACGGCATTCTGTGCTGACCCATCTGTGTATACTCTGACCCATATATCTTGTGGATATTCCTCATCCAGGAAACTGAGGGTGACTGTCCTTCGCTGCACACTGTTCTGTTCGTCCTCGCTTAGTATTCCTTTCACATGGGTCTGAATGTATATTGGCATTCCATGTCTTTCACTCCACGGGGTTTGTTCTGGTACAGGCCTTAAGGGGCTGTCAACTTCAGGTAGGTCTGTAAGTTGTCTGCGGAGTCGTTTAGCTTGATGGATAAAGCTGCTTCTTTTCAATCGTTCCATTGCTAGATTTTGGAGATTTATACTATTTATAATGATATTCTTCCCGTACATTCCACATGGCGTTTATTTTGGTTGTGCTGAGAAGTATTGTTTTGAGCCAGGGTTGTGTTGAGAAAGAGAATATTGTTGCACTTCTCTAACAAATTTTTGAAACTCAAATTTCTGATATTACGTCAATAATGATAACAATATACACTATTTCTCCGGTTGTTGGCCTATATTAAACTCCTCGTGATATCTGTCTATAATGTAGCACATAGTACTAGTTTACCTCATTCAATTATTGTCAGAATAGTAGTGTTTATTTAAAGTCATTCGATTTCTTTATTTCCCTAAATCTGACTAGCACATTGATGTCCATATTCATTGACATATCTAGAACCGACTCGCTAAAAATGTTTCAATGAAAAGAGATCTGGCAATGTTTAATTGTTTTTCATTGAAACTCACAAGGTACCTTGAGAAGTAGTCAAGAAAATCAACAGAGAAATAAATAGGTTGTATCTGGAATCTCCTTTGTTTACATGGTCTGTACCGGAATCTTAAGATCTGTGAAAATGCATGTAAAGGGAAGTGACTAATGTGTGATTTGTTTATTCCATAGACGAAAGGGAGATAAGAGAAATAAGCGTGGGAAACTTCTGTTGTGTGTTTTACCTCTTCTTCATGTGCAAAGTTCCAAGAATTATTCTTCATGAACTAGAGGACGTTTTTACAGAAAACATAAAGAATAATTAGCTGGAATTCTTTCTCTTTATCTCCAGGAGTTATCAGCAGCAGAGGTCTTTTATTCTTATTTTGTAAAGTGGATATTTTTGTGCCCACAAGATACCAGCTTTCAGATATGTTCAATGGAAGCTTTTCATGCCCAGAAGATTCCACAACTGAAGTGTGCAATGTTGTTATAACAAATTTTCTACTCAATAATTTAAAAAAATAGCTTGCAGCATATCATATTCTGGATGCAACGATTCAAAAAACAGTTCTGGCTGTACTTATTTTTTAGGCAATATACGTTAAGTAGATTGTCATTGGTTTTTTTAATCACTTCGAGTGGCCAGATGTGCAATTGCCTGCTGGGCGGTTTTAAACTAGTATCAACCGTCAGAGACGGTTCTGTAACTCTCCGCCAGAGTCGGACGGCGGTAGGATAGTTGGATATACATATATTCCTCATTGAGGTCAGAGTCTAGAAGTGGAGACGAGGTTTAGTCCAGCTAAAGAGATGGAAACTAAGGCATTTTGGTTCACCCCTTACATCGAGCAGGATGAAGCAACGTATATATTACTAAAGATTAGACAAATACAGTTTAGCTACAGGCAAGATGTACAAGATGACAGAAGCGCTCATGTGTCATTTAATAAAGACAGGAAAAGACACACAGAAGCCTAACAGCTACAGACAGATAAGCTTAATTAGTTATGTATGCTCGACAATGGATTAGGTGGTCAACAAAAATGGTACGTAGAATCAGAGAAGGTATTGTTGCCAGAACAAACTGGATTTCGAATCTACTACTATACAGAAGTGTGTAACAACGGTACAGAAAACCAATTGACATTCATGTCCCAGGTCATACAAGATGACAAGAAAATAAAAAAGCCTTCACACTATGGATACATCTCCAAAAACTATTTCACAAGATCCGAAGAACTAATAGTGAAACTGCAAAGTAATGGAATCAGAGGTAATAAGAGTAAGTGAAAAAGATACTTTATACAGAACTTTTAGATTGAAAAGGTGAAACTGTCTTGTATACTGTTATCTGTATTTTTGTTCATATCCATTTCCCTAAAGTCTTATAGTCTGTGTCTTCATTGTAAAGCTAGTTGACCTTGTGTTTGACGTAAGTACCATTGTTATACAGTTGTATAGCAATCTTACTTATTATACGAGAATTAAGCATCCAAAGAAGCGTGGAAATGCAGTGGTAGTACTACAGTACTACATCCTACTGTGGCATATCAATAAAATGAAAAGGCAGATATGCAACTCATAAATACGGGACAACACATGAACAAAAGACCACATAATTATCTACCAGGTAGAGAGGACCTTCATTAAATCGATTAGAAAAGTCAATCACTCAAAATACAACTAGCACTGTCTTGACAGAGCTGTGCAAGTTATCATCTTCCGCAAGACAAAACACAACCGAACAAACAGCCACTTGAATAGACTGAGACTGGTTCCTTCACATTTGTGTTCATGTCGACAGGCAGCATAGAGAGCGGAACATATCCTGCAATACTACACTAAACCAGTTGAACGAGGAGCAATACTACACGAAACCAGTTGAACGAGGAGCAATACTACACGAAACCAGTTGAACGAGGAGCAATACTACACTAAACCAGTTGAACGAGGAGCAATACTACACTAAACCAGTTGAACGAGGAGCAATATCCCACAGATACAATCATACACAAAATGTTGTATGGACCCATGTAATTCTTAAAATACATCATCAATTAGAAAACCAGATTTGATGTGTAAACACGTTCAACTGCGAAAGATAATGATACGAAGAAGAAGAATATTAATAAGATATTTAGAAAGTAATTACGTCACTACGTAACCTTTATTTAATAATAATACTTAGACCCACAGCCCGTCAGCGTTCGTAGTGGTGCCACACTGAAAACATCATCACAGAAAGCTCCCCAAATAACTCCATGCTCAGCAATTCGGAGGAGTGTAGAAAAATCACGACCAGACCATTCCTTGATGCCATCATTCCAGGATTTTCTATCTTCCTTTCCTTCCATCCTCGACTCTTCATTGCAAAATTAATTTTATAAAGTGAATCGACTCTCATTTCATGTCCAAACCAAATATGTTTCCACAGTTTCACTACTTCAACAAGTGGTTCTTGATAACCTGCAAGTTTGTTACTTTTCTACGGACAATTCACTAAGATAGTGGACACAAGACAAATATTTGTTAGCAATAGTAGGAAACCGAATACCCATATAATATATATCCATCTATATATATATATACAAACAGAGAGACATATATACAGATAGACAGATAGGCAGACAGATAGATAGATAGATAGATAGATAGATAGATAGATAGATAGATAGATAGATAGATAGATAGATAGATAGATAGATAGATAGATAGATAGATAGATAGATAGATAGATAGATAGATAGATAGATAGATAGATAGATAGATAGATAGATAGATAGATAGATAGATAGATAGATAGATAGAGAGACAGATAGATAGAGAGACAGATAGATAGAGAGACAGATAGATAGATAGACAGATAGATAGATAGACAGATAGATAGATAGACAGATAGATAGATAGACAGATAGATAGATAGACAGATAGATAGATAGATAGATAGATAGATAGATAGATAGATAGATAGATAGATAGATAGATAGATAGATAGATAGATAGATAGATAGATAGATAGATAGATAGATAGATAGATAGATAGATAGATAGATAGATAGATAGATAGATAGATAGATAGATAGATAGATAGATAGGTAGATAGATAGGTATGTAGATAGATAGATAGATAGATAGATAGATAGATAGATAGATAGATAGATAGATAGATAGATAGATAGATAGATAGATAGATAGATAGATAGATAGATACATGTCCGCGCGTAATGTGACCTTTATATGTTTAGTTTAGCATCTGGGCCTAGTACAGGTGCCTTAGTTAGCGCACTGGCTTCGCATATGAGTGGTGTTGGGTTCATTCCCCAGTTGAGGCGGAAATGTTTTTCAGATCGCAACGGCTCCCGGATCGACCGAGCCTTAAATGGGTACCGAATTATTCCGGGAAGTAAAGACGGCGAGGAAGAGGAGATGGCTACCGCCCTCATTTGCAGAACCTCTGAAATGTTAGACCGCTAACATCTTACACCCCTACGGCATTAATAAATGCAATGGGTCACTTTCCTTTTTTACTTACTAGTAAAATGCGACTATGGAAAATCGATTGATTATGTTGTTCGTCCATCACAAGTGATGATGACCATTTGTTACATCCACTTTTGAAAATTCAATTTTAGTTATTTCCTTGCTTATGAGTTCGTAGATGGCTAATGAGTCCTATTCGAGCTGTAAATGTCCCTGGACAGTTCGGACATGGAATGACGACTGTAGACGGATCTTGGTCTATCCGTGACTTTCTAGCTGCTCTCCGCTGTTGAGCTGCTGCATTTCTCTTATTTTCACAAGATGATGCGCTCTTTTTATTTTAGAACGCCAAGTAGATCTATTTTGTGCAAGTTCTTCCCGTGTATCGTGGTCTATTTCAAAGGATTTTAGTGAGTTCTTTAACGAATCTTTGTAGCGCTTCTTATGGCCACCTTGAGATCGTGTGCCTTTCTCCAGCTCACAATAGAGAAGTATCTTTGGCAGACGATGGTCTGGCATACGCACCAAATGCTCTGCCCAAAGAATCTGTGCCTGCACCAGGATCGTGTCAATGCTGGGGATACCAGCTCTATCAAGGACAGTGGTATCTGGAATCTTGTCTTGCCATCTGATGTTCATAACTTTTCTGAGACAATTTGTATGAAAATGTTTGAGTTTTTTCACATGACGTCAATACACAATCCATGTTTCACTAGCGTATAACAGCACTGGAAGTACCACTGCTCTGTAAACTTTCAGCTTAGTCTGTAGGTTAATGCCATTTCTATACCAAACATTTGCGTACAATCTGCTGAAAGTACTGCTTGCTTTGGCGATCCTTGTATACACTTTATCATCTACGTTGGCATTTTGTGATAACGTACTGCCTAGATATGTGAATTTATTCACAACTTTCAGTGCTACACCATTTACCTTTATGCAGGGCTCGATATAGCTTTTGCCAAGTGCTGGTTGTAACATGACTTCTGTTTTCTCTGTGTTAATGGTAAGCCGAAAGTTGGTACAGGCTTTGGAGAATCTGTCTATAATACATTGTAGATCAGTCTCGGTGTTGGCATTTAGGGCACAGTCATCAGCAAATAGAAGATCCATGATTGATTATACTGATAAGCTGTCACCCATGAAAAAAAAAGTGTAATTCTATGTCTTATCTCAATTTCCTATTTTTGTCTTCTCCCAAACTTACTCATTTGGACGACGAAGAAATGTAGTCCGGCGAATATTGCACCTTTTTCCTTTTTGGACAAACTCCTAGGTGACACTGCAGATTTGTCAAAAGATCTGGCTAAACAATGATGATCTCGTTGCCCCAGAAGTATATACTAGGTTCACTGCAGTACCTGATGATCCTGTGATAATACGGCACTGGAATGCCTCCCGTCTATGCCTCAATAAACTAAACTAACATAGCGATGCCTTAGAGACCGCAAACTCTTATTTAAAATCTTTCATTTAAAGACAGCAAAATACAGTGTCATTCGCCACTCATTGGGGGAAATCTTTGTTTTTCTCAGTAATGGGCTATCAAGAGTTACCTGTTTACAGCTCAAGGAATTACATCATCATCTATGTAATGCATATTCGTAAACCTTTTATTTTAAACTCCGTAGACGACGAATAGACTGCTCGGTTTTGAGAACAACGCAAAAGATCATTCTCTGTCTCGGCAATGTATTATCATTATTACTTGAATGTTTGCACGCCTGAAACATGCAATTGTCGGTACAGTACAAGCAGAAACCACCACTGTTTTAACGGAACAATATTGAGCGGGACGAAGCTTTTCAGTAACTAGAATACAAAGGGAAATAAAACAAAATAATACAAGGGACAGAATCAGAAATAATAGACCACTATTTATGGGTACAAGTAATCTTTCATAACAACGAGAATAGTGTCAAATGCGGGTCCTGTTTTTGGTGGCCTTGAAATCCACATACATTCTGTATGATAGCTTTCAACATTTAGTAGAGATGGGCAACTGTGTTTCTTATTTCTCCATTTCACGCTACCTCAAAGTTGTTCAATATTAAGAGCACCATTGACTTCATTGTGCTTCCGAAACGAGTAGATAAACAAACGTCAATTAATACTTCTTCGCGCTACGCACTGAGAGTCTCTCTTCTTACCCCTCACCCCCTCCCCCCCTCCCCCAAGTGCGTAGCGCGCAGAAAAAATGTATACACAGAATTTCTCAACTGGTAGCACTGTACTTCTTTGCAGAAACGCAGCCGATTTCTGAGTGAGATGTGGGAGACTCATACTGTCAATCGTCATTGTGTGTGCTAGCAGCAGCCATGTTTGTTATTATAGTAACGAATATCAGTGAACTGTCATGCACTGTGACCATCTAAACATTGGGATAAAAAAACTGAATGATGTGTTGGCGTCTACTTGGTGTGTGCCAAATGTTCTTAACTAATAGGGACTGAGCACGATTGAAGTGAGATGAAATTCTGAATAGTATATCAATGTTATTTAGATCAAGTCTCCCCAGATATTTTGTAGTAGAATTAACTAATTAACTAAAAATTAGCCACTACCAGCATGGGAAAAGTAAGATTAGTTCAGCTTCTAGTGCACTAGTCTATCATGCAGAGATGCTGGGTTCTATTCCCAAACTCCCCAATCTCTCCAGCATATCATAACTGTCCCCATCTCACACGCTTTGGAAAGGTAAACAAATAAAGAAAGACCACTGAACCCAGACTTCACAGAAATGTGATATTCAACATTATGCAGTAAAATACAATTTAAGTCTCAGGGTGTTATAATATGTTATGGGCAATAATCTCTAACATGCAGGACTGTAGATATGATATAGCTATCGTTTATATATATATATATATATATATATATATATATATATATATATATATCGGTTAGCTATATAGTATGATTGGGGTGAGAAGTTTTCTGTAAAAAACTGTTAACTTAGCTTTATGGGTTTCATGGCTTTTGTAGAAATGAAACACTAAAATAGATGGAGGACTACGCTACATATTCCTCGTTTTTTTAGTACCAAATGTCATGTTGTACAGTGGGCGAGCCTCTAAAGGTTATAAATCAGTATTTTTTCGACTTCCTTTTCCTCATTTTGCTCAACACGACGTGATTACAAAGAGCCTCATTTGTTCTAATCGAAATTTGCCTCTGCCATCTTTCTAGGTCATGGAAGTTAATTATGACCTATTAGGCATTATGTGACTGTCGCTAAAATTAATGAGATACAAATGACTAAGACCAAGGGAAAATACTTAACTTGCAATTAAAGATAGTTGGAGCGTGTTGGTTAGACTTAGGACTCTTCAGGACATAAAGATTTCTTGCTTCAAATTCAGATGGCAGCTATGCAATGTATCTTATTCTTTGCTCATTCTCAAACTCCTGATAAATCCGAATTCAGCATGATTTCTGGGAATGTTTGACCATCTAGGGGAGGAGACAACCAATTGTCTATGACGTCTCCTTTAAAGAACATTGTCCTCACTGTCACTCTGTAGGCCTATCAGTTCTGTGCAAGGGGCCAGACAGCTGCCAGTGACTGTTTCAGAAAGTCTCCAATTTCCACTGCCATCATAGACTTGGTCTCTCTCCTGTTATCCCCCTGGAACATTTCTTCATTGATTAACCTTGTTAAAGTATCGTGTCTCTTTATATGCACAAAAGATGTTAGCTAGCATTTGTTAATAGTTTTTAGTGACCAGTATCTTTCTATTTTTAGGTATGTGTGGACGTCTGAGTAGGAATTCTCTTTCTAACATGACATTGTTAGGACTCCTTTCTAGAACATTTTTAAATATTTTCTTTTCCATTGCGGATGTCACTGTCCACATCTAATAACCGTATTTTTGTTATTGCAATGTTACTACTTTTTCTGATTTAAGGTTTCTTCTCTTTATATTCTTCTCACAAATATTTCATGTCTTAAATTAGTATTTCTGGCTCTGCTGTATCTATGTTTTTATAGATAGTTAGTGGGTCTATATTCTGTTGTGATGTTTGTATTATAAAATTTCTGGAATAATTCTTGTCATCTTATTTTCCTATTTATTCTGTTCACTAAGGTTTGTCATGTTTATCATTCATAATTATTATGGGAAATAACTATCTTCTTTCATTGTTAATGATTTTATACTTTTGAAAAATTCTCTTGTCTTACATTTACGTACATCAGTTAAATATTCACCATATTTCTTCCATGTTTTAATTTTTGTCTCTTTATTTGCACACTTGATATTTCTTCTATCTTGTCGATATTGTAAATAGTCGTCCTGATGTTTTGATGTCAATAATTTCTGAAAACATTGTGTTTTCTATTGTACAACCGTGAATCAACCGTGAATCGACCGTGAATTTTTCTGGTATTGCTTGGAATGTCTTGTGCCGTATATATTTTATAGTTGATTTGTCAATCATTTTTGAAGATATTTTATTTTTGTTTTTAGTTTCCTATGGTAAGTTTTGAAAAAGTTTATTCAACTCACTTCTTTATTCATTTATGTTTTACTCATCATTTATGTTTGACTTCTAAAGTTTTCAAGTTTAGAAATATTTCCTGTCATTGTATTGTTTCTTTCCTTTTTGTTGTTGATCTGTATCTATATCTATTTTTAGAAAAGTTCTCGTTTCTGCGGTGTGTCTCTTTTGTCTCTGTCAAACGCGAATAAAATCCATTTGGGATGTTTTTAGTACGTTCCCATTTGTACCATTTCTGTATGTTTCTTGTCTATATTGGTAAAAATAATTTGTTATTGTCAGTCCATGTTCTGCGCATACATTGATAAATTCTTCACTGTTATTGTTTCGTTCTGTTGTTGTATCCCCGAAATTGCATAAGAGTGTTCACGATGTAATTTTTCCCTTCCTATTTTCGCATTGAAATCATCAATTATAATTTAAATTACAATTTAAATTCAACTACAATTTAAATTAAGAACGGTATTATGATCCAATGAACTTATTATTGAGCACTTAACATTCGATTTATGTGTTCGGCGTCCAACAACCAATCAGAATCACTGATATACTTCATTCTTAGAATGAACAGAGTATAATACAGTTGTTGATTCTTCCCACCTAAGAATTTAGATCTAATCGCTTAATAAACTTCGTTGATTTTCAAAAAGCCTTCGACAGCATCCATCGCATTTTTAATTTCATAGCATGCTAATTTCTGGCAATGTAACATTTCAAACTCAGCAACTTTATGCTAAATATGAACATTTAATCCTTATTGCACAGTACACCCATAGTACTTTCATCTGACTGTGATGGTTCCCGTAAGGGGTTCAAAATGTCCGCACGAACAATTGCTCTACCACCAGACAAAGTAGTTTGTAAGACAGCCCGTCCAGAACGCACACACGACCAATCAAGCAAATTGGGATTTCTTTAAAAAGTGAAATCCCAGCTACTTTTGGTAACAACAGACCGTTTTTGGGATGTGATTGCATAATCTTATATATTTAGATGGCATTGTTTCACAAAGGAATCTTTTATAGAAATACATCAGACACTCAAACAGACTTAGAGGATTGACTTAATTATACTCGAGTGACGTCATATGTATCTGTTCTTCAATACGAAGCTACACGTTGCCTGCCGAGAGTACCAAGAAACGTCATAGCGCTAAAACGATAAATGCCAAGTATCTCGGGGGAAAAAAATCTCCGTTTATAAACAAGAGGTCGCGAGCGAGATTCACGTCCGCGACCTCTTCAGTACAAAGCGAACTGCTATAAGCCAAGGAGATCCATAAACGCCATCTTTCTATTGTGTGCAGGAAACTGTTATTTTGTTGATTTAAGCAGTCAGAACTTCAATATAAGTTTACCTTTCCTGCGTTATATTTCATCCTAATTCTAGGCCTCTTTCATACAGTTGAAACAGATGCTAGCGTAATTTCATTATGTTTTAATAGACATCTCAGACTGTTGATAGTCTCCAGAACTTCTACTTCTACAATTGTTTAAAAGCTAATTAGCAAAATGTAGTCCCCCTTACAAGGCAGGGGGGGGGGGTCTTAACCCCCAAACCCCTCCCCCTTTTCTATGCGCTTGAGTTGAGATAAAAAATTTTGATGCATCATAGTTGACATAATGGGACCCGTACTTCGAGCTTTGACTTTGCTGTTTGGTGTCACTACGTCTCCTATATATAGGATAGTCCACTTCACACCTTGAACCTCCTTTGCAACATATTACAACATGCATTGAAAATTATATTGCTATTTGCACTGTTGTTTTGCTCTTTCCAAATCCGGCAACATGCAGGAAGTTTCCAGTTCAAGGTCTATAATACAATTTCTGGTAGTTGTGTGTGTATGTATCCGACGTGTGTCTTTGTTAGTTATAATGTTATAGAGATTGCAAGAGTGTCAAATGACACAGAAAACATATAATCGCCATAGAAAACTTATGAAATTCAGATGTTATTCACTACAACGTTAAAACCCAGGGAATTAGATCAAAGCCATGCAGTCAGCGTACTTCTGAATCACGGTACAGAAATATCACAAATATACACACACACAAAGACACTCAGCCCCAACGTATGATTTGCCACGGACTCATCCATTCTCTCGTACGATAAAGATACAGAATATCAGTTTGCCTACCTTGAGCCGGATCTTTAAACTGATTCGGAGCCGACACCTCAGCCAGCCTCAGCGGCTTACTGTAACAATAGCTAAGGGGGGTGTCGAGTTTCGGGTAGCAACCTCGCCAACATTGTGGCTCACGGCTAAGGGATTAATACGGCACATATCAATTAATTTCTCCCACTGACGGACGTGATGGTAAAACTATCTCATGCATTTGCCAAAGGTCCAAGGATCTATGAGTTCGTGTCCTAGTCCATAGACTGTGTTTGCAGATAGACTGGCTGCATCGGCTGACACAACTTTGAGCAAAAGCGGACTGTAAACGAGCGGTATCTGCAATATATTCTCTGAACTTCGTGTGAAATGGAAAGCTACACGTGCTAGAGTTTGCCATGTGTCTTTGATTTTTTTTATTTTCTACCTCTTTCTTCTTTCCGAGGCGTCTGTTTACAATATATGAAAGAAGATTATGAGCGTTTATTCAGTAAGATGAGACATCGCCTGAGATTTACGTTCCCGGGAAACACACAAGAAAACCGGTAATAGAACACCTGAATAAATTGTGATGGTATCAGTGAATGCTCTTTCATAGACAGTTCTTGAAGTGTTTTAGTCAAAAGACTAATGTAATGTTCAATTTGAATATCTATGTTAAACAAGGAAACGTTAGAACAGCGTATAGGCCCCCTCCCTATAGTTAAAAAATTGAGAATTATCAGCTACAAATATATGAATAATAGGGCGAATCAAGAAGTAGATTTATGGTGGTACAGTTACAGGATTTGAGAAATCAATAATAGGCGGGATGGTAGTAAAAATATGATAAAATAATCTACAAAAAAAGTGGACGCAAAGGGTTAATGCAGATTCATAAATCATTATAATTAAACATTTGCCACTTAGAAAAGTATGCCTTTGTAAATAATAAAACATAATACGACGATTAAAACACTACACTGCAAATAAATACATTCAATCTGCGAATAATTACATTCTCATTAGATAGTGTTGTGTTTATTGGTAACTTTATTTAACGTTACTTATGATTGACATATCACCTTCCTATGAATTGTGTCACGCTCAACAGTAACAGTTATGTTTTGTTGAATCTTGTCAGTTATTATTGTGTTGAATATTATCAGTTGTGTCTTGCTGAATATTGTCTGTATTGACATGTTGAATTTTATGAGTTGTGTTGTACAGAATTTTATCAATTGTATTGCATTGACTGGTATCAGTTGTGTTCTGCAGAACCGTGTCATTATTGTTAAAATTGCCCTGTGCTGAATGTTGTTAGTTATGTCATGCAGAATCGTTTGGGATTGTGTCATGCTGATTTTTATAATTTGTACCATTTGTACAATTACCATTCAGTCTTACCATTACTGACTATTTTTAGTTGTGTTGTATTTTGTCAGTACCTTAATGCTTGATCTTAACAGGTATACAGTGCTAAATCGTATCAATTCTGTCATGCTGAATTGTGTCATTTTTAATGTGCTGAATCATACATGTTGTTACCTGCTGATTATTATCAACTGTAATGCGATTCTCAAATACCACGCTGACTTTTATCAGTGTTGTCGTGCTGACCTGTATCGCGCTGAATCTTATCAGATGTGTTGTGAGTAGTCTTGTCAGTTGTACCCTGCTGAATACTATCAGTTGTGACTTGCTGAAACTTACAGTTGTGTCGTGCTGAATATTCTCTGTTATAGTGTGCTGAAGTTGTGTCGTGCTAAGTGTTATCAGTTGTGACGCGCTGAATTGTATCACATGTGTTGTGCTGAATCTTTACTGAATCTTATCAGGTGTAATGTGGTGAAATCAGTTGTAATGTGTCGTGCTGAGTCTCATCAGTTGCGATGTGCTCAATCTTTGCAGTTGTGACGTGCTGAATCAGATTAGATTTGTCGGGTTGAAGTTTTTTTTTTTTAGTGTTGAATATCATCAGTTATTTATTGTCACCGTGATGAATTTCATTAGGTTTTTTAAGTCTCACTCGGCGGAATTTCATCAGTTTGTTTCTCAACTAAATCTAGCTTTTCACACTCCAATTATCTATTCAATCATATTAAATCTTCTACAGTAAAATGAGATGTGTTGTTTAAATCATCTATGTCTGCAGTCTCGCTTCTATTTAAATGTTTGAACTATCTAATATGTTTATTATATCAATTATCGACTCAGTTAACTCTTAAATCACACATAAACTTTAAGTATGACTAGAAATCTTGACTATATTTATTAGTTTCCTAGTTGCCAGACACATCTATATATAAAAGGGTTTCCAAAAGGAAGCCAAAATTTCAGACCATGTATTTCCGCTTCCTATTTTTGGCAATACCTAACATTCATCCTTCATCGCTTTGTTATGTGCGTTTGTCCCACACATCCTGGCAATTCCAGTTTGTTTGTAGTTGTATACACGAAGCTAAACTGCGTCTCAATTTTGCTTATATTCTGCGGGTAGATACTTGCATTAACTGACAGGAAGTAAACTTTGCTTATATTGCAAGAAAAAAAAGAAGACGCTACTGCAACCCTCTTGGCAGTGTTTGCCAATACCGTTTATTCTAGCCGTCTTCAGCTGGAAATGATGAAGATTAAGTGAGAACACACACCCGTGTTACTGTCAGCGAAAAAAAATGGATTTTTAAAGTAGAAAGCTAAGACGGAAATAGAATTCTAGTCCGCCCCGGGACGAATGGCAGACTGCCTTAGTGACATAACCAGATGAAATTCGTTGCTCGTAGATGTTTAGAAGCTCCTAAAAGCTGCCTGCGCATCTTGATCATAAACGTTAGCACATCGCCTTGGAGTTCTGGCAGT
This sequence comes from Meghimatium bilineatum, assembly GCA_034231615.1. Lineage (NCBI taxonomy): Eukaryota > Metazoa > Mollusca > Gastropoda > Stylommatophora > Philomycidae > Meghimatium > Meghimatium bilineatum. Next base: position 17,737,344 of record CM067313.1, read on the forward strand.
ACGACGCGAGAGGTAGTCGTTCCCCTTTGGCTCGCGTGGAGTTCTGGTTCGGTTGGAGTGTAAACAGTTTATGATGTCGATCTAGGTTTGTTTACCATTATTTTCTCTTTCAGTATCGCAGCAGAGTTGCAGGCTTCATTAGACGTGTAAGCAACTCCAGGTCCTAGACATTAGATTGTCTGGTAAAAAAAACACGTTAACGGACAATTTGTTGTACTAGTGAAATATAAGATGCACAGCCGTTGTATTTACCAGAAGTCGTCTTGAATTGCCATTTGAATCCCTGAAAACAGTCTGCGGGTCAAATTTGAGAAACCCTTTCCTTTTGTTTAACTCAAATTAAAATATATATAAAGGTAAAAGGTAAAGGTAGGTCCCGTGACAGCAGCCTGCCGTCGGGGATGAAGATAACTTTTCATATGCTAAGCCACAGCAACTATTATGTGAGGTGGCTAGTTCCCCTTCTTGCTTTCTTTACCTCCCCTAACTCAGTTACTAATTTGCAACTGAATCGATTGGAGGTGAAGTCTTGTACAGCGAGATGTCGCAACCTGGATTTTTTGTATAAATAAATTATATATAACCGATGGCATAACAAATATGAACATTTTAATAGTATTTGAATTTGTCAAACAAGTATGTTATTTCCAAAACTAGCAAAAAATGCACGTGCAACAAGGTTACATTTGACAAATATTACTAGACTGCTTGTTGAAAAATAAAACGTCTGACATTAATAGGCAATAGTTTTCATATATAGAAGATTGACTTTATTAGTTCAAAAATGCTATTGAAAATATAAATAATAGTTGTACAAGTTTTCTAACATTATATTGCTCTTTCACGGAGCTGTGATCAATTTCGGACACATAAATAGGAGCTGTGTCACTCGCACGCCGACAACAAGGATATGTTGAGCCTTTCGGACTCAATTCCGAACACTCTTTTGTCTAGTACTGAGTTGGTGTGGTCTTGATCTTCATTCATTTTGCTCCGTCATTTACGTTATCTTTTTGTTCTTTTCTTTTCCACATATTTTTACGTTTTTCCTGTCCTTCCTGCATCTCATTTCCATATTTCCGTTGGATACGTTTAGTTGTCGTAATAATTTTTATTCGTCGTCTTTTGATGTTTTGTTAAAGTCATTTCTTGATAAAGTCCTTGTTGTTGAAACGTTGACTTTGTTGTGTGTATTGTAATTTGTATGTTTTCTTGTGTGCACATCATTACCCACTAGTTTTAGTTTTAGTCTGTCGTGTCTGAGTGAAGCGATTATATTAACATGTGTTTTACGTAAGTTCAATTCACTTCCATAGAGTAACACTGGTTCACTGTAGCATTTGAGGACACGCTTTCTAGTATCCATCGACATGGACATGTTGCATAGGATGATTTTCATTTATGAAATGCTGCTTCTTCTTGTCCTATTCTGCTTATAATTTTGGTCGTGCATTTACAATCTGAAGTTATTAATGTTCTTAAATATTTGAAACTATTCACCTGCATTAAGTTGTTTTTGTTTTTTTAAATGTAATACTATTTTACTGTTTGGTTGGATACTAGTTCCTGATATATCATTGTTTTTTTCTTTTTTTATGTTTAAACTAAGACCTTTTTGTACACTTTCTATCACTGTCCTGTTTAACAGATTTTGGAGATGTTCTTGGCTTTCTGCTATCAACACAGTATCATCTGCGTATCGTAGATTATTGATATTGTGTCCTCCTATTGTAATGCCTGGCCTATTATTAATTGATCTCAAGATATTCTCGCTGTAAAGAGAAAATAAATCTGGTGACAATACACATCCCTGGTGTATACCTTATAAATATATATATATATGGGTAGCTAGTGTACATTGAAGTCAATCCACTACGATTTTTAATCCCTCTAAATAGAACTATCAATACTGCATGTGCTAGGTGCTATCGCTACTTTATGCACAGGTTGAGTTCTTTTTAATGTACCCTTCGACAGAAAAATGTATATCCTTATCGAGAATCGAGCCATGGACCGACGGACGTGAGACCAGCACTCTGTTCTCTCGGACTTGCGCCATACTATTTTTCAACACTTTCAGTTTTTGTAATTTATTACATGTTTAATTTGCTGATCAATTTTTTCTTTCTATTATATCATTATCTACCATTTCTGTCAAAGATAACGCCATAAGTGTTGCACTACTCATATGTAATTGTATTGTACACCGTAGCAGTCATCCAATTCTTGCACACCCTGTCTGTCTGGAGATTTGTAATATCAGCAAAGCCTCCTCCGTGTTTAAGGGTCTTACAACTGTTTTTATTAATTAAAAGATTGATTGCTCTATATTTTTATTTGCACGTGACAATCATAGTGACCAATGACATAACAGAATCAGTGGGATCAGCCACAAAATCGTGCACTGGGTACGTCGCAACTGATGTGAATGACCACACAATCGTGCATTTGCACGTCGCAACTGATGTGAATGACCACACAATCGTGCATTTGAACGTCGCAACTGATGTGAATGACCACACAATCGTGCATTGGGCACGTCGCAATTGATGTGAATGACCACACAATCGTGCATTAGGAACTTCGCAACTGATGTGAATAACCAGACAATCGTGCATTGGGAACGTCGCAACTGATGTGAATGACCACACAATCGTGCATTGGGCATGTCGCAACTGATGTGAATGAGCACACAATCGTGCATTTGCACGTCGCAACTGATGTGAATGACCACACAATCGTGCATTGGGAACGTCGCAACTGATGTGATTGACCACACAATCGTGCATTGGGCACGTTGCAACTGATGTGAATGACCACACAATCGTGCATTGGGGACGTCGCAACTAATATGAATGACCACAACACAACTTTTAAGATTCAAAAGAAAACAACAGATATGTAGAACGACACTATTGATGAGACTATATTCAGGACAATACAACTGATAAGATTTAACACAAATATAAATGATAAGATTTAACACAAATATAAATGATAAGATTTAACACATTACAACTGATAAGATTTAACACAATACAACTGATAATATTTAACACAAATATAATGATAATATTTAACACAAATATAAATGATAAGATTTAACACAAATACAACTGATAAGATTTAACACAAATATAAATGATAAGATTTAACACAAATATAAATGATAAGATTTAACACAAATACAACTGATAAGATTTAACATAAATATAAATGATAAGATTTAACACAAATATAAATGATAAGATTTAACACAAATATAAATGATAAGATTTAACACAAATATAAATGATAAGATTTAACACAAATATAAATGATAAGATTTAACACAAATATAAATGATAAGATTTAACATAAATATAAATGATAAGATTGAACACAATACAACTGATAAGATTTAACACAAATACAACTAATAAGATTCAATAGAAATTGTACTGATTGATTTCTGCTTAGGTTATGAAGTTCGCATTATCTTAATCAACCACACCCTCACAGCTAGACACACACATGTATAATCACGCAAGTTCAAACATAAACACGTGTTCATACACAAACTAGGCACAAACAGATCTAGAACGACCAAGCCATCAGTCGTACTTTTGTCAATTTAAGAATCACAACTTCTAAAGAGTAGGCTCAATGCAGACCGTACACGTTTATAAACACTGTGATGGACTTAATTTCACACACGAATGTATTAATGTCACATCCACAGTAAACACTAAACATATCACCAGTACAGGGTTGCCATATGGTTGAAACTATTTATGACAACATTTTCGATTTAATAAAACAATTGCTTGAAATGACAAAATTAAAAATAATATTTAAACTAATGAAAACATATTATTTTACCATGTTTTATAAGTTTATACACTATGTTTCTTAGAATGTGGTGAAATGCAGCTGAAAGAAAATGTATTCAAACTTTATATTCATTTATTTATGCTCGACGCAAGTTCCGTATAAAAAAGACGTTTTTGTATCATTGCACTTGATGTAACTTTAATAAAAATACTTGTTTTACACTTTTGTGTCTAATTTCCTTGAATCCATGGGGATTTCTGTATGTCAATGGTGTGCAATCATTTTGAACGCACATAATTCAACAATTATTTTAACGTGTCTTTCATTACGTGGAGAGTCATGCCGTAAGAAGGACGCCACCAAGTAGTTATTTGCAATTCAATGTTTCTCATTCGGTGTTTGTGTTTCTTGTGTTGGACCAGAACATGGAAAAAAGTCCTTGTTATTTTGTTTATAATTTTTTAAATTTTTATTAAAAGTTATTAAATTTTAACATGGATAATTAGGATTTAATAGTAAACTTTGAACTTTATGTAATATTGGTCACTTAAAATATCTATACTTTACCAGGCCATGTACATCCAGAAGCCAGATAAAATGATAAATGCTCTTCATTATCACGTACACGTTAAACTTGTGGATATAATGGATAAATTGTGAGGTTTACTTTTAAAAAAAAAATGTAAATGACAATTAAAAAATCAAAATAGTTTTTTTTTCGTAGTAATATAAAAACTGATGTTTGTAGATTTCTAAGCTTGTAGCCTGTTGTATATATAACTTTGTAAATCCTTTGATAGTTTCCACGTCAAGAAAATTACACATGTCAAAAATCTAATAAAAAAGGTTACAGGAAACAGTCATAGTTGAGTCACAGCAATTTGAATCAGTGTCATAGCAAGATGTTTAAAAATTGAACAGTTGCCTAGACAACTACTGATTAGAAAACGCCCCATCAAAATCACCTGAAACAGTAATCCATAGTCATTATTCCTTCTTAAAGCATGAGCCCAGGAAATAATTTCTAGCGTTTGGGTAAACCATTTCAACCTTTTGCAAACCAGAAGCGTTTGGGAATCCGGGTTTTCTGCTCTACGTGCAATTGAAATAGCTAGTACATTACAAACCAAACAAATCACTACAATTAAAAAAAATGCAGGGATAATGTCTATTTCCTAAATAGGATACGCTATCAATATACTAAACGACTCCCACATAACACTAGTAACATCCCTCTTGTTTGTTATTCTGTTCGTTCTAAAAATTCCAATAAGATCTCTTGTTCATTTAATATGGTCCCACTAGATTTCTAGCAGGATATAGTCAAGTGAAGAGATACAATATGCCCGGTGTCTTATGTGCATAAATGACCTGACACATCCGACTTCGGCGAATTATACAAATAAATGTCTTGCAGCTTTGATAAAACCTGCGTGTACAACAAATGTATGCGTTTGATGATTACAGGCGGTGTAGAGATCAAACTGATATCCGTTTTCTGGAATCCGGGATAGTCATCGATCATCATAGCGCAACCAGATAGTTAATGTTTACACAGGGTTTGCAAATATGTTTAGACATTATCAAATGTGTTATTAGTGTGCATGTTTTAATATAAACACGCTATCGCTCACTCAATAATATTACATGTTCCTGATTTTCTACAATTTTTTACGTAGTATTTGATAACACTAATGTTATTATATAACATTTTTACATAGCATTTGATAACACTAATGTTATTATATGACATTTTTACGGCAATAAAATTGTCTACAGATTAATTCTTTTCTCCCCTTTCAGACCCCGGCAACACATAGTCGTATATAATTCTATTTTTATAAAGGGTATGTAAAATCCACAATCACACCCCCACCCCTTTCCATTTCTCAAATAGACATCTCATTGAACATGTTTATAAATGTTTTCTTCAACATCGTTAAGTTCTAACAGTTGTAATAAAGCAGCATTTAATTATCTTGAGGAAACTCGGCTCCCCTGTGTCTCAGAGCTGATTATTCTTCCCTCTTGTGCGTCCCTAACAACAGCTGCTTCCCAATACAAGATGCAAGCACAGGAAGTGCCCGGTTTTGGTGTTTCCGAGCTGATCCGGTTATTATGGCAACAAAATGGCCGAAAACGTCAGAATGGCTTTAATTAGTTCCCGAGAGAATGTTATGAAAGTGTTAGGCATTCTTGTTTATTCTCACGATATTTTTCTGTTGTCTGTCAATGATGCTTATTTATTTCATTCTAATAATGGGCATGAACGATAGTTTGGAACTTGTTGGAGACAGATCATGACATCGGAGGAGGAATTACCTAACATTCACTTTTACATGATTTAGTCCCTTCTGTCGGATATTTGTCATTTTAACCAAATTGTAAGTAATTTCAGGAATCTGTCACTACTTTTTTTTTTTTTTTTGCGTTTGCTCACAAATATCTGTCATTTAGCAATATATATCTGGAGAAGAAATTAACTTGCGGCACAATTTATAGCTTTGTATTAGTTATGACATATGATTGCAGGTTATCGTCAGCGCACAATGGAAAAGGAAATTGGTGTACTGATCCCATTCTTAATAAATACATCCGAGTGTAACGGCTGACAGTTTGTATTTTGATGCTGAAACATTTTGATGGCAATTGCACATTTCTATCAGTCATATTCTATTTCGACAGTAACGTGCTTGATAATATTGTTCTTCTGTATAGAGATTAATAACCTCAACACTTACTTGTTTTATTTTGTTTCCACCTAAATAAATGGCAGGATACAGTGTGGACATTCTCTTCACCCCTTCAGTGTAACACACTGATGAACAAGACAAGGATGTGTACTATCTATCTATCTTCTTCTTCTTCTTCTTCTTTCGTTCACTTGAAACATGTTTATATCTGTAATTCTGTCTACTTAATAAAACTCAATGTCTTTTGTAGTTCATACAGTGTCCCATAGAGTTTGGATTCCAGTGTTGTTTCCTCTGGCCAATATGTCTGCTTCAGCGTTTCATGCTCAGAACACTCTTGAAGTATATGTTTGGCACTCTGTGCTGCCTGTCAACATGTACACATGGCCGTGTTGCCAATCTTGAACTTTGTATACATGTGACTGCGGAGTCGGTTGTGTCCTGTTCAGACGTAGAATTATAACTTGTTCTGGTCTGTTCATAATATGATAGTCATCTTGTGTTGGTATTTGTGGCTTTCTTATTGACTTGATCATCTGGTTTTTTTCTGATGGTAGGTGATTGGTATATCTGGTTGGTCTTCGGCAGCACCTTCCTTAGCCAGTTGGTCTGCTTTTTCATTTCCTGGTATTCCACAGTGAGAGGGTATCCACTGCATGGTTACCCTATACTGGTAAGACAATTCGCTAAGTAGATTTTTCAAGTCTGTTAGTTTTCCAGACTGGAGAGCTTGAAGCACTGACCTTGCATCTGTCAGGAATACCACAGGCTGTAGGCCAGAGTTGGAGTTCAGAAGTTTTTTTTAGCTGCCACACTATCTATCTAACTATCTATCTAATTGACATATTCTTTGAAGAACATTGTCCTCTACTGCCACTCTGTAAGACTCGTGGTTCCATCATGCTACCATGCATCTTCCAGTTTCATATTCAGATGATGGTAAATATCGTGCATATATCGTAGTCCTGGTGTGCCTCTTGCTCACTTCTCTGGAACCTTTTCTTCCATGAGTAATCTTCCTAATGTTACAAATACCGAGCTTGACAGTTCCTGTTCATAACATTGTTGTGTAATGTTTGTTTCTGTTACCAACAACTATGTCGTGTCTTCTTCTCTTACAAATATGTTTGCTAAGCCTGTTTCTATTACCAATATTTGTAAATGACCTTACTTAGGAAGTGGTATCACTAAAACATGTGCCCATTCTCTAGGTCATGCTTTTCTAGTCCAAATTATCTGGTAGATCAGGGGTCGGCAACCTATGGCACTCGTGCCACACTTGGCACGCCAAGCAATTTCAAATGGCACGCAGACTCTTCACGTTTCCTATATAAAGTTGACTATAAATCGATTAGCGGGGTTTCCTCGCTTTTTTCGGCACTTTGGCGTAGCAGGGTACAGCTACAGACTTATCCAGACTTGTTACTTATTATACATTTTTACATATTATTGAATATCAGTATATATTAATTAATTAAAATTTAAAAATAAAATATATGGTAAAATAAGAATATTGGCCTCGACTTGTATAAAATGAAATGTGATGTTGGCACTCTGAATAATTGAAAACATAAGTTGGCACACAGTTAGCAAAAGGTTGCCGACCCCTGTGGTAGATGACTGGTATAACAATGATCAACTCTTCAGGATATTTTAGGAGTTTCGCTGGTGATTATGAACCCCTATCATTATGATTATGGTGATTTTTTTTTCCAACTATCTTCGGATCGTTGATACTTCCTCCCTCAATAGTTCGCTATAGAATAGCTATGATTGTATTCATGCGTATGGAAACTCCGATGTAGCATTTCCTTGGGGCAGAGTTTGACTTGGTGTCGCCCAACTGCTCTCTGAAACTTGGCTTATTGGCAAGCAGAAAAACACAGTTGTTAATCTATGCCATTTTCACCGGAATTTATCCTCTATAACAGTGTTTCCCAGCCTTTTTTGTACCATGCATCACCTAAATCTTTCTGAATTTCTAACCCTCCCTTCCCCGGTAACATATACATACATTTTTATATTCAAAAATTGAATTTTCCCTAAATGAAGCCTAATTACAACTTGCCGAATTACCCCACCCTCAACCCCCAATCAATCAAATTGCCATCTTGTGGGGCTTGGGAAACACTGCTCTATACGGAATATCGATTGTACTATGTTTCCTATTTTACACAATCTAACAGCGTCAACGATAAATATCGAAAATAAATTATATTATAGTTGCCCCACACAAGAATAACTTTCTATGTAAATTGCTACTTAGTGTCCAACCTTTCCTTTAAAAGTGTCTTTATATCTGAAATTTTAACCAAAGTCAAACGATGACAAAAAACCGATACTTGCTAAAGAACACGTTCCAGAACCCTCCAGGGCAAGATACTGCAATACTGATCTTCACTAGTATGAGAGAAATTATCTGAAATCTAACTGTGAAGGGTTTCCTAGTAGTTCCAGTCATCAACACTTCTTGCACATCCCGTTTCATTAATTAGACACTTGATAACTTCAAATCGTTCTTTCATGATGGCAGGACCGGAAGCTGAGCACACGCTGCCCGGACTTGTTTCCTGACTACGGGCCGGCTTGTTTCCGGAGGCGACACTACAACATTTCAACCATCCGGGATAATTAAACGTGTTTCCTAGTTCTTATATTTTCTTATTTGTATATATACATCCTGTAAATATCGGCCAATGTTCATTACAGAAACATCAACTTAAAATGTCAATACTTCACTATTACTTGTCACTGAGATCAAACCATGCATGTTGTATTTTATTTCGCTATGTTTCGTTATAAAAATATTGTGTTCAACCTATTTCCGTTTTGTGTTTAACCTTGTTATGTAATTTCCTGAATGTGAATTATATGATTGTTCTCCTGGTGGTAAATTGATTCTTACATGCAAACACACACATTGGTGCAGCTTGTTCCAGGTTGGAAAGCAGATCTTCCACATTGTACATGCAATATGATGTATTGATTGCTCATATAAATTCAAAATATTAATAAGACAATGTCCCAAAAATGATATGCTTAATTTGTTATTATTGCTTTCGAAATTTGTGTTACAATTACAGAAAACATAAACGTCCCGTGACATAAAATGTTAGTAACAATATTTTGGCAAACCTTCTGACAATACATATTAGAGGCCAAAGTCTGGCAAACTTAGTAATAATACATGTTGTAAACCACATTGAGACAAATCTGGTGTAATTCATGTAAGAAACCAAACTGTGGCAAACATTGTGACAATAAATAGTAGAAACGATAATGTAGAAAACCTTGTGATAAAACTTGGTAGAAATCAAATTGTGGAAAACCGTGTGACAACACATGTGAGAAAGAAATTGTGACAAACCTGGTGACAGTAAATCTTAGTAATAAAATGTTGGCCAACCTTGTAATAATGCACGTTAGAAATAAAATAGTGTCAAACTTTGTTTATATGTAGGCCTAATGTTAAGAACTATATTGTTGAAAACTTTGTGACAAACAATATCGAAACAAAACTATTAAGATATATAGATGACACATCTTATTTTAGAAAATGGAGATTAGAAGAAACCAGTTGTATACAGTCGTGACATATTGTAGTGGAAAGTCAGGAAAACTGTGTAACAAAATTGAGAACAAGGAAGTACCTTCAGGATAAAATAATGACAACAGGAAATAACGTGGATAAATTTTAAGATCTCGACTCAGATATGAGCCATCGTTCATTTGAATGGCACCAATTACAACTAAAACAGCTAATCATTCACAATTCAACGTGCTGAACTCCTTACCCAGTCAATGGCATTCGCCTCTTTTAACTTTCTAAGGAGTTACAGTGCTTTAGGCAGCTGCGGCAAGAGAGCTAATGAAGTTAAACATATTTATGTCATGCTCAATTTATCATTCAACATAATTAAAAATTAACTGCCGCGATGTTTGATATAAGAACGTGACACTAGACACATATGTATATCTCCACCAGTAAAAGTTGTTAGAAAATATATGTTTTGTTGAGGCAATATCAAGAACAAGTCATACTCAACATTATAATCGACTTCGATAGCTCAAAGACAAATTGAATTATTTGGATACAAAGTCAATCCAGAACGAGATTATAAGTGATGATTTCAGTTTTCAAAGACGTTTTGTGTGAAAAAGGAAAGACGTAACATGTGGAAAACAAGATATCTGGAGAATTATAACGTATGTGGAAGCACATAACATAGTATGGAGTAGTCATGGCACAGTGGTAGAACACGAACTTCGTAACTCTTCTTCTTTATTTATGTTCCCATTTAAACTTAACATTTTTCAATAGCACATATCTCATAATTAATGAGCTCACATGGTTTCTAATTTCTCTCATGTACCAGTGCTAAAAAGATTCTAAAGTGAGCGCCAAGGGGTGTCCCCGTGTAACATGCACCATAGCTCTTATCGAACATTTGACAGACCCTTTAGGGATACTGTATGGGATCTGCAAATAGACTGATATTTTATTGCAGACAACTAATACCTTCGACATCTCAGCCAATACATCCAGCGACCCTGTCACAGCATAGTTACGGAACACTTTTTCGCGTGGTTTGCCTCAAGTCAGGGCCATAGAAATAATGGTCAATTTCAGTTCTCGATATGAGAAGTTGAGGGGTTTTTTTTGTTTTTTTTGTGTGTGAAATTAACTAGAAATTGATATTGAGTGCAAACTAAACACCTTTGGAAAAGGTAACAAACTATAGAGGGCAAGGTTGTATAACGGAAACGTAAACGAACGCAAAGATGTCTTAAATGTCAGCATGTAAACATATAAAGTAATGTTCATGATCTAGAACAGCGGTTAATGCATCTTTTGCCGTCACCGACTCCTTTTAAATATCATTTTTCCTGCGGACACCAAACTATTTGTCAATTTACCTTCAGCTATTTGTCATTTTACCACCAGCTATTTGTCAATTTACCATCAGCTATTTGTCAATTTACCACCAGCTATTTGTCAATTTACCACCAGCTATTTGTCAATTTACCACAAGCTATTTGTCAATTTACCACCAGCTATTTGTCAATTTACCACCAGCTATTTTTCAATTTACCACCAGCTATTTGTCAATTTACCACCAGCTATTTGTCAATTTACCACCAGCTATTTTTCAATTTACCACCAGCTATTTGTCAATTTACTACCAGCTATTTCTCAATTTAGAAAAAAAAGGTATTCCTGAAACACACCTCTCTCAACGTAGATGCAGGTGATATAACAATTGAAAGCTCGAACTGCTGGGTTGGGGTGTGAAAGAAAATTACGAATACATTTTATTTTAATTCCCAGAATGCTGCAGTGTTAAGACTACGACTTTGGACGTGTTGACAGCTTTGGAGAGGAACAGCTCCAGGTGTTCGAGTGAGAGAAAACCCAAATCCAACTTGCATGACATTCATTATCCAACACGGATTATCAGACAAAATTTGTTTGAGCATCCCAATGAAACACAATTAAATAAGAGACACGACGGCATGGAGAGAGTGTTACTGAAGGTGATGATAGAAGGCAACAGGAGCAAAGGCCGACCAAGACGCCGTTGGACAAAAGACGTTAAAGAATGCCTGCGCATGTCACTGGAAGATGCAGAACAACTTGTTCAAGACCGCGAAGAATTCAAGAGATCCATAGGAAAGACTACGTTCTGGAAAGAATATGTCACTTTATGATGAATGAAACATTATACAATTGAATCCTCTTCTTAAGAGAGATTTCTTCGTCTGCAGCACGTCGTCTGAGAAGAACACAGGCGACTCAAGTCTAGCTCAGCTAACAAACAATGCAAAACACGGCCGTGGTAACAAAAGTGGGTTCTGAATCCCAAGGGAACAGTCTGTGATGTTTCGATGCAGCGAAGAGTCCAAATATTGACAGCGCTTTGTTGAACATTTGGACAGGCTGATTGGGCGAGTGCACGATACATGCATATGTTAAGATCTAGACTTTTGATTTGTTGCGGTGGCCCTGCTGGCAAAAATGGTCTAGTCTAAAGGCAAAGTACTGTAGTCCAATTTGACTGATACACATTACCAAACACGACATTATAGAGGTATTTTGGATAGTCTCACAAGTGCACAGCGACTAATTTTCCGTCTTCATATATCAGGTATGATTTACCTGATGCATAGCACCTCACCCGCAGCCAAACAGACATTTTTTTGTGAACCAAAAAACATACTATACTCGTATCATAACAAAAATCCCTTCGTAGTTGCAGGGCCGGATTGGGACTTGATAAGGACCTAAGCTATTTGAGATACGAGGCTCTTTAACGAATAAGATAATATAGATAGTTAAATATAAAAATAATTGGGGCCCCCAAAAAAGTGGGGGCTCTAAGCTATAGCTTGTTTAGCTGATAGGTAAATCCGGCACTGCCTAGTTCGGGGAACAAGGAGGGGGCGGGGTGCTCATTCTCAAGGCATTTCACACCGCCGATAGCTTAAGTCTTCTGGGTTTGAAAGGAGAAGAGCCATCCCACTGGAAATAGGAAGTAAAAAATAATCCCCTAAAATGTCTAAGAAATATATTTTAAGACTACAATAAACCATTCTAGATATAATGTGTGAAAATTGATTTTATTTTTAAATGTAACCTACAAGGACAAACATAAGATAAATTGTATATGAAAATCTGAATGTAAAAGATATGCATGTTGAAGCACATATTCATATGGGCTGCGAGGTGAGAATATTCATCCATCACATGCAAGCAGATTTTCTCATGATAATTCAAGTCTTCGAAATGCCACCACTTTAAATAGTTTCTCTTCGAAATTCCGCCCCCGACAATGTATTTTGATTGGACCTGCCTGTTTCGGCCACCTCTCTGCATCATAGCACGACACGGCCCTGATTAAATGGATGACATTCTGCATGTCATTGGATATTTACATTCCTACAAAATGGAATAAAAATGTACGTGTACATAAACACTAAAGCTCAACTAACAGCGAGGTCTTTCATCACCACCATCAAGTGACATATTCTTTACAGAACGTAGTTTTTTCCTATGGATATATTGAATTCTCCGCGGTCTTGAGCGTTGCCCTGCATCTTCCAGTGACATGCGCAGGCATTCTTGAATGTCTTTTGTTCAACGGCGTCTTGGTCGACCTTTGCCCCTGTTGCGAGGTCTTTGTTACTCCTAATTCTAATATTTTGTGCTAGTGCATCCGGATATAGCCTACTTGGACATTATCCACTGGTTGAAAGCTGCGCACCTCTCTCAAGGAGACGTAAGCACATCACCTACCTACCTACCTACCTCACTACACACACACAAATAAACACTTCTGTGCAGAATGGATTATCACGAAGCATTGCTTTCCTATGAGAACGGGAATTGTTTAGTTTGACTGAAAACTCTGGAGAAATATTTCTACTGCAAATAGAAAAGAGCTTCATTGCTCGTACTTCCTGGATATCAAAGCAACAATATGCCCTGTATATAAAGTGGAAGCTGATAGAGGCGTCAAAAGAAACCAGAATAGAAAGAACAAAGTAGGTAACACATAAACTTTAGTGTACACTCAATCTTATTGTAGATTTGTAGATGCTCATAGATATCAAATAATTACGCTATAGCATGCGATCTTCATGGCATTTCTTGTCTTTAGCAAGTCGCTGATACAATCTTCTTGTTGTGTGGTCTGGTTACCTAGAGATATTTTCAGATATTCCTGACGATTAGTACACTTGCCATTGACTTTTTCTTTTGCATTCGTTCTCATAGCCCTGTAGATTAGCAGGATGTAGTCCAGAAAACGGAATATACTGAGTCATAGTTTACTACTTATTTTTTTTATATCTACACCTATTGGCCTTACATGCTAGACTTTATCGTCGTATCTGGATCACTTTGGCTTTTTATGGGATGGCATACAAAACCTTACTTCAAATACTTCTTAGTCACCGCTTACGATAAGCATGGAAGATAAACAGTGTTGCTATTATTTTTCCAGTGGCAGACCGGCCGTGCAGTAGATCCTAAATGTTGATAAATACTGTCCAAAACAATACCGATCGAGTATTGATACAATACACTCCCAGTGACAGCATACTATCTTGATCTTAAGATGAACAAAAATAGTTAGAGGTGTTACCAAAATAAGTCATAAAACAACCTAACAAACTAGATACAGTGAAAGCAGACGTTTCGACTAAAAAGCCTCCATCAGGAAAACAAAAGACCACAGTCAGCAAATCTTGCTTAGAGACAAACATGGTGATAATGGGAAGAAAAAAAATAGAGAAAAGACATAGCGAATGAATGACGGAGGAAACAAAGATAGGGCAGCATGACAGGAAAGAAGAGGGTGTGAGGAGAAGATAGTGGTAAATGAGGAGGAAAAGCACAGAGAAAAGTGAAAATAGATGAGATATAATGGAAGTGAAATGAGATAAATTGAAAAATTGAAATATGTATCTTAAACGTATCGGCCTGAAAATAGGACATATTAAACCAAGATACCAAATTATATAGTGGATAATACGATGAAAACAAGAGAGAGAGAGAGACAGATAGAGAGAGAGAAAGCAAATGCGGCAAGACCAGAAAAGCGAAATGAAAAGCCACAGAGCGGATATAATCAAACAATAGGAGAAAAATATTAGGTAGCCGATAGGATATTTTGGAGATAAGTATTTCAATTTTTCAATTTATCTCATTTAACTTGCATTATATTTTATCTATTTTCACTTTTTTTCTGTGCACTTCTTCATTCTCACCACTATCTTCTACTCACACCCTCTTCTTCCCTGTCATGCTGTCCTATCTTTGTGCCTTCATCCATATGAATATTCTCAAATTCCCGCTGGATCTCTCTTGATCTGTCTTTCAAGCAGGATGTAATCCAAAAAAAGGGAAAATTCACTGTATCACCGTTTTATTTGTGTCAATGGCCAGACACAATCTATTGATATCATTTATGTTTCTTTTTCTTCTTCATCTCTGTTCGTTCTCAAACTCCTGACGATTTGCAGGAGAGTGGCATCGGAGAACGGTATTTGTGTGTCATGGTTTAGAGCGTTGCTGCGATAACTTCGCCTGTCGGCCTGACATATACCATTTCAGCATTGCTTTGGGCCATTATGGAATGGAATCTATATGGAATGGGACAGAGAACTCCACTCCATATAACGTCCTTAGTAGCCTCTTACGATATGCATGGAAGGTAAACAATGTTGCTATACTTTGCTCCCTCTCGGGCTTGACAACACAAGAGTGAGCATTTATATTTCAATTAATAATACTGTTAACTTTAAATATTATTCAATCAATCAATCAATCAACCCATAACCCTTCAGGGTCGTAGGTGTACCACATTGGATGCCTCAGCACACAGAGTCCTCTATCGAATTCTATCCTCAGCAATGCGGATGAGTGTGGAAATATATTGCCCTGTCCATTCCTTGATGTTTTCTGCCCATGTCTTTATTTTACCTCCTCTGCTTCCTCCACCCTCGATAGTTCCCTGCAGTATTGTTTTTGACAAGGAATCGTGCCTGCATACATGTCCGAACCATGCTAGTTTTCGTCGTTTCAATATTGAAAGCAATGACTCCTGAACACCTGCACACATCTCTACTTTATTTCTTACGTACACATTGGTCTTATGTTCCCTATAGGAAATTCGAAGAATTCGTCTGTATCATTTGTACTCGAAAGCCTGTAATCTTCTCTCCATGTCCGCAGTGAGTGTCCAACTCTCACAACCATACAACACAACAGAACGCACCAGCGACTTATATAGTTTGATTTTCACTCCAACGCTAATGTTGCTTTTCCAAATCTCAGTTAGCCTTGACAAGGACGCTAAAGCCATCTCCAGCCTTATTTTTAGTTCTTCTTTGCATTTACCATCGCTGCATATACTGGATCCGAGGTATTTGAAGGTATTCACCTCCTCAAGCTTGTGTCCATTCATCATGATATTAGTCTGGTTTTCTGTGTCTCTGCTGTTTACCAAGATTTTGTTCTTATCTGTATATATTTCCATTCCGTACTTGCTGGTAACTTTTTCTAACTTTGATGTTAATTCTGGCAATGATTGTTCTGATCCAACTATGAGATCAATATCATCAGCGAAACGCAAGTTGCAAATAGGACGACCTCCGATCGATATAGACGTGTTGTAATCATGTAATGTCTCTTGTATGATGTGCTCTAAGTATATGTTAAAAAGTACTGGGGACATTATGCATCCCTGTCAAACTCCCACATTTGTTGTGAATTTGTTTTGTTACATATTATTATTATAGTTTGATGGCTCGCTTGTTACTGTGACCCGAAATAGGAGCAAAGAATTGTAATACTCTGACCTGATAGGCATGTGGTAAACGTGTATATAAGGCGATTAGCTTCCTTCCCAGAGAAAGTTAAAAGAAAAGCGAAAAAAGTCATGCTGAAATCGGATGTGTCAGGCGGAAATCCGCTGCTATTGCAGCCAAGCTACAATATATGATAGAAAGTATTTCAATCGTGTGTGACTATATCCGGCTAACTAGAAGTTTGAGAACAAAATCAGAAGAATACAACTATAATGTAATGAATTCAAGTAATCTTACACAAAAGTATGAAAATTAGTTTCGTATTTACATTATCCCGCAGCTTAAAGACTTGACAAAATCAAGTTGCCCTCAATCATAGCCGGTGAAACATTTAGGAGGAGGACAAGCAACTGTGAGTTTGCTTACACGTTAAGTTACATTTCTCTATGTTGCAGGTGTAACTTTACATCATGACATGCAATATAAACATGTCCATGAAGTTGTCGTATGGAACCTGAACTATTTGTGATAAAATGCGGCAGGTGTTAGTGGCATTGTAATTGTTGATGATAAATTGCAGAATACGGATTCAGCATTTTTTTTCCAGATAGTTGAAACGAGAGCTCTGGCGTTTAGATAGTGCATTGACATCTACACTCAAGAGTCATGAGTTAGAATACCTAGTGAAATTATTCAGATCAATTTTGAAGTGCTCATGATATTGTAAGTATAAATAAACAAAATGTCAGAAGAGTCCGACAAAGTGGAGAGTGTCACTGTAACAATAGTGTCACTGTAACAAGAGTGTCACTGTAGCAAGAGTGTCACTGTAACAAGAGTGTCACTGTAACAAGAGTGTCACTGTAACAAGAGTGTCACTGTAACAAGAGTGTCACTGTAACAAGAGTGTCACTGTAGCAAGAGTGTCACTGTAACAAGAGTGTCACTGTAACAAAACAACTAAGTGATAACTACTATATTAAATAATACTATTAAAGTTATTGCATATTCTAACTATCAAATAGAAAAAAAACGTAAAAGATAAATAACAATAAACACAAAAATCGTGGACTTTTTCCAAGTTACGCTCAAACTGTCAGACCACAAACACATAACAAATAAGAAATACATTTCTCGCCATCAACACTCCAAGTAATGACGCAACAGGAAAGTTCAGCACATGATAAACTTGGTGCGGTCAAAATGTTTGCGCACCAATGACAGACAGAAATAGCAATAGATCATCATCATCATCAGGTGCCATGCCGGGTGGCGTAGGCGGTCATGGCTCTCCACAGCTCTCTATCCACAGTATTATGTATCAAAGTCGTTGTTGTTTCTTTGCCGTGCCAGGTTGTCAAACTGTCTAATATTTTCTCACGTTGTCGCCCTCTGTCTCTGGTGCCTTCAATCTTGCCTGTTGTGATTATGTTTTCTAAACCTGCCTGTCTCATGAAGTGCCCAAAAAATGAAGATTGCCTTTTTCTTATATTCTTGATTAAGGTCCGTTTCGCATTTAACTCTTTTAACACCTCTAAATTAGTTTTTCTGACAGTCCATTGTATTCTCAGCATTCTTCTGTAGAACCACATCTCTGTTTCCTCCAATCTCCCACTTTCCAGTTTGTTTATTGTCCAAGACTCGCACCCATATGTTAGTATAGTGGTTATATAGCACTGCAGAACTCTCTTTCTCACCTCTAATGACAAGGTCATATTACACAGTATATTTTTCATTTTTCTGAATGTTGTTTTTGCCTGTCCTATTCTGCATCTTATTTCTGTTGAACTTCTTCCATGTGCTGTAATAATTGTACCTAGATATTTGAATTGGTGGACCTGTTTTAATACTATATCATTCACTATGATCTTGCAAGGTGTGTTATTTTCTTTCTTTGAAATAACCATTACTTCTGTTTTCTTGATATTTAGGAAGAGGCCTTTCTCTTTGCTTTCTGTGACTACTACTTTAATTAAGTTTTGAAGGTCTTCCTCACTTTTAACAATCAGAACAGTGTCATCCGCATATCTCAAATTATTTATGTTATGTCCTCCCACTGATATTCCTGGGATATCTACTATTGCCCGCAATATGTTTTCACTGTATAGAGAGAACAGGTCTGGTGAAAGCACGCATCCCTGTCTGACTCCTTGTTTTATTTGTTGAAAAGGGCCAAATTGATTTCCTACTCTTATTGCTGCTGATTGTTGCCAGTACATGTTCTTGATTATTCTTAAATCCTTGCTGTCAATGTTCAGATTCTCTAGCATGTGTATAATTTCGCTATGTTTAACTTTGTCAAAAGCTTTAGTGTAGTCTATAAAACAGAGGTACAGATCTGTTTTTACTTCTATAGACCTCTCTATTAGCAATAGATAAAGATGCCAAAAGTGACGAAATAGCACTTGCTAAATTAGATCAAGTGAAAACCTGAAAAATTTCGAATAAATGGAAAATGCGAACACAGATACAAATCTCGCATTCTGAATGGGGGAAACAACACGAGAACAAAACTTAGTAAGAGGCTACCAGAAAGCAAAGTCGGTAATGGAGGATGGTGTGGGTTCAGTAGTTGACATTAGTAGGAATGATAGCTGGATTAAACGCTCCAAAAAGCAATGAAAAATGTTGATATATATATATATATATATATATTAATTAGTCGTTAATTTCCGCAGTCCTAATATATACACAAATACACGAATACATTTGGGCTGCGGAAATTAACGACTAATTACTCGATTAATCGTTAACAATCTTAATCAATTAAAATTAATTAGATCGATTAAAATTTAAAAAAAATATTTGTACTATTTTTATTTAGTTTATTAATAATTTTAATTTTTTTGTTACTTACTTTTCCCGAGTATTATTATTATTTGTGCAGACGTTAACAATTACGGCGACTAATGAAAGCACCGTTGAAGTTAAGCATTTAAGCGAAAAGTTGAGCAAGCATTTTATTTTTTAAGCCAACTGCTGATGGCAAAGTAGACGAATGCGACAAAATTTACTGCATTCACTGCCATAAACAATTTTCTTTTCGGGGTTCAAATACATCGCTGACGTACTACATTCAGCACAAACATCCGCTCAATTATCAATTGTCGACAGTGACGTGCAAAAGAGTTATCAAGTACAATCAATAACTAATTTTTTATCGTGTCAGTCAAACAAACCTGTAAGCGATAAAGTTTCAGCGGATTTGAAAGTTGCTATTGCACAATGGATTGCCAGTTCAGGACGCCCAACGGCAATTGTGAAAGATGATGGACTACAGACAGTACTACGTGTAGCTCTTCAAAATAAGACCGACAATTTTCCCAGTCACTGGACAATCGATAATGTCATTGGTCAGATGTACGACGAGAAGTTATTAGAGCATGAGAGAGCTATAGAAAGCATTTACAGTATTGCTCTCACTACCAGCTTTTGGACCTCAAACAACAATGAATCATACTGTAGAATAACGTGACACTGAATTGATTCCGACTGGAAACTGAACTCAGTTGCTTTAGGTTGCTTACTTGTTGACGAACGACACACTGCTGAAAACGTTGCAAATTTCTATGAAGAGTTTGCTGCAACATGAGGCATCACTGATAAAATATGCTGTATCGTAACGGATAGTGCACGAAACATGGTCGCTGCTATTAGACAAACGGATTATAGTCACATACCATGTACCGCACACTGTCTTCAACTTAACATATAAGCAGGTTTGAAGGCAGCTGACTCATCACCTTTTATGGCAAAATGTCGACACTTAGTTGGACATTTCACAGCTCGGCCAACACATCGGAACTGAAGAGAAGCCATATTTAACCACATATGCCTATATTTGAAGGACATACACGTGTGGACCATTGCCTTTTAAAAGAAGAAAAAGAAACAATAACAAATGTGGAGATATGTAAATGAAGAAACAAACATGTAAACTCGGGTATTGCTGTTGTCATGTGACGTATTTCTTCCAGAACGTTGTCTTCCCAATGAACTCTCTGAACCTCTCTCTGTCTTGGGCGATGTGGAATGAATTTTCTAGCGATGTATTCATGTTATCTTTAATGTCGTCAGCCAATCGTCTTCTTGGTCTGCCCTTTCTATTTACTCTTCCCTCCATTATTGGTCTTTCTAAACAGTTGTGTCTCTTTATATGACTAAACAGGCGTAGTTTTCTTTTTGTTATTGTGTTTAGTAACCAACACTCTGGAATCTTAATGTTTTTATAATATCTGAGCTTCTGATTTTATCCTTCCATGATATTTTAAGTATCTTCCTGTAGCATTTCAGTTCGAAGGCGTTGATCTTCTTTGCCGCTGTTTTACTTAGAGTCCATGTTTCACAGACGTATGTTGCAACAAGAAAAATAAAAGTTCGTAATAATAGCACTTTCGTTTCTATTTTGTTGTTTTTCCATATATTTTTCAACCGTGTTATTTTGCAATATGGCATTGCCAATCTCTTCCTTATTTCTGCCATGCAGTATCCTGCACCGTTGATTTTTGCTCCTAAGTATTCAAATTTATCCACACATTCTATCTCGGTATTGTCTATTCTGATTATTGGTTGTTGTATTGTTATATCAATTGACATGATTTTTGTTTTTTGCGTGTTTAAATACAAGTTTTGTGTATCGCTTTACTTCTTTGTGTTCATGATTAGTTGTTCCAATCCCTTTATATCATTTGAAAGAAGCACTGTGTCGTCTACGTAGCGTAGTTCCGGGATTAGGAATCCACCTATGTTTAAAGCGTGGTAGTCAGCGTTGTGTATGTCTTCTCTCACATCCCTCATTATACTTTCTGCGTAGATGTTGGACAGGTATGGGGAGAGTGTGCATCTCTGCCTTACTCGACTCTGTACCTCAAACCACTCTGAGAGATCGTCCTCTAACTTCACTGCAGCCTTTTGATTTTGGTAAAGTTCCTCTATTAGATGAATCAGATGTCTTGGGAAACCCATGCTGTTCATTATCTCCCATAGTTTCTGGTGTTGGACGCAGTCGAACGCTTTTGAGTAATCTATAAAACACATGTGCAGGTCAGTTGAAAATTCCCTACACTTTCCCTGCACATTGTAATATTCGGGTATTACAATGCATAATTATCTAATAGATGGATGAATGGGGAAACAAAATAACAATATGTTGACACATTCAGAAAAAAAACAAAAAAAAACAATACAAATATACACAATTCGATTTGTTTGTTTGCGTTCATTCTCATACTCCCACTTGATCTCTCTTGTTGCAAAATATTGGTCCTGCTAGTTTTCCGTAGGATGCATATAGAGAAAGGAAGAACATAGTGATTCAGTTTTATTTGTGCAATGGTCCGGCACATCCGTGTTCGGCATGCCTTTAATTCGAGTAGGCTTACCTGTTACAGCCTTCCTAAATGTCGCCAGGACAATCGCCTGGCTTACTAGCTCATTGTCTGTGGAACACCTGTGGCATATCCATCGTTCTTTGACTCTACGCCGAAACGTTTGTTGTTCACATTAATCTTACACCAGCTATTCTAGTGAGATTGTCTCGTGTAATTAAACATATTGTGACTGTGTCCATCGGGTACTGAACCTTTCCTAATTCACGAGCCTGGTTTTAGTTTAGGAAGAACTCGATAGAAGAGTTGGAAACAGGATCGTTTGCCTTCTTAGTCGAGGTGTCATTCACCGATATTGTGAACCTCTCGTTCAAGTCTGAGTGCAAACACGTTTAGTAGCACCGGGGATTAGAAGCTTGTTCTCGAGCTGAACAATCTTGCCCCATTTTACGTATTCTGCTTGAGCTCATCGAGTACTGAACCCCCGTCTTTCCGAAAGCATGATGCCAGTATAGGAAAAACCGATACTAGAGTTTGGCCTGTGTCGCCTTCTTAGCCATGCATCCATGATTGGGTCTTTGCTTGTAAGGAGCACTGGTAACTAGAAGAGTGTCTCGAGCTGACAGAACTTTAGTTTCAATTTCCTTGAGAATATTTCCCCTTATGTGTTCATATGGCGCGGACCTCTGGCGCTGTGCTGCCCTTTCATTGTACTCTATATGTTATATTTTCGACTCTCACTATAAAGCTACCCATTTCGTGTCAATTGAATTGGTCGCCCTCCTATACTCGGGCCAGACTAACTTGCGTTACTGAGTGTCAACAATGACGCTGTGTGTGTTGATACAGAAGTGTCGGAGATATTGCTTATCTGTACAGTTAATTCTCATTCTGCCTGCAGCCTTCACATTCACGGACACGAGCCTAACAGTGTTGGTCATGAATACTGCAAGAGCAACTGTATTTCTGTTTCCAGAATGCATCACAAGGAGTTACTTTTAGGAACTAGATTATCTGCAAACGCTGAGAAATCTTCGTGCAGACGAGAGCAATGCAGGACCATATGTTGGGACTTCCCCAAAAATATTAAAAACACAAATAATTACTACTGAACCAAGGTACAACATATGCAAGGACCAGTACAATACTGGAGTTGGGGCTAATAAGTGGAAGTATAAATCAAACAAATCGGTAATTAATGTTAATACCGTGTGGTTGGATGACTCTCAGAAGAGAAATGAACTGATTCTCCAATGAAAGGCGTTGCCGGTGACCAGAATAGCAATGTAACGATCACGTTACTAAACATCAGCACTATTATGATATGAAGGGCTCTTCACATGAATGACCAACGAGAATAACGATTATTCATGATATCTCTTAAACGCTGATATGTCTGCCGGTATCGCTAATATACGTCATATCACAGAGCTTAAATATAATCGAGTATATTAAATAAAGGGACACATATGAAAAAAGAGTCTTGAATGTCAAAATGGGAATTATGAAACTGAAGCATGAGAACTAATACAATCAAAAAGGCAAGACTTACATTGCTGGGAACAAGGAACCGCTCCATGTTCCAATTTTTGCATGCAATTTCAAGTATATTGATAGTAATCAATTGAAAGCGAAACATTAATTTTAAAAAACATGTACGGGATGGTAAGAAATAAGGTCCAGCCTAATTCAGCGAATATGTCTTCTACACCGCGGATCGGTCACGATGAAACCAATTTCTTGCATCTACAGAATTCCTGCTTGTTTCTGTGCACGTTGACGTTATTTTCTTTTGAAAATAACCGACAAAGACTAGAGGGGTTAACGCAAATTGGTAAGAAAATTTCTAAAATAACCTCCACTGGGAAGTAATCATGTGTGAAACGTAGTAATTATGAGTCTTCGCAATTGACAATCTTCCTGATCATCTGAAATGACCCAATACGGAAGGGAAGACCTTAAACAAGTTAGAGAGAAGGAAGGATGAAAGTTCTCAATGATAATAGTAGCACATGGAAATACGTAGGGCGGAGATTATAACCTAGGGATGACTGAAGACTACTCGGTAGACTATGATCTCAAAATAACACTAGTCAAGACATTTAAAATAAAATGTTTGTACAGGACTTTAAATACATCATTTCTTTCTGATTTTGGCATACTGTTTTCAAATATAATAATGAAATACCCCAATTGGTTCGGTTTTTGTTAATCATCATCAGGTGCCATGCCGGCTGGCGTAGGCGGTCATGGCTCTCCACAGCTCACTGTCAACAGTATTATGTATCAAAATTGTTGATGTTTCCCTGCCATGCCAGGTTGTCAAACTGTCTAATATTTTCTCACGTTATCGCCCTGTCTCTGTTTCTGTTAATACTGAATTTAAAATTCAACAATACAAATGTCGTGCATATTTATTTAATCTCATTGGAGAACAGTTATTCTTTTCACTTTAGCATTATAAAACATGTTATTACAAATTCAATTAAGTGATATTTCACCTTAAAATGTTAGAACAAATTTAAAAAAACTATTTAAAGTTCATATATAATGTTTCTAAAAGACACATGTGAACCCCTACCGTCATTACTCAGTCGCTGTTCGGACTCTCTTTTCTTGCTTTTTTAGTCAATCGGTGCGTGTCTCTTATCACAGTCAAACAGTAATCAGCTAGCATTGCAGGACTCCAATTGCCTTGATACCTTGTCTCCATAGCAGCATTGTCTTGGTGACATCGTTCATCATTTCCATAATTGGCAGCTCCACAGGTTGGTTTTTAAAATTCCAGGTGATTATCCAGAAAATGAATTTTTAAAGACATGTTTCAACCTAGACTCTTATTCTTCAGAAGTAGATTTTCTACATATTATTCGTAATGATCAAATCTGTTGTTTCCATGACAATTGTTTACTACTGACCTAAATTTTATGCTTCTTTTTCCTTTCCATGCAACAAGCAAAGAAACTTATCATCGCGAAAAAGTTTTCGAATTTGTGAAACAACAAATACTCCCTCCTCTCTTATTTAGCTTCACTCAGTCTTGGATATTATCTGAATAGGTATTTGAAAGCATTATCAGTTTTATCCATTGCCTTGACAAA
Source organism: Meghimatium bilineatum (assembly GCA_034231615.1). Taxonomy (NCBI): domain Eukaryota; kingdom Metazoa; phylum Mollusca; class Gastropoda; order Stylommatophora; family Philomycidae; genus Meghimatium; species Meghimatium bilineatum. Next base: position 17,762,589 of record CM067313.1, read on the forward strand.
GGTTTTCATGAGACCCAGCTTAATGTGCAAGGGTGGCAGCAAAATCTTGCACATATCAACAAGTGCTCAGTTCTCCACGTTTTTAATGTCACGCTGTAATGACTGCCCGATTGGTCAATGTCTTCTGATGTAATATGGTCACATCGTGCACGGCTATCTCACTCACAGAGAAAGAAATAGTGCTCAGTATATCCGCCCTGTAGTCAAAGCAAATGCGCTACCACTTTTGGGTCCCCACATGATCGTAGTTTATGCACTTCAAAAGTTGCTTAATTTGTTTGTTTGTTGAGTACTGGATTCGATTAGGCCATCTCGGGATGCCTAGTCACGTCACTTTCAACCTAGTCCTAAGAATGACTTTTTGGTTATATCGCGACCTTGGGTGCGGACAGGGAACTGACGAAAAGTTCTTGAGCCTTGGCGAAAATGACGTAAAGGCTGTCGAAATTTTGCTAAAGCATGCTTTTAATCCCACGACGTACTGCGGATAAGAAGAGTCGTTTCTCTCTTTGAAGTTTCCAAGTCCACAGCAGGTTCCCACCTCAGCTGGAGATCGTCCGATCCTTGATAACTTAGCCAGATTGCTCTGTTGCCCGGGGTACTCCACGAGGAGGAGTATCAAGGTCTGAACCAGTATGATTCCTGGTCCTGGCGAGCGAAGCGAGCACAGGTGCTCGCTTCTTCGTCACTGCACCCCGAAAGTTGCTTAATGTTTTCATACGTTTCTTTCATACGAATTGAATGACTGACCACCTGGAATTGACAGTAAAATATTACCATTATTCAACAAAGCAGCTTTAAGACTTATCTTGGAAGAATACATGAAAAGCTTCCACTCTTCCGGGTTGTAATTGATATTGAGGGCTGCCATTAAACCAGAAATTTGTGGCATACAGACAGGTCACCATTTATTTAAAAAAAACATCAAAGTAAACGGCTTCTTTCGGTTCCTAAACACAGAAATTGTAACATCTTCTGCCTAGAATATTCCACTTTTGTAATTTAGAACCCAGAAGCCTGCCTTGTTCTTGGGTAAATTTAGGTCTCTTACAAGATCATTCATTTCACTTTGGGTTATTAAGTGTCGTTTTTTATATATTATTAACCACCGAAGACGGATGTGTTGGGTCATTGGCGCAAATAAAACGGCGACACAACACATTTCCATTCTCTGGACTACATCCTGCTGGAAATCTAATAGGACCATGATCCTGATACAAGAGATATCCAGTGGGAGTTTCAGAATGAATGCTGAAGAAGAAGAAGACATAGTTTGTTCTTCTTCATTCGTCAGCGTTCATTCTCAAATTCCCACTAGATATCTCTTGTAACAGGACAATGGTCCTACAAGATTTCCAGTTGGATGTAGTCCAGAGAATGGAAATGCATTGTGTTGCCATTTTATTTGCCAATGGCCCAACACATTCGTCTTCATGTGAAATATAGTTTGTTCAAATTCTGGATATTTTGTGGTTGATGACTCAGAAATGTCATCTTCTTCTCATAGGAAGCAGCTGAAAATAATTCTGACACTTTTGAAACTGGTAAGGCATCGTCGTGCAGTACCGAACGTATTGCAGAGTCCCTTTTTCTTCTTTGATATTCATTTCCCAATTGGAGGCACCATGCAGAAGTAACAGTTGTTGGTGTGATCAGTGGGCTCTCACAAATCATTGGAACTGCAAATAGCATAGCTTGCCTTTTGTCAGCCAACTACAGTTTAATATGCGGATCACATGTATTTCAGCATATGTATGGTGCCCAACTCTTATCTTGATCCCTTATTCTGCAGCCAAAATATAAGATGTACGCTTTCTTAATCACTTTAGACATATTCCGTCTTTGTGATAGAAACGTCACTTTGCTATATATATATATATATATATATATATATATATATAAAAGAAATTTTTTTCGTACTGTTGACACATAAATGTTATCATAATTCAGATATCTATATACAAAAGTGATTGAATGCCAGGTAGGATTGCATAATAGGCTTCTATTTACATTTTTATTGGTAAGAATCAATAAATCAGACTACGACAGCTGTAGTGTCACACACACACACACACACACACACACACACACACACACACACACACACATAAGGTAATTTTAAATAAAGTTGCATATATCTAAAAAAAAAAAAACTGGAGCTAAAGAACATTCCTTTAAGATCTTTTTTCGTTTTCAGCATCTCAAAATTAGTTAAGACCAGCTTTTTTCATTACTGGTACAATTTTGTTGTTGGTTGTGTAATCAATACACATTCATTATAAATACACTTGCACGCTCACTTCACACACATACACACACATGTTGAATGTAATTATTACACGTACTTGCTACATGTGGTCAGTAAACATACCAACAACACAGCTGCGCTGTAATAGACACACAATAAAGCTCATTGAATGAGGCCAGATGCTGTAATAAAGTCTAATCACAGAGGTCACAGGATTGTAATCAAGTCCACTCACAGAAGTCACATGATTGTAATCAAGTCCACTCACAGAGGTCACATGATTGTAATCAAGTCCACTCACAGAGGTCACATGATTGTAATCAAGTCCACTCACAGAAGTCACATGATTGTAATCAAGTCCACTCACAGAAGTCACATGATTGTAATCAAGTCCACTCACAGAAGTCACATGATTGTAATCAAGTCCACTCACAGAAGTCACATGATTGTAATCAAGTCCACTCACAGAGGTCACATGATGTAATGAAGCCTCCTGAAATAGGGCACATGCATTTATAACCTTCACTCACAGAAGTCACACGCTATATTACAGTCCACTTTACCACTCAGACTCATATATAATGGGGTTGGGGGTTTCGAAACCTCTTTAGCAAGTGTGAACATGACTGTCTCGGGGGGGGGGAGGTGTTATTTAGATAAATTGGTGTGATATATATAAATATAAGGCGTGAGGATATCTTGTACACAAACAGGAACAACTGAATGTATGATTTAATTAGGAACAAGACACAAGCGATACACGATTAAAGCGACGTATCTCAGTCAGTGAATTCAACTCGAAGACCTATGTTTATTTTTGTGTACGACATCTAGTTCACAAGATCTAGGGCATAAATTATGTACATCAACAAGAAATCAAATAGTTGCATCAATAGATCTACCGTTAAGAGTTAACGTCTGCATTCAACGGTTCGATATCGCGAACTAATCTACTTCCTCTGGCCGGCCTTTTTACAACTAGTCTTAGTTGCTTTGCCACTGTAAACTGTTGGTCAGTTAATGGTATAGTATTTTAGAGAAATGTTCCAATCTCTAACTTCACTGTTATCACTGTTGTAAGCCTATATCATGTCTGATAATTAGACTCGTTGTTTGAAACGCTTGGTTATGTATGTTACAAACGAAATACATTTATTTTATAATTGGCATAGCCAGAACATGTCCACAACGTAATGCGGTGTCGCTTACAAGGCATACTTATAACTGATGGAATTTTCTGAAACCAAGAAAAGTAGAATGCAGTAAAGATGCACATCAAACGTCACACCTTTTCGTTGCATTTTTGTTTATGCAATAATATTTGTCACGATCCAAAAATAGATAGCTAGCTAACGATATACTTAGTTATATCGTTCTGTCTACTTCGAGTACCTACAGCTGTAACTGGTCACCTTGGTTACAAAATGCATTATCTGGGTTAAATCATGACCTCATTTAAACAGATCTGTGCGCTAATCTATTCACTACAAAACTGTACAGCTAATCTGATTATTGTTGTAATTTTCATTGGCTGGTTTATGTATGTCCTCATCATCAAGTGTCATCTCTGTAACGAAGGTTGCCTGCAACAGACCTCCAACACTTTTATTTTGGTGATGAACTCTGCTAGACTAACCTGTCCATCTTGTGATGTCACTCTCCCACTTGTATTTCTGCCTACCCTCTTGCATGCTTCCCTTCGACTTTACCCTCAAGTAAGGTCTTCATCAAGGTGTCATGTTTTCTAGTCTGTCCAAAATATTGTATTTCATTGATCATTATTTCTTTTAATAATATTTTCATCATATTAAGCGTTATTAGAACCTCTTTGTTTGTTTTCTTCTCTTTCCATGATGTTCTATGTTCTAGATTCTTCTATATATCCACATCTCAAGGCTTTGTCTTCTAATTGTTTGTTTATTGTCCATGTTTTTAAGCTAGACGTTAATTAAAAATATAGATATAGCATTTTATAATTCTCATTTTTAGCTTGTTTATAATTTGCTTAGATGTTAATATTTTCCTCAGTGAAAGTACTTTTAGCCACTGCTCATTTCAACTTCTATTTCAAATCTGCCATCATGTGTGATTATTATGTGTCCAAGAATATTGATATGTTTCTACTTGTAGTTTCTCTCCATGTATTTTTATGTTTAACACCTGTTCTTCTGTGACTTTGCTGATTATCCTGTTTTTTTTAAATTTTGTATTTTTGTAATATTTATATACAGTCCATACGCTTTACTTGATTTATGAACTTTGTTTATTATTCTTTTTAGTTCATGTTCACTTTCTGTTAGAAGAACAGTGTTATCTGCATATCTCAGGTTGTTTATTATTTTCCACTGATCCTGAATCCTGATTTACTTCTATTTATTTAAAGATATTCTCTGTATGCATGGATAGTAGCTATTTTCCCACCTCATCGGTTCAATCTTTTCCCAATTTATATTTCTTATAAGTCTGGTATCTTTTCCATCTATACTATTCTATACCTATTTCTTGAAGATATTCGATTAATTTTTCATGTTCAACTCTGTCAAATACTTTGGTGTGGTCTATGAAGCAAATATTGATACATTTCTGGACTTCTATATATTTATAGCTATCAAAGGATAGCACTATCAAATAATTTTGCAATGATATATATGAAACAGGCCTAAAGATCTGAAATTATCAATATTAATACCACTACCTAAAAAGCCCATGGCTGTGAATTTGACAGAATATAGAACAATAAGTTTGGTGATTCCTATAACCACATTACTGCTCAAGAGAACACATGAAATAATTCAAAGCAAGATAGACACTAGGATCAATCAATCAATAAACCCATAACCCTTCAGGGTCGTAGGGGTACCACATTGGATGCTTCAGCACACAGAGTCCTCCACGAATTCTATCGTCAGCGATGCGGATGAGTGTGGAAATATCTAGCCCTGTCCATTCCTTGATGTTGTCTGTCCATGTCTTTATTTGTCCTCCTCTGCTTCTTCCACCCTCGACAGTTCCCTGCAGTATTGTTTTTGACAAGGAATCGTGCCTGCATACATGTCCGAACCATGCTAGTTTTCGTCGTTTCACTATGATAACCCAGCTATGATCGGTGAAGAGCAATTAGGTTTTAGAAAAGACCTTTAGGTCTTAGGTTTTAGAAATGACATAAAGGCAATGTGAAAAACTGCGCACCCCAAGTAAGATCATGTGTTATGTCTTTCACAACGTCATTTTGTTCTGTCTTTTACTAGGCAAGTAATTTCAAGTTTTTTCCCTAATGCTATGAGTTCTATCAGGTTTACATCTCCATTTAGTGTTTTTTGAGTTCTGTTGTCTAAGTATGACTTCTCTGGTTCTTTTGTTTTTCCTAAAACCTAATTGCTCTACACCGATCCCAGTGTCTATCTTATTTTGAATAGATAACATGTGTTATCTTGAATAGTATTTTGGTTATATGAATTATCAAATTTATTGTTCTATATTCTATACAATTAACAGCCATGGGCTTTTTATGTAGTATCAATCAATCAATAAACCCATAACCCTTCAGCAGGCTTGTCCAAGGGAATGTTATTCCCATGGGAAACGTCCCATGGGATGGGATGGGATGGGACAGCACATATTTGTATTTCCCATGGCCTGTTGATTAAGTTACGAAAACGGATGTCACCAGCTCTCGTTATAAACTATGTGTACATCAGATTTGCATGTAAGATGAACATTGTGGAAATGGTTCACGGATTACCCGAATTAACTGAATTAGTAGAAGCAGTCGATCAGCGGGAAATTGATAATGTGCTGAATGAGCAGAGTGACTCAGAAATGGTCTAATAAAATGAGAGTGTCAGAATGATACTGAATTGACATAAAGTTAATAAATTTTGTCGTTTTGCATGTCTCTTTGTATATGTAGTCCTATTTAGTAGACACTAAACATAAACTTTCATAAATGTCATAATTTTATTTTAAATGTATTCCATATTAATATTATAATAGTAATCCCATGGGATGGGATGGGATGGGATGGGACAGGCATAAATTGCCATGGGATGGGATGGGATGGGACAGAAAAATATGTCCCATAGATCATGCTGCCCTTCAGGGTCGTAGGAGTACCACATTGGGTGCTTCAGCAAACAGAGTCCTCCAGCGAATTCTATCCTCAGCGATGCCGATGAGTGTGGAAATATCTTGCCTTGTCCATTCCTTGATGTTGTCAGTCCATGTCTTTATTTTTTGACCTCCTCTGCTTCTTCCACCCTCGACAGTTTCCTGCAGTATTGTTTTTTGACAAGGAATCGTGCTCCGAATACATGTCCGAACCATGCTAGTTTTCGTCGTTTTACTATTGAAAGAAATATCTCCTGAACACCTGCACACATCTCTACTTTATTTCTTACGTACACATTGGTCTTATGTTCTCTATAGGAAATTCGTAGAATTCTTCTGTAGCATTTGTACTCGAAAGCCTGTAATCTTCTCTCCATGTCCACAGTGAGTGTCCAACTCTCACAACCATACAACACAACAGAAAGCACCGTCGACTTATACAGTTTGATTTTCACTCCAACACTGATGTTGCTTACAGAATGAAAACACAACGCAATATTGTCGTGATGACGTAACCCTTATTTAGTATGACTATTGATGATTTCAAGTGAGGAAGACCTTCAAAAATTAATTAAAGTAGTAGTCACAGAAAGCAAAGAGAAAGGCCTCTTCCTAAATATCAAGAAAACAGAAGTAATGGTTATTTCAAAGAAACAAAATAACACACCTTGCAAGATCATAGTGAATGATATAGTATTAAAACAGGTCCACCAATTCAAATATCTAGGTACAATTATAACAGCAGATGGAAGAAGTTCAACAGAAATCAGATGCAGAATAGGACAGGCAAAAACAACATTCAGAAAAATGAAAAATATACTGTGTAATATGACCTTGTCATTAGAGGTGAGAAAGAGAGTTCTGCAGTGCTATATAACCCCTATACTAACATATGGGTGCGAGTCTTGGACAATAAACAAACTGGAAAGTGGGAGATTGGAGGCAACGGAGATGTAGTTCTACAGAAGAATGCTGAGAATACCATGGACTGCCAGAAAAACTAATGTAGAGGTGTTAAAAGAGTTAAATGCGAAACGGACCTTAATCAACAATATAAGAAAAAGGCAATCTTCTTTTTTTGGCCACTTCATGAGACAGGCAGGTTTAGAGAACATAATCACAACAGGCAAGATTGAAGGCACCAGAGACAGAGGGCGACAACGTGAGAAAATATTAGACAGTTTGACAACCTGGCACGGCAAAGAAACAACAACGACTTTGATACATAATACTGTGGATAGAGAGCTGTGGAGAGCCATGACCGCCTACGCCACCCGGCATGGCACCTGATGATGATGATTGATGATTTCACATCTTTAGGTATGTGACATGTTTCATATATACCATTGCAAAGTTCTGTGATAGTTTTCAAACTAAATTCTTTCAGAGTTTTTATTATGGCTACTGTTATTTTGTCAGAGTCTGCAACCTTTCCCAATTGTATTTATTTTATTGGTTTTTCTACTTCTGCTTTCAGTAATGCATCATTGTAGTCCATCATTGTTGTGTATTGTAAGTTTTTTTGTTTTGTTGATCATCAAAAAATTGTTTACTTATAAGTAGCAAAGTATACATATATCACAAATCAAAATCGTAACAATAGTCAGAGTGGCCTAAGGAAGGGACGCGGCACATAGGCAGAGCATATATAAAGTAAGCGATTATTTGTTATTAATTTGTTGAAAGACGTGACAGAACTGGAAGTATTCCTATCACTTTTGTTTGATTTAACAACCATAGTCTAATTTAGTAACTGACAATATGAAGAGCTTAGGGCGTCAATGTAATGTTGTCACACTCAATCAATCTGTGTCATGTACCGCCCATTTCTGAATTTGTGACCACGCCTCCTGCGGTCGATTGCGGCGACAGGGTGAGGTTACGAATGGAGGAGGGGTGGAGGTATGAATAAGTTGTGTGAAGATCTTGCTACAAATGTAATACTACGAGGAGTGTTACAAATGAAGGTTCTTAGTAGGTAATGGTCTTCAATGTGGTCTCAGTGTTTGGAAAGCAGATGAAGAACGTTGTAGTCAGTGTAACATTTTGTACTTGAAAGTAAAGATGTGGCTATAAATGTCACGGCTTTCAACTTCCCAGTTAATGCCTTACAGGGAATGTTAAACGTTGGAGTTTGGTGAATTGTTTATACAGTTATTGTATTTTCTTTCAATAAGTTCGTTATTTTGTCATATATTTTACTAGGCTCAGTTCTTTTCTTCTTTCTGCAACTTACTAAACGATTTACAGAATTAGTTCATTTGTTCTGATTTTCACTTATTAGGCTCTTGTTTTGATTTTAACTGAGTAAACACTATTGCTCAGTGTTTCACTAAGTCAGTTCTTTTATGTTTTTTATTAAGTGAGTTATTTTTTTTCTGTCTGTTACTAAGTTCTTTCATTCTATCTTGCATTAAGTTGTAACTTTCACTAAAAAGTTACTGTTACACTGCTTCGGTCAGAGAGTTTGAAGAATGTGTGCTCCCCAACCTACTTCGATTCTCTTCCCTTGTGCATTGGGGATCTGTATTCAAAGCTTAGTTCCGTACCCAGGAGTATAAGCTGAATTCTTTCATAAAGTTATTTTATTCTGCCTGTCCCCGAGTAAGTTCTTTATTTCTAGTTTGCACCAAGTCAATTCTTTTGTTCTGCCTTTCACAAAATCAGTTCTTTAGCTCTGTCTTTCACTAAGTCAGTTCTTTAGTTCTGCCTTTCACAAAATCAGTTCTTTAGCTCTGTCTTTCACTAAGTCAGTTCTTTAGTTCTGCCTTTCACAAAATCAGTTCTTTAGCTCTGTCTTTCACTAAGTCAGTTCTTTAGTTCTGTCTTTCACTAAGTAATTCCATTGTGTATTTCTGTTTATTAGGTTCCCCAAGAATTACGTGTCAGCTAGTGCTTCCTATGCAATAACGTGGTTTGTCAGAGCTTTCTTTATTAACCAAGGTAACTTCAGATTTCGACTTAATGCAATGTCAATTGATGAAACCTTCAACTCATAGGGGTCTATGCTCCATTTGTCGCGGTCCTTGCCTGCAGTTTTAGTTCTTGCAGCCTGTTATTTCCCTTTATTTAATATTGTTGTTTTTTTTAAGGTTACTGTAAGACTTCCTCGTTTTATTTTATCCTCAGGTGTCCACATACATATTTCTTTGCCTATTTGTTCTGTTTTCATCTAGTCTTAAAATGTGACCCAGGTATTTCCATTTGCGTTTTCTTATGACATTTGAAACATACTCTGGTGCGTTTTGTTTCTTAAATCACCTTTGTGATGAAATCGCTCCATTTTATTTTCATCCGTTTCCGGAGACATTTGTTTTCAAAGCTGATTAATTTTTGGTTTGTTGCTTGAGTTGATTTCCAGCTTTCACTTCCGTATCTAATACTGAGACAATGTAGGAGTTGAATACCTTTAGCTTGGTGCTTCTTCCTAGATCTTTTGATTTCCAGATATTAGTTACTTTAGTGAATGTGCTAGCTACATAAATGATATGTTATACACATGAATTGTGAGGAAACTCAATCACTTTAACACATTTTGTCTCAGAAAAGTTATGAAAATCAGATGGCAAGACAAGATTCCAGATACCACTGTCCTTGACAGATCTGGTATCCCCAGAATTGACACTATCCTGATGCAGACACAGATTCGTTTGGCAGGTCATTTGGTACGTATGCAAGAACATTGCCTGCCAAAGATACTTCTCTATGGTGAGCTGGAGAAAAGTAAACGATCTCAAGGTCGCCAGAAGAAGCGCTCTTTAAAGGACTCATTAAAGACCTCACTGAAAGCGTTTGAAATAGACATAGAAAAAACTTGTACAAAATATATCTACAAGGCGCTCTACAGTCAAAAAGAGCGCATCATCTTGTGAAAAGAGGAGAAACGCTGCAGCCCAACAACGGAGAGTAGCTAGAATGTCACGGATAGACCAAAATCCGCATAGTGTTCATTCCATGTCAGAACTGCCCAAGGACATATACATCTCAAATAGGGCTCATTAGACATCTACGAACTATAATTCATGGTCATAATTGTAACTTAATTTTTATTTTAAGTGGATGTAAAAACTTATCATCATTACTTGTAGTAGACGAACGAACAATGCTGAGAATCTATGCAATGTGCCATTCGTGTATTTATTTATTTCATTGTGTCTCTGTCAACAAACATTATGCTACGAGACAAGCTAGTATTGGGCCTGTCTCACCTACCATGCATCTTTCCTCTGGCATGGCGCTTCACTGCCGGCAAACTAATCTCCGTGTAAGAAGACACCCTCATATCCCTCCCTTTCTTTCATTGACTCTCTCTCCCGTGGCTAGTTTCGTCTGTATAAGCTGTGTTGGACAACGGCCACAGTTGAATTAGACTGAGGTTTATATGTCTTCGTAGACGAGGTCCTTCTCGCCTGCAGCGTCGTCAAACATGTCTTGAGTCTGGTTTTAACCTTTGTATTTCCAAAGCATTCATCTCATCCGTCTGTGATGGTCTTCCAATCCATCGCCAAGCACGTTCTATGTTTCGACTATTCATCATTACAATTTTCATCCAAATAAGTGGGTGAAGTATTCCTATCTCGGATATGTAACTTCTCAGTCAGCAACCAATATTCTTGTAAGTAAGACGACATATTGCCCACTGTGACCTTGGCAGCTACATCAGTATATCAGTGTAAAAGGCGTGTTGGACAAAGATGGGTTCGTCCTCAAGAATACAAGAACGTGTTTCTCATCTACTTTGGTTACTGCGTCGAGAGTAGGATTTTCTACACTGCTTCGGTCAGAGAGTGTGAAGAATATATGTTCCCGACATATATCGATGCTCTTTCCTTGTGCAATATAGGAGCTGTATTCAAAGCGTTGTTCCATACACAGGAGTACATGCTGGAGTTAAGTCACCAATATATGAATCATGGCTTTACTTCGAATGGGGTCAATTACGGTGAGACGTTTGCTCTGACACATTGTTTCGACTACTACGTGTTCTCAACGATGAACAAAACTCCAGTTGACCTTTCTGATCTAGCATTTTAGCTTATCCCTTAAACAACGCTGCCCTCTAGCACGTTTTGCTGTCTCCAGAGACATTAAATATACACTATAGACTCTGCTATACTATATTCAATATACATCCAGTTATATCGGATATCCATCTTCTCTACCATGGATCTACATTCCAGCTGCCGATCCAGAATGCACTGAGTCACTGTGTGTTGACAGTGCCACTGGCTGTGTTTGATGAGAAGTGCTGAAGTTAGTGCTTGTCTTTTTGCAATAAATCTTCATTCAACCTACACCATTTTTTTCCAACATGGGACCCATTTCCCACCTGGGGGGAGGGGAATGAGGGAGGGGGGATCCCATTGTTCGGGGATGTAATTTAATTGTTCGGGGGGAGGGGGGAGAATTCAAAGGGAATAATACAAATTTTGAATATTAAAAAATGTGTATATGTTAAATAAGAGGAAAAGGGTCGGAGGGGCGCATCAGAATTTTAGAAAGACTTGTGTTAGGCATGGTAAAAAACAAAAACCACTTATCTACAGGCTTCACATCAACGGACACAATCTATTAAGGTGTTAGTCAGAAACACAGCGCTGCATGTCTGTTTCCAGGAGATACTGATAGCTTATTGGTTATTTGGTAGCCCTTGGAATTACAAAAAGAAAACGTGAAAATCTAACACCCAAAGTAAGATCATGTTTTCTGTCTTTCACAAAGTTAATTTGTTCTGTCTTTTATTAAGCAAGCAAGTTCAGTTTTTTTTTCTACTGCTATGAGTTCTATCGGGTTTTTATTTCTTACCTTTTGTATCCTTTACATCTCTTTTTAGTGTTTTATAATGTCTGTGGCCGGAGCATGTAGCACATTTTACTCAGTCTGATTTATGAGGAAAACAATGGATTTGAGTCATGGAATTTGTGACTGTGGTTGTATTTTGTCACAATTGCTCTACTTTGACAATTTTGCTTTTTTATCCAGCAGTTTTTTCTTCAAAAATTTCTAATTTTTTCGCCACGTCTCTCCATACCTTTCCTTATCATGTTATTAATGATCTATTGTTTAATTAACAGACTACCATCAGACAGCACACCACAGCAAGCTATGCGACACAGATACAGGGACGACAGACCTATAGGCCGACCACGAAAATGACGAACCACCACAATAACAGAGAATACAAATTCCACAATACAGTATACTCAACACACAAGAGGCCCATTTCCAGAATACTCTTCTACTGTTGACGCTGAAAGGCAACAAATGGTTAAGTTGTGTGTTGACCCTTTGTTTTCTTATTTTTCTTTTTCATATTATTGATCATCCTACACAACTTAACAATCAACTAAACTGAATACAACTAAATACAGATGATGTGCACGAATTGTTTTCAAAATGTCAAACACCTGTTTCTGAAAGTCCAGCGCTAGATAATGCTAGAAATATCGGCGTTCCATCATGGCCAGATAAACGAAACACCATATTAAGAACAAAACAATAGCTCACAAACACGTGCATATAGAAGACAATTCCATTGGGTCAAATGTCATGTGTTAATTTAACCAAAGTGAAAGCTGGACACTTAATGCAGACACGGAAAGGAGTCAGGATTTTGAAAATAAGTGCTACCGATATTCGATAAAAATTAATTATATAGAACTGAAGATACATTTTACTGTCTGGCAGCACATCAACAAATTTGCAGGTTATCAGGAACCACTATTGGCAGTGTTAAAACCAGCAGTCAAGTTTGGGAGAAGAAGACGCGGGAAACGAAAATCCTGGACGATAATATCAAGGAATAGTCATGATGATTATATGCACTTGTCTGAATAGCTAAGAACAAATGAGTTTGAGGTTGCTTTATTGTGTGTGGTACACTCCTACGACCCTAACGGGTTATGGGATTTATTACTACGTGCATCCTTTCATTGGCTTAGCTCCGTGTACGCCAGTTATCTTGCCTTGATACCTTGACTAATTCCCAGGGTTCTTCCTTCTTCTCTGATAGAGTTAAACTTGTCCTTACCTTTCATCCCCATAACCCCAATGTCCGGCGCATCCTGCTTAAACATTATTCCCTTCCCCAGTATGATCCTCACACCCGTGCCACTTTCGTGGATTCAACTCTGGTTGCCTATAGGCGCGGCAAAAATATGAAGGACATCGTGGTCCATAGCCACCGTACGTCATCTGTTTCTGACCATTTCGGCACTGTTTGTTGCCCACGCGGTCGTTGCTACACATGTCTTTATGTGGTTTCGATGAGCCGGGGTAATTTCCCAAGGCCACTTTTACCATTTATGAGACCTTTACATGTGAATCCCGTAATGCCATTTACATGACCATATGTAAACGCTGCGGCAAGTAGTATGTCGAAGAAACTGGCTTAAGATTGAACGACCGTTTCTGTAACCATCTTCATGCCATCAAGCACAGAACACCTACTCTTGTTGCCACACACTTCAACGGCGATGGCCACCGTGGTATTCTTGATATTCAGGTTACTGCCATCAGACCCTACTATATGGCAGTGACCTGATGATCTTTCGTGGATGGCTGTTATGCATGATAGATATAGGCACTATATATATATAGATGTACTCTCTAGACATAATTTTTTTAGTTGAGTACCTTCAAGCCATTTGTACTCAATTCCGATCAATCTTTTGTCTACTTCTCGGCTGGTGTGGTACATAGTCTTTATTCATTGTGTTCCGTCATTTACTTCATCTTTGTATTCGTTTCATTTCCACATATATTTACATTTTTTTGTACTTCCTGTTCCTTTCCTTTTGACATCTCGTATTCACATTTCGCTTGGAAATGTCTGTGTGTCATTATCATTTCTATTCGTCGTCTTTTTGCTGTTATGTGCTTATCTTGATAAAGGCATTTGGTCGAAACGTCGATTATGTCCTGTTTATTGTTATTTGCATGATTATATCCGGTATATTGTTGTGTGTATTATTTCACCTGAGCATCCGACAATGATATGTGTTAGTTGACGTTCAGTAAGACTTTACCTGCATTATTTTCATACAGTTCTACAGCAGTATTATCTTTTATTCATTGTCTGTTATCTCTAGTACAGGAGTTAGAAAATAGTTCAAGAAAATACATCGTGACAACAGGAATGTTGAAGAGTATGTGGGTAGGAACGACCAAGAGAGAAAATGCTAGTCAGCTTGCTGTTCTGGCGTCTGATGACACTGGTATCGGGAACGATTGATAACGCAAAGAAATGATGGGTGGAGAAATGCAAGTCATAAAATAATATGTTTGTGTCACAGAATTGTGCCATTTTGACATTACAGTCTTTTCGGCAAACTAACATCAAGGAGATAAGATTCAGCTGTACTAGATTTACATTGTTTGTCTTTGAATTGTGTTGGCCTTTGCGTTCAGACACATTATAACCCACTGTGGGAACTCTGCGACATCGACCTTCAAATGTTCTAAATAATCAACAAACGCAAACGTCTAGTCCTCCTGTAGTATCACTGTCATGGTGGCAAACATACACCCAATCACAATTTCGTTCTGTAAATGTCAAAAGTCCAAACTCTGTGACTTGAAGCTTCAACCCGTATAGAAGAGAAAATTGCAACCAACAAAATGCGAAACTCGTCTCACAGTCAAAATAATAGCAGTGTTAATTTGTCACTTGAACTTCACAGTCAGCTAGTGCGATGCTATGGCGTGGGTAAATAATGACCGTTTGACTGCAAACCTGGATGTCTATGTTTCTCATCAAAACGGATTTGCGAGCACACGACACCCTTGGCATTTTCAGCATCTATTTGGCGGTAATTGCGGAAATTCACTATTGTCTCCCATAATTTAGCAGCTATTACTCGAAGCCCCTTCTAGTCTTGGTCATGTGTAGCCATCTCTTTCAAGTCTGGAAGAGTCCGTGGGAAACTCACGACCTTACTTTTTGTGAATTAAACAGTAGTGACATAACATGTTGCTGCCTATAATAGTTTCACAACGAATAATATTAATACTATCTTGATTAGTGCGTCACCGTCTTTGATTAAAAACGTAACTAACACACCGGAATGTTTACTTCTAAGACAGAGGCAGAGAATGCATGTGCATTGCCGAAACCAGAATTGGGAGCAAAATATAGCGATAGTATTAACGTCAGCTATATAGCAGGAAGTGATTAATGAGGTTTCGTAGGTACAAATGGTATCCCATCTAATACAAAGTCAAAATGACCCACATGTCATACTAAATGTGAATGTATCAGGAGAATATCTCATATATCGCATATATGCTGTAAACCATGACATAACACACTCCGTTTTCTGTACTAGGTAAAGGTTAAGGTAAGTCCCATTTCATCTGCCGTGGGGGATAAAGATAAATCTTCATAAACTAAGCTGCAGTAACTATTAGGTAAGCTAGTGGGAAATGTGTGTGGGAAACCGTTATCCCCTCTCTCTCTCCACTGTATCACACACTTGTGTACAAACTTTGAAATGTGACACTAACTTTCTATATTCTGTAATTTACCTCAGTGTCAATGTGAATGTTTGCAGATTGTCAGAGAGTGATGCATAGGTAGGTGAATGTATTGATGGTTTGAAGCTTTTCTATTAGATCATTATATGGGGGTTTAAGTGTGATTTGTTTGGTGTGGGTTGAAATACCACCTATTTTTTCTTTGTACTACTGGTCAGGCCAGAGTTGTCACACGTTTCAGCAAACTCGTTTAGGGTGTGCAACATACTGCATACAGTGCACAGTCATCTGCGTAGAGAGGTTCTTTTGCTATTGTGTCTCGAACATTACATTTGGCTTGCAAACGCAGAAGATTGACAAGTGGGTGGTCAGTTTCCTTCCTGCCGTTTTTACATCCCTTAACTTATATGTCAGGTACTCATTTACAGCTGAGTGGACTGTGGGGTGGTCGTGCCAAGTAATATAGATTCTGTTACTATGCATACTTTTGAGAACTAGGGACAAATAAAAAGAAGAAACAGAGAGAAGAACACATGAGAAAAGTAAAAAATAAACATTTAGTAACCACCGTAAAGATCAAGGGGAGAAGATACAGAGGAAGACAAATAGAGAAACGTCTGGATGGGTTCTCACGGTTCCATAATTTTTAAAAAGTCACCAAGTGAACTTATTAACAATACACGCGACAGAGAGTTGTGGGTAAGCGTAATCACCTAAGCAACTCGGCGTGGCACTTGATCAATTGACTGTATTCGGCGCTGAAGGAACATAGATATATATATAATGAATGTTAAGTATCTTACGAAGACAGCATATGTTTAAATGGTTAAGTCTTATCGCATGTCTGGCATATACTGTCCATGTTTCACAGGCATAACGAAGTGATGGTATTACTGCTGCCTGTTAAGCTAGTGGGAAATTTTTGTGGGAAATCGTTATCTCCTCTCTCTCCACTGTACCACACACTTGTGTAGAAACTTTGAAATGTGACACTAACTTTCTATATTCTGTAATTTACCTTAGTGTCAATGTGAATGTTTGCTGATTGTCAGAGAGTGATGCATAGGTAGGTGAATCTATTGACGGTTTGACGCTTTTTCTATTAGATTTAAGTGTTATTCATAGCATGATACTGGTTCATCGATTAAATTACGAACCTGGGACAGCGGTCCCATGATAATGATGGATAAGGTGATGATGGTGTATACGGTGGTGGACGACGACATCGACGATGATGAAGTCGTTGATGATGATTACGATGATGTTTATGATTCTGCAATCAATTATTATACATTCAGTCCGATCTATATCATATTATTTATATTTGTAAGGAATGGTATATTTTAGGTCGTTGTTTTGTTTTATAGAGACGATCCTGTGTGGCCAACTGTTGTTCTGTGAATAGTGAAGCTGGACAGAGCTGTTGCATTAGTTAATGCTTGTGTCCGGGTTGTTCCTCCGCAGATGCTAGTCGCAGAGTTGCTAAGGCTGATTAGGTGAAAGTGTTATTTTATTGTGCAGTGCGCCTTTTTCAGTCGAAATATCGTGACTTGCTCGTTTCTGTTCACATCTGTTGATGTTTTCGTGCTCAGGTTTCTAGTTTTGGTTTTGTTTCTTAAGTTTCATAGATTGTTTTATCAGAGAATTAATTTTCCTGAAATGTTGGGGGTGATTAGTACTGAAGAAGATTATTTTCAGTTTTTGCCACTTCGTCTACTTTTTCGTTTGTCATTGACGTAACAGTGAGCTGGTATCCATTGATCACTAGTTTAGTTTTCATGGATTATTCAGAGAATTTGCCCTTTACAATCAGTCTTTCGATATCATCAGCACTCTTAAAGCGACATGATGGTATCGACAGGCTGATTCTAGAAGGCAGATTACCAGGTGAGAGAAGAAGAGGAAGACTAAGAAGACAATGGATCAGCGACATTGAAGAATGTATGCATATGTCTCTGACCAATGTAGGCTTGCTTGCCCGGGACAGAGTGGTGTTCTGAGTATCCACGACGAAGACAACAACGTTCTGGAAAGACTATGTCACTTTATATATATATATATATAATGTCTGGCAGTAACGATGCCGATGATAATTAAGATGTTTATGACAATGATAATGATGATATAACTTGGAGTATGAGCTAGTCAATATTGTTCCCTATGTCAGTTAGGGAAATTGTTTAGTTTGATATTTCTTGGTATTGTCTATTTAAATCAATGACATCATCATCATCACACCCATAACCCTTCAGGGTCGTAGGTATATCATTCTGACACATCAACACAAAAAATGTTGCTATGATTTTAAAACCCTATGCTATCCTCTAACCTCTATTTTTCTTACACCCTCAACTGTTATCTGCAAGATATTTTCGGAAAGAGAATCGTGTCTATGACAGCATTTTAATGAAACATTTAACACATAGAGTGCAAAACATTTTCACATTTCATAGAATTTCAATTATGTGCGTTACATATTTGCTGAGATACATCACTTCTAAGTTTTTTCAGAGCTACTGAAACGAGATGTATATAGCTAGTTTTGTTTAGCACATATGAAAACTATAAACAAATATTATATGCTGCAATATGCGATTAGTGCGATTTATTATGTGCATGCAGACTAACTGTGAGAGTTGAGCTTTGCATCAGAAATGTGTGTGCACTCAACAGGTGTCAAATTACTGAACAATACCGCACAACAACATGACTTTCCAATGTGAACTGACATTAAGCTTGTCATCATGTGAGTTTATATGAGCTGTCGTGTGTTAAGTGGTTAGACATCTGACTTCGCAATTCATTCGTACCCTGATACAAGTTAAGTCAATTCTCAGCGATTTAGTTCATCATTCAGTACAAACAATGTATTATCGTTGAGCTAGGAAAGAAATTTAAGAAATGAAGAACGTGATTTGGAGTGAACCGTTTTCAGAAAATACATTGCACGCAAATACTAGATATCTAAATATACAAATAAATTTAAGTAGGAAGCCAGAGGACAATTTTAAAAATTCTTGAGACTAACGGGAATTGAACCAGTCCGTTCTACGGCACCAAATCGCCTAGCAACAATTGCACACGCGTTTTTCAGTATTTGACTAACCGGTTCTCCATAAAAAGATGCGATTTCATCAAGCCATTCAAATCGTGCACACAAAGTCACCCGAACGGACCAATCGAGACAAGGACTATTACAACAACAACAAACATCCCGTACAGGTATTGAAATATCCTCAGTAACAACAAACACATAACATAATATCCGTATTAGTTATACAAGGGCCGATAGGTCTTCTTGTAAACATGGATAACATATATAGACAATACAATTTTGCTTCAAATAATTGTTTATACAAGTAAATTTAAGTAGGAAGCCAGAGGACAATTTTAAAAATTCTTGAGACTAACGGGAATTGAACCAGTCCGTTCTACTGTACGGACTGTTTGTCCTGTATGGGATGTTTGTTGTTGTTGTTATAGTCCTTGTCTCGATTGGTCCGTTCTGGTGACTTTGTGTGCACGATTTGAATGGCTTGATGAAATCGCATCTTTTTTTGGAGATGCGGTTAGTCAAGTACTGAAAAACGCGTGTGCAATTGTTGCTAGGCGATTTGGTGCCGTAGAACGGACTGGTTCAATTCCCGTTAGTCTAAATATACAAGTAAGGTCATTAAGTGTGACATGTTGCTCGTAGAAATACAACTAAGGATTCGTTCTGTTGACTACAGCATGATATTATGCAGGAGTTTGAGACAGAACGAAGAAGAGAAGAACTGAAGGTGTTAAAGATAGATGGGACATACGCTAAGAAGACCAACAGAAAACATTGTAAAATAGGCATTAGTCATGAATGCACAAAGAAAGAGGAAAAAATCTAACGATGAAAGAACAGTAAGAGGAGGCTAGGTACAGATACAAAATACTTGGGTAGAATATGGATAATATAAGGCAGGATCACCCGTGCGCTGTCGAGACCTGAAGGGAAGTAAATAATAGCAACACTGATAACATTCTCTGCATTAAGTTAGAGGCGACTAAGGAGGTTTGGGGTATGGTTTTCTATCCCTTACCAAAATATGGTAAAAGTGACCTAGAATTCATGTTGAAGTCGGATGTTTCAGATAAAAAAGGCGCAGATATCGCAGATAGGCTGTAAAGCATGAGACAGCACATTCCTTTCTCCAGAATACATCCTGCTAATCTACAGATGCTTGGGACAGAAAACAGAAGAAGAAGAGCAAAACCTGGGTGTTTGTAACAAGCGGAAATGGCAGACCAAGACGTAAATGATAACATTCACTTCAAATTGCTTAAACGTGCTCCTGACTGAGGCAGTTCTACTCTCTCGAAATCATGAAGAGTTCAGAACATCCATAAATCATACACCGTCTTCAGAAGAATATGTCACCTGAGGAAGGATATGGCAGGAACTGGACCCAATAGTTAAAGAATATGACAGAATGCAAGATGTTTGATGCGAACTAACGACCTGGCTAGTGGGAAATCAAACATCTTAATTCTTAATGACCCATTTAACTTTTTCCATGATTTTAATTGGTCACTATAATTATACTGTACGTGACGCCCAAAGAAAAAAATGAATAGTCGAATGATTATTTTATAAAGTTTGATTTCCAATTAGACAATATGTCTTCTATAACCGGGATCACGGTTGAACAGGCGTTCGATAACATAAAAGTCACAGAAAAGAATGGGTCTAATATACAAGGAATTTGTTCTGTTTGTATGTCTCTTATATTCTTTTTATGTAATGGGCTTTGTCTCTAAAGCTTCATTTCATACCGAGCCAGAAGAGTCCAACTCTCAACGGTGTGTAATGATGTGTGAGGAGGCATCTTTCTAAGATGGTGTAATATTAACATCAGAGATCAAGTGATGCTGGTACACCCTCTATCTCAGATTTAGTTAAATGTTATTCTGTGTAAGTATACCCCACTTCTTATTCAGCAATATATCATTATATCTCTGTTTATTCGCTAGGACTGTAACATAAATCAATATACCGTTATGTCTCTGTACGCTAGCACTGTAAACTGTAACATAGATCAATATGCCGTTATGTCTCTGTTTATACGCTAGCACTGTAACATAGAACACTATACCATTATGTCTCTGTACGCTAGCACTGTAAAATATATCAATAAATTGTTATGTCTCTGTACGCTAGGACTGTAGCATAGATCAATATACCGTTATGTCTCTGTACGCTAGCACTGTAACCTGTAACATAGATCAATATACCGTTATGTCTCTGTTTATACGCTAGCACTGTAACATAGAACACTATACCATTATGTCTCTGTACGCTAGCACTGTAAAATATATCAATAAATTGTTATGTCTCTGTACGCTAGGACTGTAGCATAGATCAATATACCGTTATGTCTATGTACGCTATCACTGTAACCTGTAACATAGATCAATATACCGTTATGTCTCTGTACGCTAGCACTGTAACCTGTAACATAGATCAATATACCGTTATGTCTCTGTTTATACGCTAGCACTGTAACATAGAACACTATACCATTATGTCTCTGTACGCTAGCACTGTAAAATATATCAATACATTGTTATGTCTCTGTACGCTAGGACTGTAGCATAGATCAATATACCGTTATGTCTATGTACGCTATCACTGTAACATAGAACACTATACCGTAATGTCTATGTACGCTAGGACTGTAGCATAGATCAATATACCGTTATGTCTCTGTACGCTAGCACTGTAAAATAGAACACTATACCGTTATGTCTACAGGGCCGGCCCTAACAATTGCGAAGCCCAATGCGAAACGGATTGCGCGGGGCCCAGTCTGGGTAGGGAAGAGGATAATAAAATAAATTCTAATATGAATTTAAGGGCCTATGAAATGATGGGCCCACTGCGGCCGCATAGGTTGCAATGGCCTAAGACCGGCCATGTATGTCTATGTACGCTAGCACTGTAACATAGAGGCACTTTAATTGGCAACCTGAGTTGCTCAGAACCCTTTCTTACACTAGAAAATCTCAACAACAGTGTACACAAACTGTAGTACTGGACCGTCCAGATGTGATGGACCTTCATTGGTGTGTGTTTTATCTCCTTCTCCCACAGTCTGATCCATCCATTTTATTCATTAATGCCAATGGTTTCATGATAAAATCGGAATTTGTTTTTTTTTCAATATGGTTCTTCCAAGTCATATGGGAATAAATGTGATTTCAAGATAAGATGGAGTATTACGGGTGAGAAAATGTGCCTTTTTATGGATAGTGAAAATATGTTAGGACTTTTGTAGTTTATTGTTCACATATTTATTCCATTTAGCGTGTTATATCCCATATGTACTCCGTCCCTCTCAACTGATTATAACTGCTATAAGTTCCTATAAGATGAGTTATGAACTAGCATTATAGCACACTTTATTTTCCAAATAGTGCTTAGCTACCTAGTCAGTGGTTGATCAAAATTCACATGAATGTCATCTACTGCCGCTCTGTAGCGAGGCGCAATTTCTTGACCTTTCAAGAGCACGAGCTATGGTACCCTACGTATTTCTTATTTGTGGCTGAGTGAACCACGCGAGTAAGCATTTTATTTCAAACTACGGATAGCGAGTGATTTCTAAATTTTGTGTCTGCTGCTAGTAGGGAGATTAGCTTAACATTATACTACCTGTGACAGGACATTTGCTGTATTTTCCACAGTGTAAAATACATAATTCACCTTACCTCAAGGTGAAGATTTGGCAGTGAACCCCCCAAACTCATAATCCCTACCCATAGTGTTGACTCTGGTACGGGCTAGCATAACTTACAGATTGTTTTAAAGTAGAATTTTTTCCCCAGTTGAATAATGGTTGATAGTACTTGCCATCAAACGTAGGAGTGGTATCCTCAGTTGTTATTCCAAAACCAGATGTGTCGCCTTTTTGCATCCATCAAGTCAATATTCGTTCAATGTCATCTGGAAGTTTCTATCCACTGTTTTCTTGGTATATCTTTGGCTTTAGGTCCGGATACTCTTATGATAAATGCTACTATTGATATTTGGTATGGGTTCATTTTCAAAAGGTGCCCAAACCATTTTACTTGCATTCATTCCACATTTTCATACAAGATATTAAGCCAATTCTTTTCCCAATTTCTTCATTTTTGTTAAATTTCATTTTTTGTCACGCAGTCTTGTTTTATTACAGATCTTGTTTGTTAAGTTTCAGGCACTCCATATGTTGTTCGTAATGAAATTTTCTATATATTATCTAACAGCTGTCTTCTGATGTTATAATTTTTTAATGTTTCCCAGATAATGTGTACTCTGTCGAATACATTTTCCTGGTCTACAAATACCTTGCTTAGATCTTTATCGCGTTCAATTGCTTTTTCGCGTAGTTATCTCAATGTAAATAGTGTGTCTGGACAGATTACCCGTTAGAGAAAAAATACAATATATAAACCCACCTTTTTTGTGAGAATCGCCAGTTTTAATCATGGTCTTAGGTCGATCTTGACAGTATCTTGGAATATTACTAAAATAAAGAAAGTCGACGTTCATGTAAATTCATGTCTATTTCATCTAATACCGATTTCCTAAACATATATTTTATTGATTTGTTATTGTTCTATAAGTATTAAGTCTCCACTACTTTTTATTACATACATTATACATGGATAATATAAACAAAACAACAAATTCAAATGAACCGTTTTGTGCAGATGACGAGGTTTTATTCCACAACAGCATAAAAAGACCTGAAAGGCAACCTAAACATAATACTTCAACAGGCAAGCAATTTGGAATGAAAATCAACATAGACAAAAAAGAAGTAATGAATATTGCAAGAGAGAAGATGAACATCAGCATTCAGATAAACAACAAACAACTAAAACAAATAGATGAATTCACATATCTTGGCAGCACATTGAGATATGATAACAAACAATAAGCAGAAATAGATGCAAGATGTAATAAGGCATAAGGCCTGTCAGGTCATCAGTCAATTAACACTTTTACTACAAAACAAAGATATTACACTAGAAACAAAGAAAGCACTATTCAACACCATTTTTCTATCAACGTTGTGTTATCTGTCAAACTTGGACATTGGATTCTAGAACAATTTATAAGATTAACACCACTGAAATGAAACTGCTTACCTGTTGTGGTGTTATGTTTAAGTTGTCTTGAAGGTTTTTTTATGCTGGCGTATGATTGGAGTTAGCTTGTGAGACAAAATCAGGAATGAAGAACTAAGGAAACAATTATGGATCACGTCAGCATTAGAATATTTTCAGAAACAAGTTAAATGGTTCAGCCACATAACGAGACAGAAAGGGCAAAGTATTATCCAAGAAACCCTTAACAAACGATACGAAAAAGTAGACATATTGGACGCACTCGTAAAAGGTGGATAAATAGTGTATTAGAAACACTTGGAAATTTAACAGGAGAAGAGGCAAATAGATGGGCAAAAGACCGTATACTCACTCTCCTCTCAACACCGAGAGGTACATGAGGACAGAAAGAAGCAGATCAATTGAGGAAGATAAGTTTGATCTGCATTCCCTTGCTTTGCTAAATGTTAACTACAATCACTAGATGAACAACAAGCACAACCACTGAATCATTCTTTATTAGTGAGATTGTGAGAAAGTTCACCAGTTTTGCGAATGCAACCTTTACAGAAACAGTAAATTGGTATTTCTGCTGCCTATGATGTTTACCCTTGACAAAATATGATAATTGAAGTTATTTCCCCTACATTAATATTCAAGAGATTACACGATATCGTTGACATTTTGTGTGTACAAAGCAGTCGCGAGTTCATAGTTGTGACCTATAGGTTTTCATTGTTCAAGTTAATGCATATATAAGTCAGAGAAAGTATAATTGGTTGGTTTATTTTTGGAGATGCATTTATGGAAGCCGTTTCCACTGTCATTTGTATCATGAAGTAGCACTTGTAGTAAGAGCGATTGTGATTGATGTAGTGGTTGTAGTAGCATGGATGGTGGTTGATGTAGTAGTTGTCCCAGTTGATGAAATATTAGCAGAAGTAGTTATAATGTATAAGCTATTCATTTTACAGATTTTCATTAAGCATAACAGTATTAAGCATTATATGTCTTGAGTGAAACTTCTATGTAATCAAGTCACTAGTTAAAGAACCGAACATCACGTAACCAACACCTGACTGGGAATTTTCAGTTACATACACTCGAATGGCTGCTGAAACGAAGATCGGAGCGCTTATGGGAATACTCCGTGTGCTATGATGCCAGTTTCTAATCAAGAATCAAGGAAAATCAAGTCACTAGTTGAGCAGTATCTCTCATGAATGGACCTTCTATTTGATCACGTCACTAGTTGAGCAGTATCTCTCATGAATGGACCTTCTATTTGATCAAGTCACTAGTTGAGCAGTATCTCTCATGAATGAACCTTCTATTTGATCAAGTCACTAGTTGAGCAGTATCTCTCTTGAATGGACCTTCTTTTGATCAAGTCACTAGTTGAGCAGTATCTCTCATGAATGGATCTTCTATTTGATCAAGTCACTAATTGAGAATCATCTTCAATATATGATTGATTTCCTGCTGTTACTGTAAAAGTACTGTTTGTGATCAAGACAATATTTACTACCTGCACCACATAAAAAGTACATAATGATGGCACACACTTTGGAGAAACACATTTCAAATATCCAAGACTTTTGCAGGACATGTGGAGAGAAATAACTAACGAAAATAAAAGAGATATAACCACAAGAAACCAGTTCTTTCTGTCCAACATGTTAATGATATTGTCTTTATTTTTGGTATGAATTTGAATAATGATGTGTCAATGTGTCATGTGACGTATTCCTTCCAGAACGTTCTCTTCCCAATGAACTCTCTGAACCTCTCTCTGTCTTGGGCGATGTAGCTTGCATTTTCTATCAAATATGTTCTTGTGCAGTGCTCGATTAACGGTTGTTCCTTCCCGAAAGTAATGGCAACCTACGGGAATATTGTGCCTAAAAATGTCCAATGAATAATGATATGCTCATTAAATATTCAACAAGAATGTGCATTAAATGTTTATATTATATTCAACACATTAATCTCACACATTCAGATAACACAATAAAATGGAGACATATCTCGAAATGTATACTTATTTTTTAATCCTGACGTCTGTATCAATGATTATCATGTATTTTTGCATTGCTCAGTGAAATGGTAGCATGAAACATTTGAGAATTAAGTCAAAAAATGAAATGAATACCGACATTTCTGATCTTTCAAAGCATTCCAATCAATCTAGCATTTATTTTTACAAGATGAGGTGTACCTCATCACAAGATTATGTTAACAATATTCATTAGTGTTTGATGAACAACATTCAAATATAGTAAGTTGAAATGCAAACATTAAGGTCTGTACCAGAACAAACCCCATGGAGTGATAGCCATGGAATGCCAATATACATTCAGACCCATGTGAAAGGAATACTAAGCGAGGACGAACTGAACAGTGTGCAGCGGAGGACAGTCACCCTCAGTTTCCTGGATGAGGAATATCCACAAGATATATGGGTCAGAGTATGATATATGACAGATGGGTAGCACAGAATGCTGTGAGGAATGGAGGTGCGGGTGTATATATAGAATATCCACACAAACCTAGAGATACAATCAGAACACCGACAGGAAAATTCTGCAATAATTCTACGTCTCAGAACAGGACAAAACCGACTCCGCAGTCACATGTATACAAAGTTCAAGATTTGCAACACGGCCATGTGTACATGTGGACAGGCAGCAGAGAGTGCCAAACATATACTTCAAGAGTGTTCTGAGCATGAAACGCTGAGGCAGACATATTGGTCAGAGGAAACAACACTGGAATCAAAGCTCTATGGGACACTATGAACTACAAAAGACAGTGAGTTTTATTAAGGAGACAGAATTACAGATATAGACATGTTTCAAGTGAACGAAAGAAGAAGAAGAAATGCAAACATGAAAAGAACATCAACATCTATAATACAAAATATCAACAATCTTCATAATATGCATTATAATTCACTTACACTACCACTTTCTTTAGTTGAATAAAAATGCTTACAAATTTTGTTAAGAGAAAATTGAACACGGCACACACTTAAAACATTTTTATTTGCAAAAATGCTGGGCAGCTTATTACAATACATAAAATTATGAATCACAGGAAAGAATCGAATTAAATAAAATCTTCAATGAGACGAATGCAATCAAAACTTATTCAAGCAGTTAGAGGACGTATATCAGATACATTCACTGATTTCATATGAACTGAAACAACTACCAAAAAAAATCACGTGTTAACATTAGTAGAGCTGCCCATTTACAAATATGATTACCCACAGAATCAGCTTTCTTATTGAAATAATCCCTAGGACTTTCATAGGAACAGGAAAGAAAACATAGAACTTGTATACAATAATATGATGTTGAGATGCCACATGAAATATTACAAAGTCAATGTGCAAATGTGATATTACAAGAGACATTTGAAATGAAAGAATTTGAGAGTGATAACGGTTTAACAAATGAGTCACCATAGACTTACATTAATAATTTAGAATTATTTGTTAGTGCTTTTCTGAATGATTATAATAGGGAGGGTATGTTGACTTGGCATAATAGACATATTCCAGAACATCAGATTTGGATTAAAGTGGGTGGTGATTATGGCAAAGGAAGTTTAAAATAACAATACATATTGCAAACCTAGTAAAGCCTAATTCAAAACATAAAACAATACTAATAGCAATAGCATAAATCGAATATACATAAAACAATTTACATAGGTTAGTGCACCACATGAAAGCTAGAATAGAAACACTGATACATTTAGAATGGGAGGGTAAAAAAAACTTGTAGTTTTCTTTTATTTGGTGATTATGATTTCTTTAGAAAGGTTTATGGTTTGTCAGGTGGACGGGTAATATACCCACGCCTATGGTGTCTTTAATAATATTCATACATGCATGTACCGTGTGAAAGTGTACATTTCAGATGTCTATCATCTATGCAAGGACATCATGATAATTTCATTAGATGTTGCAATGGGGATGTAAAACATTCATTTCTGTATTATAATTGTTTGCATGCTCCAATTTGTGAATATTGAAATTGATAAAGTTGCACCTTCTTATCTGCACATTTTATTAGGCATTGTCAAAAAACATCATTCATAATAGAAAAAGCAGCTGACAGAATAGATAAAAAGATAATGGAAACATACAAGCAATACAGAATTGCTTCAGTATCATACAAACTTAGAAACAATATGGTAAAATTTGCCAACATGCAGACATGTTAAACTTAAATATACACACATTTACCTACGAAGTCTTTACATTATAACAATGAGGAAGAGAAAATCCATTTAGACAATAAAATTAGAGAAGCATAAAATTGTTTATTAAGACTTGAGTTTGTAGAGCTGTATGCAAGATCTGGTCTAGTATGTTTACATTTAGATACAGTATTGACAAAAACACACCATAGAACCTCAGACATTTCATACGAGAGATTTTGTTGGGAAATTCTGTCTTAAATATTTGACATGTAATATGTCATGTAATATAAACATCTCACAGATACCATCAAGACACGCACACAAACAATCGTGTACACAAACAATCTAGATATCATAGATATTCACTAACCACTAAATTGGTCTTTAATTCATTAAGTGAAGCTTTTGAGAAAGTTCACAATTTAATATCACACAGTAGACCAATTCATACTTGAAGCAATTGAAACGGCAATACAAGATTACATGAAAATATACAGACTTCATTTCAAAAGAAAAGTAATTCTAAAACAGCACATTATGGAGTATCACTGCAAACACTAGTAATTTGAGTTTGATTTGAAAACCTGTGCACTCAATGCGTACTCATAAACACCCATATTGCTTATGAGCTTGTATGGTTTATCACTATGTGTTTGGTCATCTGAATTTGTATTCATTTCAACGTTGCTCGCACTAGTACAACATCACAATATCTGCACAGCTTTCAATCACATTTTATAAAACACCTATGTCTCCTGCAATCACCATCTTTGCATCATCTGTTAAATATATCCCTATGTTCAAATAGTTTTGGCTTGGGTTTTATTTTTAGGAAAAAGTGGGAGAAGCCATACATATTCCCAATGACGTCAAGCATAGAAAAACGTACTTGGGCTATCAAAAATACAATGAAGGAATCAATATTTATAATAAGTACAAAGTTACTACAACTGCATCTCACTATTAATGCAATTACTCCATTATTTTAAAATAAATAAATTTTATACAATATATAATGTAAATATGGGTTTCATAGATCTTGTTAATTTATGCAAAAATATCAATTATGTACCCAGCACATGGTTTATCAATATTTCATGTGCAATTTTCTGTGAAAGTCCTATGAAATGTGAGCGTTTCTTTTGGATGAAGAAATGTTTGATTGATGATACATGTTTTATTAATTTTAACAAATACTTTGATAAATTTCCCACTGTTGACCAGACTGATGAACAGTTGTCCAAGTATCTACAACAGGAAAAAATATACTTTTGTTATACATGTGAGAAAAACATGTTATACATGTGAGAAAAACATGTTATACATGTGAGAAAAACATGTTATACATGTGAGAAAAACATGTTATACATGTGAGAAAAACATTGGTAATGTTCACTAGGAAATACAAATTCTACATGTATCTTCTCTTTGTGCTCATATTTCTGCTGATTAGGAAGAAATTGTTTGATGAAAGTAATGCATTTTATGCACAGTTATCCAAGACTTTTTTGATGACAACATCGCTGCCCTGTATGTTGAGGTTGATATTAATCCTGCATGATAATTATGATGACAATAATATTGAATATAATATTGATATGTAATTTCAGAGAGATTGTGAGTTCATTCTTCATGCTTCCTTTATCTGTCAGTGATTGTGTAGTCACAATATCTTATGCATGTGCTATGAAAATCTTAATGTGATGTGTGCCTGCTATTGCAATGTGTTGATATTATTACCTAGCTAAAATGTGATAAGAAATGCATGATGCTAGTAAAGGGTGAAATTAAAAATATTGATTTAAATTAAACATATTTATTTTCATTTGTTCCTGCTACTAGTTATTACTCTCTTATGTAACTACCTATTCAGTGTTTTTGTTACACTCTTGCACATTTCCTTAATGATTGATTATGATACTGTCTTAAGTAAATATGTATTTAGTGTCTCTGTAACTCGGTGCAACTTTTTTATGACATTCTGTGGTTTATCACTATTTGTTTGGTCATCTGAATGTTTATTCATTTCAATGTTGCGCACACTAGCACAACATCACATATCTGCACAGGTTTCAATCACATTTTATAAAACACCTCTGTTGCCTGCAATCACCATCTTTGCATTATCTATTAAATATGTTCCTACCCCTTATTACCAGAGGGCATGAGATTCTAGAAATTGGGCAAGCAGTTGATACTGATGAAATATCAAGATGCCCCACATATCTACAACACATAATTATATACGTTAAAGATCACAGCAAGGCTCGAAATATCCTTCTCAAAGACAAAGAGAAAGTAAAATACTTTAAAAAAAGATGTGAACTAATAACTTCTAATAGTCATTGTTACATTTAGAGGGCTTAGTAATGATCCCACACAACACATCACATATGAAACATCTATGACTTACACTATAAAGTTCGCAATGGAAAATACAATATCATCATTTAAAATGAAATAATATAGACATGTCATATGAATCTGTCACGGACAGAAAGATGAACCTATGCAAATTTTCATAAGGACTTGAGCAAAAAAAAGATAATTGTTGAGGAAAAGGTTCCTGAACATAGCGCAAGAAGAACACTATGATACATTACTAAATATAGAAGTATGACAATGGTGGACATTTGATTTTTCAGAGACAACCAATTTATTTACAAATTAATAGCGAATACAAAGATCTACATAAAGACTTCACATGCAAATATGGAACACATCTGTAGAAATTTCTGCCTGTGTTTTCGTTTCTATATTTAATAATAGGAACACACTATACCCGCTACTGCTATATATTATCTTAGTACTACCATAAACAAACAGGCTAGAAGATAGGGGAGCGGTTTGAGGTTTTCAAAACCCTCCGTTAGCTACTCTGAACATGGATTTTAGTACTTGGAAGTTAGCCTAAATGTTCTTTAAAACCTCTCCCTCATTGATTTATCACAAAAATGCCGTAACATTGTTCATCACATAATGCACGAAGTTTTTTTAAAAATATGTATGTTAAAATCCCCTCCTTAAGGTAATCCTATCTACGACCCTCTTAACACAACATTGTTTGCATGACTTTCTGTCATTTTTCTATATTATTCCTTCAGATAACTTATTTTTTAATCATTTCATTACTGTTATATATCTAGAATATATATATATATATATATATATATATATATATATATATATATATATATACATACATATACAATTTCATACTAATCTCTGGTGGACTTTCGATTCCACACTCATAATTAGAGACGGACCATACATCGAATTATATAGTTTCACAAGTCAGTGTTTATTTTTTAACTGTTCATTACAATTTCTAGAAAGCTGTAATACGTGCCGCAGTGAAACTATACACAATTACATATCTACTTATGTTATAGGATATTATTACAGTTTTTTTAATTGCACAATGTGCTTATATGTTAGTGGCAAGGTGTTTTCCCGTGCTATGAAAAAATATAGAAACCAGCATGATTTTTTTTTTTACACACCAATAAAGCGTCATTAGCAACGACAATCACTAAAATCAAAGGGAGATTACTTAATTATTGCAACAAAAAAATAACAAAAGAAAAAAGAAATAACCCCAGCAGCTAGCGTCGGGTAAATCTGGTGTTAGATCTGAATGTTCCTGTGACTAAACTTGTAATAGTGTTCTGAATGTTTCTGTGACTAAACTTGTAATAGTGTTCATCAAAATGACCGTGGCCTTTGCCATCTCAGGTTTATTATGGTACTCCATTACAGTTGGATCAATCGGCAAGCTGTTTGTGATTTTTTATAATTGTTTACATTGCCATAAATGTATTTACATTACATCGCCAAGAGAGAAGTTGCTAGATGGACTAGTATTGTCGCACGGAAGAAGTTCATTCACCAACAGAACACAAGAGACAGAGAGTCGGGGAGAAACATAATCGCCTACGCCAGCGGTTCCCTAAGTGTGCGCCGCGACTACGGGGCGTCGCGAAGCGTCTCCAGGGGTAGCCTCGCCAAAACGAAAAAAGAATTGAAAAATATAATGTTATAAAATTGATTTTTATTAAACAGCTTTTTTGTACACTTGATTGTATGTATAATCAACATTGATTTACTCAAAATAAATATTATCATTTTGTAAATTGAATGTTAGAGTCAATATCACTTGGTCTAATAACAAAAGGTCCATCTTTCAAGATTCCACGAATATATAAGATTAACAAGCCCATCCCTCACATTAGGACATCGATTTTTTAAAACTCTTATTACTTGTACCCAATTACGTATAAAATGATTCTCTGTTTTGTATTAATTAATAACTATTTCTGTTCTCAAAATATATGTGACTATCTGTTTTTCAATTTATTTACGTTTTCCTTTTCCTCCTTATTACAATTACTAAAAACAAATTTACCAACAACTATTAACAAAGTGTTTAAACAAAATTAAAGTCTTATATACATGTTAAATTTAGAGATCACATCATAGAATTTATTTCAATTTAAGATTTTGACTTAACAGAATAAGGTCTCTAGTTTTGCTTCATATTAAGGGCACCGCCGTAAATAATGTGAACTTTAAGGTCGCCATGGTTTTAAAAAGTTTGGGGAACCCTCGCCTGCTCCATTGGTCATGATACTTAATTGCCATTCCCCTTTTACTGCCATTGTTTTCCAACTTCTGCTTGGTAGCAGAACATAGTTTAAATAACGGAATGTTTCGTCATTGTTTACATTATGATTCTGATATGTGCGGCCGTCGGTCTGAAATTTTCAGATTTCAGCATGTATTTCAGATTTCAGAATTTATTTCAGATTTTAGCATGCCTTTCTGGTCACCGTTCAGAAATGAGACACCACTGAACGTATTCATATTACCTAGAAAATACACTATAGTAAAAAAAAAATTAAAAAAATTATGAGATTATATCCTGAATAGGATATTCTACCAAATTATTTAGTTTTAACGATAAGATTATAAGATTGTCCACTATTACCGTCTCTAGATATGTCTTGCGTGCTAGGCTAACACCACGCCACTCATCTTGACTGTTGCGATGGATCGCATTTGTTACTATACATAATTTGACATTTCATTGGCTGGCAACACAAATTGTACGTAAAGTAACCAATTATCAGTGGCAACATCCAAGATAAGTAACGATGTGTGAGACCTGCACAAATAACATACACATGGAGAATTGCTCGGGGCAGTTAACCACCCCCACCCCCCCCCCCTCTGAAACCTCCTTAGTTGTTCATTGCAACATTGCATCAGACCTCACAATACTGCTATTCTTTGCTTCACATTTCGCTCCCCCCCCCCCCAATCTATTTGAACTGATAATCCAATCAGAGACAATCACACTTGGAAGCAGGAGAAAAATTGTTAAGCCGCGGTTCAATGTATGCACATAGCTTTGATGTTATAGTTTATAGAGAAAAACTGTGCACAAGTATCTCACGGTGTGTTTTCTGTTAGCGTTCTTGGGGTAACGAGGCCAAAACCTGTCTCTCAAGTTTACCTGTGATAAATATGGTTTTAGGTCTCCAGGTACACAATACCAGGACCATTTGTTGAGTGCAGGTGCTATGTTTTAAAACTGTTGAAAGTCTCTTTGTAAGCATCAATTAAATATAGATAGCTTGCAGAAACAAATCCAGCTATTTTTGTCACAAAGATGGCACGCGTTTTAGTCGCAAGAACATCTCCTTTAGAAGTGAATAAGGGTTTGAATTACAGATGTTCTCGTATGTTTCAAAATTATTTACAAGTCACTATATGTTAGAAGTATACCAGAAACATATACAAACATTAAGTAAATCGCTGGATCCATCAAAATTATTTATCAGGAAAATATATACGAAATGAGAAATTTTAGAAAAATTATTGTTTGAAAATTGCAAATAAGAAAATTAATTACGAGCGTATCTTATAATAGAACACGTAGACAAATCAGATAGGAAATATAAATTAGGCATTTTTGAGTAGCATATCTATTCAGGACATAGCCATCAACCCATCATTGTTTTGGCTGTAGTGATATAAATACGTTCAGTAGTTTGTCCTTGCTTTCTGAACGATCTGGATACAGAATAGCGTGCGGTGGAATTCGAACCCGGTACCTCGGCCGTTACGGCGCGCCCTGTACCGCGGCGCCGAAAAGATTAGGTTTTAACATCCAAAAATCAGGAAAGATTAGTTATTAACATCAAAAAATCAGGAAAGATTAGGTATTAACATCCAAAAATCCGGAAAGATTAAGTACTAAAATCCAAAAATCCGGAAAGATTGGGTATTAGCATCTTAAAATCCGGAAAGATTAGGTATTAACATCCAAAAATCCGGAAAGATTAGGTATTAACATAAAAAAATCCGGAAAGATTAAGTACTAAAATCCAAAAATCCGGAAAGATTGGGTATTAGCATCCAAAAATTCGGAAAGATTAGGTATTAACATAAAAAAATCCGGAAAGATTAGGTATTAACATCCAAAAATAAAACTATGATTATTAACACCCCTACTAAAGAAATACCAAAAATAAAATATAAAATACATGAAGATATTATGTAACATGTCAACAGTTTCCTGTAAACACAATACAAAAATGATGACAGAAAGAAACGAAACAGATATTACATGGAGCTTTTGTATATTAATGTTGCTTCACCGTCCAATATGGTGCATTCAACAAAAACAGTACTCACCAGTTTGTGCGACGTGTACAGGTGTTGAGTAGCGACTTTTTCTTTTCTTTTTTTTTTGGGTGTTAGTTATCTCCTCCTGATTGTATGTAAATTAGGTTACTAAGGACGCGAGTGAATTTAAAACAATAAAAGTCGATGGGAAACTATTGGGGTGTGTTCTTAAACTCAATACGTAAACTGAAAGACACGATAACAATGTTTTGACTTTTGCAGACAAATAGCAGAGGCAATGCTTAAATTAATTTCAAGTGTTAAAACTCTCATGTCTTGTTGAAATGCAAAGAAAATATATCAATATGCTCACCAGAATTCATTTCTATAACAACTATAGACTAAAGGGAAAGAGAGAGAGAGAGAGAGAGAGAGAGAGAGACAGAGAGAGAGAGAGAGAGAGAGATTTGAAATGGGAATATTGTTAAACAGCGCGAAGTTTAATGATGAATTAGATATAACGACAACATACAAGTATATGAATTAACAATTAGATATAACGACAACATACAAGTATATGAATTAACAATTAGATATAACGACAACATACAAGTATATGAATTAACAATTAGATATAACGACAACATACAAGTATATGAATTAACAATTAGATATAACGACAACATACAAGTATATGAATTAACAATTCTAGAATGACGCTATTATAGATTGTATTTAATCACGATTATGTATTTATAGATATTATATAAATAGGATTATATTGGCCTAGGTTTACCAATATACAAGATTCAAATTCAGACACAGGCGCCTGCACACTTGGACTATTCAGAGCATTTTTTTGTGTTCGTTCTCAAACTCCTGCAGATTAGCAGGATGTAGTCTGCAGAACGGAATGCGTTGTGTCATGGTTTACAGCATTGCTGCGATATCTGCGCCTTTCGGCCTGGCACATCCGACTTCAGCATGGCTTTGGGTAACTGACCCTATATGGGATGGGACGGCCAACTCCATCCCATAACCTCCTTAGTCGCCTTTTACGACATGCATGGAAGGTAAACAGTGTTGCTATTCTTTGCTCCCCTTTCGGGCCCCGGAAAAACACGGGCGATTCAGAGCATAATGGCAACATATTAAACATAATATGTTGCCTAGATATTCATTACAGCCAAAAACTAGCAGATTGTATCCTATATCTTACGTAAGATATACCACTATTTTAATATGTATATTACTATATGCTCACGCTGTTTGTTGCCAGGGTCTGAAGGGGGAAACAAAAAATTGCAGCACAAATTACAGTAACTTTCACACATGTCGCAAGGGGCGACTAAGAGGTTATGGAGTGATGAAGGCTGTCTCATCCTATAGTGTCAATCTGATGCAGATGTCATGCTGAAGTTGGATATATCAGATCGAAAGGAACAGATATTATAGAGAAAATATGTTTCGTTATAAGAAACAAGATTGTTTAGTTGAAATGTATAATGTAGACATTATTGCTATCCATTTATAAAATCATATGTTCTATGTGTTAAAAAAAAAAAAAGATTAAGCGTAAATAATCGCAGTATTATGGAATGTACGGTTCTTGTTATCTCTGTAATAATGTTTGTAGTCTCTTTGTTTACGTAGTTCTTTGTGAAGGATTATATGTTTTAGAAGTTAATGTCGAAGTCGAATGTGTCGTGTCATTGACGCAAATTATACGGCGACATGACGCATGTCTGTTCACTGGATTACATCCTGCCAGAAATTCAGTAAGAACATCCTGTTACAAGAGAGAACCGGTGGGAGTTTGAGAACGAACGCACACAAATACGTTTGACAATTGATGAGCTTATATAAATCATTGTGGGATGCTTCTTCTTCTACGTTCGTTCTCAAACTCCTGCAGATTAGCAGGATGTAGTCCGGAGAACGGAATGCGTTGTGTCATGGTTTACAGCATTGCTACGATATCTGCGCCTTTCGACCTGACACATCCGGCTTCAGCATGGCTTTGGGTCCCTAACCCTATATGAGATGGGACAGCCAATTCCATCCCATAACCTCCTTATTCGCCTTTTACGACATGCATGGTAGATAAAAAGTGTGGCTATTCTTTGCTCCCCTTTCGGGCCCTGACAACACAAGGGCTTTGTGGGATACTACAATTATACGTTTACAAAAATCTGTTCAAAAACTGGATAAGCGGATATAATTTAATTTCAACCAAATATATGTCCTTCTTCTTCTGTGTTCGTTCTCAAACTCCTGCAGATTAGCAGGAGGCAGTCTCGAAAACAGAATTCAACGTGTCATGGTTGACATCTCTTCGGTAATATCTGCTCCTTTCGACCTGACATATTCTACTTCAGCATGACTTCTGGGTGAGAATGACATTATTTAGGATTGGACAACCACCACCACCCCATAACCTCCTTAGTCGCCACTTGCGAGAAGCATGAAAACTACACTCTGTTGCCATTCTGTGTTCCCCTTTCAGACACTGACAACAAATTGCTTGAACATATATTTAAAATAGTTAGATAGTTTGTTTGTTCCTTTCGTGCAGCAGACAGAGGTTTTAATTCTCTATGTGTTGTGGTCCGCTGTTTTAATTCTTGTATGGTCATGCAGTCTATCATTTCCCCATCTTTAAGTGTGGTGTTTTTTAGGGTTGCTTTAGGGTTCCTAGTTTTCTTTTACCCTCAGTTGTACACATAAGGGGTTGTTGATTTATTATGTTTTAATCTAGTCTTAAAACGTGACCCTGATATTTCCATCTGTGTTTTCTTAACACGTTTGACACATATTCTTGGTGTGTTTTGTTTCTTAAATCACTATTTATGACCAAATTGCTCCATTTCATTTTCAAACGTTTCCCGAGACATTTGTTTTCGAAGCTGTTTAATCTTTCGTCTGTTGCTTGAGTTGATTTCCAGCTTTTACTACCATACGCTTAGATTGGGACAATAGAGAAATTGAATACATTTAGCTTGGTGTTGCTTTTTAGTGTGGCGCATGGCCGAGAGGTTAGAATGCTAGTCTCACACGATGGAGGTCTAGAGTTCGATCCCGGGTAAGGACATGGTGTTTTTTTTTTAGAGGGTAAATTAAAAACTCACCCTCTGCATGTCGACAGCAAGAGCATGCGGCCTTTATCACACATCTATTCAATCCCCTCCCTGCAACAGCGTAACTGGTAAAATGCAATATTAACAGGCAGTTGATAGCTTCTTCCTAGATCTTTGGATTTAAAATAATGGCATATCTTATTTAAGACGTATGATCAAGTCAGCAAGTTTTTGGCTGTAGTGAATATCTAGGAAATATATTATGTTAAATATGTTATCATTATGTTATCAGTATGTTCTGAACTGTCCAAATACACATCAGTCCAAAATTTGTAAATGTAGGTATAGGTCTAGGTCTACTGATATTATATCTATAAATATATGTTATGTTATGTTCCTCCAGGGCCATAGGCGACGCATAGGGCAGAAACCATAGCTTTCCATTTCTGTCTTTGTGTTGCCAGGTCTTTCAATTGTTGCGTGTTGTTTAGGTTCATTTACATGCCTTCTCTATTAATGGTTCTTCGTAGAGTTTCTCTAGGTCTCCCTCTTCTTCTTACTCCAGGTGGCACCCAATATAGTGACTGCTGTGGAATTCTTAGGCTGTTCATTCTGAGAACATGGCCGATGTAAGTCTAACGCCTTTGTCTAATGAAGGAAGATATATAGGTTTGTTTGCTTTCCTCTCTTATAGTAGTGTTAGATTTAAAGTCACTCCACTTAAAATTCATAATGGTACGTAGGCATTTGTTTTCAAAGGAGTCTAGTCTCTTATCTGTGGCTTTTGTGGCTTTCCAATTTCGCATCCATATGATAGAATAGTCTGTCAAATATATACTCGAAATAAAATAAAATATGTAATAGCTTTATTCTAGAATTGTCCTATACTTGCGTGGTGGCATACTCTCTATTTCATCATTGCGCTTCAGGCAGTTTAACGTTACTTTCATTCCCAGTATTTATCTCTCTGTGTTTCAGTTTACACATTGGGTTGTATCAATACAAATTGAACTTACGTATAACACAGATGTCTATAATCGCTTCACTCAGCACGACAGGCTATAACTAATACTAGTGGGTAATGATGTACACACAGGAAAACCCACAAATTACAATACACAAATCATATTCAACGTTTCAACCAAAAGGTCTTTATCAAGATAAACACAAAACATCAAAAGACGACGAATGGAAAAATTATCACAAATGTGTGATAATTTATCACGAATGATTATCACGAATGAAAAACTTATCCGTTGGATACGTTTGTTTGTTGTGCACATCATTACCCACTAGCTTCAGTTATAGTCTGTCGTGTCTGAGTGAAGCGATTATAGAAACCTGTGTTTTATGTAAGTACACTTCGCCACAGTAGAAATGTAACATCAATATTTTATAAAACATTGACGACAGCTTGGAATATTCATTGACCAACGAAAGACTATCACAGTAATTAGCATATTTATGTTTTTAATTGAGAACGTTCTTACTCGGGACCTTCTGCACTCGTTCAGTCAC
Organism: Meghimatium bilineatum; assembly: GCA_034231615.1. Taxonomy (NCBI): domain Eukaryota; kingdom Metazoa; phylum Mollusca; class Gastropoda; order Stylommatophora; family Philomycidae; genus Meghimatium; species Meghimatium bilineatum. The sequence goes on from CM067313.1 coordinate 17,801,979, forward strand.
TGCAATAGATCTTTCCCGACATCACTTTTCGGAATCATCGGGATCTACATACTCACAAACCAAAACCAAATAGACAACCACCAATGTTTCGTTTTTTTACCACTTTTCGTCTCATATGTTATTGTTATTACACCACTTTTCGTCTCATATGTTATTGTTATTTCACCACTTTTCGTCTCATATGTTATTGTTTTTTACCACTTTTCGTCTCATATGTTATTGTTTTTCACCACTTTTCGTCTCATATGTTATAGTTTTTTTACCACTTTTCGTCTCATATGTTATTGTTTTTTTACCACTTTTCGTCTCATATGTTATTGTTTTTTTACCACTTTTCGTCTCATATGTTATTGTTTTTTCACCACTTTTCGTCTCATATGTTATTGTTTTTATACCACTTTTCGTTTCATATGTTATTGTTTTTTCACCAATTTTCGTCTCATATGTTATTGTTTTTTCACCACTTTTCGTCTCATATGTTATTGTTTTTTCACCACTTTTCGTCTCATATGTTATTGTTTTTTCACCACTTTTCGTCTCATATGTTATTGTTTTTTCACCACTTTTCGTCTCATATGTTATTGTTTTTTCACCACTTTTCGTCTCATATGTTATTGTTTTTTCACCACTTTTCGTCTCATATGTTATTGTTTTTTCACCACTTTTCGTCTCATATGTTATTGTTTTTTCACCACTTTTCGTCTCATATGTTATTGTTTTTATACCACTTTTCGTTTCATATGTTATTGTTTTTTCACCAATTTTCGTCTCATATGTTATTGTTTTTTCACCACTTTTCGTCTCATATGTTATTGTTTTTTCACCAATTTTCGTCTCATATGTTATTGTTTTTTCACCACTTTTCGTCTCATATGTTATTGTTTTTATACCACTTTTCGTCTCATATGTTATTGTTTTTTCACCACTTTTCGTCTCATATGTTATTGTTTTTTCACCACTTTTCGTCCCATATGTTATTGTTATTTCTCTACTTTACGTCTCATATGTTATTGTTTTTCATGCTGCGCTCATCTTCGCTTGCAAAAGAGGAACATCATCATCATCATGTGCGCATATGTTTGTGTACGTGTGTGTGTGTGTGTGTGTGAGTGTTTGTGTTAACGTGCTACAGGCTGTTATTTGTTGTGTATGCATACTCATTAAGAAGAACAACTAACATCTGAGACAGGGTAATATGTTATTACTCTCTTTGATGTTATCACTCTCCTTTATTGTGTAGTGTTATCACGTGAGCAAACGATCTCAAATACAATCTATAATTATAAACCCTTCCACTATTCCAGTATTTCGGCAATGATTGTGCTACCCTTTCTCCCAACTCCAGAAACGGTGTTAGTTATATAATTATTATTGACAAACCATTTTCACGGTAGCCTTTCCTTGAGTGTTTTTGTAATTCATCGTAGAATGTTACTGCAAACATAAACTGCTCTTCCAGACAACAACCAACCTACATCAAAACTTCTAAAAATAAACTTGCATCAGTTCTAATGTATATAATGATGGACATTATGTATTTATTGCATTTCTAATTATATATCTATCCATCCATCCATCCATCCATCCATCCATCCATCCATCCACCCATCCATCCATCCATCCATCCATCCATCCATCCATCCATCCATCAATTAATATATCTAATCTAATCAATCGATAAATCTATATATCTATATCTGTCTGTCTGTCTCCTGTCTGCATGTCTGTCTGTTTTATCTATCTATCTATCTATCTATCTATCTATCTATCTATCTATCTATCTATCTATCTATCTATCTATCTATCTATCTATCTATCTATCTATCTATCTATCTATCTATCTATCTATCTATCTATCTATCTGTCTGTCTGTCTGTCTGTCTATCTATCTATCTATCTATCTATCTATCTATCTATCTATCTATCTATCTATCTATCTATCTATCTATCTGTCTGTCTGTCTGTCTGTCTGTCTGTCTGTCTGTCTGTCGATCTGTCTGTCTGTCTGTCTGTCTGTCTGTCTGTCTGTCTGTCTGTCTGTCTGTCTGTCTGTCTGTCTGTCTGTCTGTCTGTCTGTCTGTCTGTCTGTCTGTCTGTCTGTCTGTCTGTCTGTCTGTCTGTCTGTCTGTCTGTCTATCGGTCTGTCTGTTGGTCTGTTCGTCTGTCCGTACGTCCGTCGGTCCGGCTGGCTGGCTGGCTGTCTGTGTGTCCGTCTATCTATTGTCATTTACACCTGTGCTGTTAAGCGTCGTGGGGTAAAATTAGAGCTGTCTGTCTTTGGCCATTTTGCATCGCTCTGGCCATGATCACTAATCAGTGATTGTCGGGGATTGTCTCTACCAACTAATTCTTGATTTTTCTCATGCCATGTAGCTCGATCTTCTCCTGTTTTATATACGATCTAGAATAGACCTAAAAATCATCTTAATTTTGAATTTAGTACCCTCAAGCAATTTAGACTCAATGCCGACCACTCTTTTGTCTAGTTCTCGGCTGTAGTGGTTTTTCTTTTTAATCACATTGTGCCGCTATTTACGTCATCTTTTTTTGTTATTTTCGGTTCCACCTATATTATCGTCTTTGTGTACTTCCTGTTCTTATTCATCCGGTATTTCACATTCATATTTCTCTAGGACACGTTTGTTGTGATGTAGTCATTTCTACTAGTCTTTTTATGTTATGTGCGTATCTTGACAAAGGCCTTTTGGTTTTAAACGTCGATTATGTCCTGTGTATTGTCATTTGTGTGATTATATCCTGTGTTCCGTTTTGTATATTATTTCATGTAAGTATCCGACAGTGATTGTGTCTCAGTCGTCATTCGGTAGAACTTCGTAACATGTCTCCCACGTGATACTATTTTCATACAGTTTTACTAACAGTATTACCTTTCCTTGAGCACCAGATTAGTAATGTAAGGGCAGACTACTCATATAATTTTTATTCTTCTTTATTTTAACGAATACTCTCCCCTTACATACTGAACAAATATATAAACATGGCAATTGCCGACAAAATTAATGTGGTAGGCAATATCATATAACTTGTGAATATGTATCATCGAAAGTTGTGATAGCAGGACATGAACCACTATTATTGTTTTGGTCATACTTTCTGACACAACCAACTTAGTTTAACGTTCCGAATTAGAAGAGGCGTTCTAAAGAAGCAATAAGTATTAATTTTATATTAAAACTACTGATTTTAAACTTATTGAATCACACATATTGGCCGCACACCACTCCACTGTATATTCATGTATTCTCAGCGCATGGGACCACTAAAATCGTATAAAAAAATACCGATCTGGCACGCAAATTGCCGGATTCCTCAATGAACTGCATGGAGGTGTTGAAAAGTTGTGATTAGTAATCAAACCATTTCATTTACAGTTTCAGTGAAATATAAAATATAGTTAGTCTATTTTTTTCTCATGAATCTTTAATGCTTTATTGAATGCTTCAAACATTTACATTTTACAGTTAAAGATAAACAACAGTTAAGATCAGTAAATTACATAGTTTTCCACATTTATAAATAGAAAATACTAGCAAAACAAACACGAATAAAAGCTTTCATTGAGACAAAAACGAAGAAAGTATGTTTGACTGGAACAAATGAGATCTATATCTTTGTAATACGTGTAGGCCTTTGTGAAAGGAGAAAGTGAACGTAAACCTAATTCTTTCCTGGACAAAAAGACCGCACTTAGAAAATTGACTTCAACATCTCATTTATAATTTGCACACGTTATGAGACAGCGGTCTGGAGTTTCAAATTGTCATAGTTTCTAAACACAGTGACTTACCAACTTTCACCATTATTTCTTCATCCAAAGATCAAGATGGAAATTAAAAAACACATAATATCTACAATTTTTATACCAACACTGTGCTACCAATGTCAAACATGGTCTTTAACAGCTTCGCAGCAAAGAAAAATCGTCACATGTGAAATGAAGTGTCTGAGGAAAGCTGCAATGGTTACCAAACAAGATAAAATAAGAAATGAAGAAATTAGGAAAAGAATTGGTATAATATCATGTATCGAACATATTGAGAGACAGCAAGTAAAATGGTTCGGTCACCTTATGAGAATGAAGCCAAACCAAATACCAATAAGAGCAAATAATACAAGAATATCTGGGCGTAAAGCCAAAGGTAGACCAAAAAAACGGTGGATAGAAAACATCAAGATAGCCTTGAACAAACATGGACTAAATGCAACCACGGTGGGACATCTGGACTTGGAACGTCAGCTTAAGCTCCCACCCCTACGCTTAACGGCAAGTGTGAATGCGATCAATAATCATTCACCTGGGGAAAGACAATAGACAATAATTTCAAAACACATTATCACCATGTTTTCTGAATTCACAGGTTTGTTTCCCCTCGTCATGGTGTAGTAACTTAAACGATAACTCTGTAGTTATAAACGGTACTCTATAAATAAGAGTATATTCATCGTTGCTACACCCTGTTTGCATGTATGATTTAACGACATGAGGAAACGGGCATACGCAATATTCTACATATTATTATGTAGTTGCTTTCAAATTCTACATCTGGTTTTATTATGCTATGTAATAAAACCATTTTGTCCATTAAGTCTATTTTGCAGTCTGTTGGTATCATTTTTTACATTTATTATCTTTCACGTATGCTGAAATGAAATGTATAGATCCATGTACTACTTGGGCTTGTATTCCCATTTTGTCATTCATATAGTGCACATGCTATTAGCGTCTGTCTCCCCCCACCACCTTATCTACGGGCTTGTGTACGCAGTGGCGTAGCGAGGGGGTGCGGACCGCCCTGGGCGGCATCATCGAGAGGGCGGCAAATTTATTTTCGTCCAGTCTTTCACAATCACTGACATATTTTTTTAATGTCACAAGGGCGGAAAATTATTATTCAGCCATGGGCGCCATTGCCCCACGCTACGCCAATGTCTGTACGCCTAGTGAATTCTTTTTAAATTGTAAGTAGCATGTCTTTTTGAAAATTAACAAAATGGACAAGCAATTGTTATTTGATGTTATTTGATCTAAAATGGACGAACGTGATAGGTCTATTCGTTATTCCTTAAAGATACGACACATTAATATAAAGAATTGACTACATTTGAAAAACTATGACGGAGTTGACGTTGAAAGGGTACTAACCAGATTGATAAACATTTATCAATCCAGATTGATAAACATTTATAAATCATGAACTATAGAAGGTAAACAGCATTATAATCAGCTTTCTTGAGGAAAACATTTGTGTTCATAGATGCACTTAAATGACTAACTTTTCTATGATCACTTAGTGGTGCAATTTTAGCTATTACGCCACAGAGAACGTCGAATTCTCTAAGTATCATATCAATTTTACTTTCACCAAGATAAAAAGATGTTATCAAATCGTTAGCTAGAACTAACATGTAAAATTGTATCATTCTTAAAGACAAATTAATTTATTTAATTTTGTGTGTGTAATGAATCTAAGTGTAAAGCTACTAAAAGTCTGACGTTGGCGGGGGTCCTAATTAGTAACTGTACATTATTTTATCCAGTTCGGTGAGATTACAAATCTGTAGCGAACAGACAGAAAACGCCTGTTCTTTTGTGCATACATGTAAACATTCTATAAGATGCTTAACAAAGATGAGAAAACAACATGCACAGATAATAAGAAACAATTAAAAAAAATATTACAGAAAACGTCATATCTCCATATACTGCTGCTTTCCAGTATGAGCGCGTGATGCTGATGTGTGTAATTATTGCATATTGCTCTTTTTGATAGTTATTTTACGAATAGTTTCTCCTGTTCTTTCTCTCTTTCTTTTGACACCTGGTACCCATTTTAATGTTTGTTGTGACAGTATTTTTTTTTCAAACGTGCTAAGTAAATGACAGATTTAAGTCAATCATTCTCGTCTTAGTGTTATAAAAACAAATTGTGTAGCATGTCTTACTTGCTTGTTTTACTTGAATTCTTCCCAGCAAATATTTTAAAGTTTTTCAAGACATTTATTTTCAAATGAATCTAATTTCTTCTAGATTGCTTTTGTTAATTTCCAGCTTTCGCAACTATATGGCAATATAGTTATTTACATTCGATTTAACTAGTCTTAGTGATTTTCTAGACAATATAAACACTAATAGGTTGCCATCGCTTTCTGAGCAATTTGGATGCACAGTTGCCTGTGGCTGGGTTTGAACCTGGTACCTTGACCGATCTAGACGCGCTCAGTACCTCTGCAGTTTATAAACAAACACACACACACACATATATATATATATATATACACACACATTAGTATATTTTGCTTCCGTTCATAAACTCGTGCCGGATCTATCTTATAGCAGGATAATGGTCCTTCTAGATATCCAGCAGGAAATCGTCCTGAGAACAGAAATTAGTTTTGGCGCGATTTTGTTTATTCGCCAATGGCCCAACACACCAGACTTCGGCGTGATGTATTTCTTGTTATATATTTCACCGCGTTTTGATTTTTAACACTTTGACTGAAGAGGTGTGTAATCATATTGCTAATATAGACACCAGTCATACACTAAACGCTTTCGTAATAATTACACTCCTGTAACCAAGCACACAGCTAACCACGGTCACTCGTGTTGTCCCATTTTTTTCCCTATCTTGAGTCGCTTACAACATATTCACAGTCGCCCAAATATTAGTATTAATGTATTGATTCATATGTTAAACTTAATACTTACGTTTACACGAGAATATCACATAGAAATTCTTCAACTAATAACAGCGTTAAGTAAATACAATAAATCAATAGGACAAAATTATAATCACAACATATCTAGTGGGAATTGTATGAGTTAGTCACAGAACATAATTCATGGCGCAATAAGATATATTCATTCACAATGAACATCAATAAGATACTGTCTTGTATAAGGTAAAGATATCCACATAAAATATTATTACGTAGTGATGAGAAGTACACGATGTTGTGAGTTATACACATTCAGGTACCAAGACTGGTTTATTAGTGTATTTTTAGACGGTATAACCATATTGTCGCTGCCAAGCTGCTTGAACTGAACTGAAACCAATTTCCAATATAAGACCTGCTGGATCATTGGAAAACAGCCTTCTAAATTGACTCATTTGATTTTTCCGTGATTTTCATTTGCAACTTTGTTTATTATTGTTTCTTGATTAGACACACATTGAACTTTAGAACGCAAGCTCGAGCTCCAATCACCCCTACGCTTAATTGAAAGAGTGGATAACAAACCACCTGGGGAAAGACAATAGATTAGAAATCAGCATCATGGAACACATATGCCTTTCATATAAGTGCACTGCTGTATGTTCCAGCAATCATTGAGTATTCAGACTCAAAGTTCGAGACAGATGTTGATTATGTTACCTTCGTAACTTTCCAGAAGGAGACCATGATTGCAAAAATTACAAAAATCCAGCTGGAGACCACTTTGTGTATACTTTGTAACAACAGCAGATGAAAATCACAGCACAAGTCAAATGAGAGACTTTAGAATGATGTTTTATAATGAACCCACAGTTCTGATATTATTGATTAATCACATCTAATCGATACTTTCCACAGGCAGCAGCAAGATACTCTGTTGAGAGTATGTTTAGTGAAATCAAAGTGCAATGAAATCAATAAAAAATTAAGTCAATAAGTTGTTTAAGAAATACCAACATACATATTTCTTTGTGTTGAGCAGTGAAATTATTCCTATGTATTTATTTTACGTTAAGTATGTTAGTATGGTACACATTTATACAGCTATGTAGAGTTAAAAGTAACTGTACCTTGCCTTGAACTTAAACATAATAAGCATAATTTATTATATTAATCATGGTTCGATCTCTAACCACTGAGTTATTTCCAATATCAGTCTTTGATCTCTAATTGTGACATGATTGTTGCACAATATTGTTACAATAATGGAACTTTTCAAATTTTCATTTTCTGTGTATACTTTTGTTACAATATTTTTTTTCTTTCCTTCGTTCTCAAACTCGCTCTTGATTTCTTGAATCAGTACAATGACAGCAGGAAGCAGTCCAGACAGACAACGAAGATGTGTTGTGTCCAGTGATCATTATTACTGCTATTACTAATTGTAATAATTTAAAATAAAACAATAATCAGCCCAAAGTTATTAATAATATAATACAGATTCTTCCAGATTGTGTGCATAAGTCTCGTCTGTCTCTTCGATTAATAGTCACATGTGTCATAAATGTTCAGCAGTCTTGCATACCTGCAATTATGGAACAAATTAGATGTTTTCTGCCCAGACGTTAAGCAGTTCTTTTTAGTATCAGATCTATTTGAATCGCGTCAAAAACTCATTATTTGTATTCCAAAAAACAGCAAGGTTCCTATCGTTGCCTAAAATCTATACTGTATAATATTTATTATTTTATGATTAAATATTGTGAAGTCACAAGAGTTGCACAATTTCAATATTATTAAGCTATAATAAACGAAAGTATTTTAAAAATTTAATTAGTCAGAATTAGGAAACATTTCAATAACTAATATATAAAATTATATATTAATTTCCTAAACTCATCAACATATATTTGTAATATTTTATATATTTATAATTAATTTCCTGATGTAAACAATCTAACGCAAAAAATTCACAAGGAAAATATATAGTCACCTAGTTAGTTTGTTAGTTTGTTTCTTTCGTGTCGCAGGTTTTGATTCTCCATATGTTGCGGTCCGCTGCCTGCAGTTTTAGTTCTTGTATGGTCTTCATGCATTTTCCTTTTGTGCTGAAGTTAGCCCATAGGGCAGAGATCAGATCTCTCCAATTCTGTCTGTTCAAAGCTATTCTGTGCAGTTCTTGGATAATATGAATATTGGTTGTTCTATTTGAATTCACTCCAATTGGTGTTAGTTATCCTACGAAGTTATCCTGGTCTTGCTGCCTGTTATTTCCCCTTCTTTAACTATGGTGTTCTTGAGGGTTGCTTTAGGCCTTTCTTGTTTTCTGTACTCTCAGGTGGCCACATAAGAGCTTGTTGGTTTATTCTATTTTCATCCATCCTTAAAACGTGATCCAGGTATTTCCATCTGCGTTTTCTTATGATATTTGAAACATATTCTTGGTGTGTTTTGTTTCTTAAATCACTATTTCTGACGAAATCCTTCTATTTTATGTGCATCAATACATCTTTTGATTTCCAGATATTAGTTTAGGGAATGTACTAGCTGCAACTGTTATGCGTGTATTTATTTCTTTCATTGAGTCTACGTAAATAAACATTTGGCTGCCCAAATAATTAAAGTTGGAGACTATTTCAAGTATTTGGTTGTTAACTGAGACATTATTTTGTTTAACTGGTAAGTTCCATGATGTTTTTATTTGGATGTGTTGATCTGGAGGACAATTTGATGTGCGAGTGCGCATAGTTTGTTGGTTATATCTTGTTTTTATTGATGAGTAGAGTTTAAGATTGCGATGTCATTTAAGGTCAGTTAAGGTTTTATTTTTGAGCCATTGGATGCCTACTTTTTCATCTTGAATGATAGTATGCATGATCCAATCGATGACTATCCTAAAAAGCATTGGCGATAATACACAGCCCTATTTCACTCCAGTACCGACATTGAACCATTCTGAATTTCCTGTTTCTATTCTTACGTATCAGGTTGCTTCTTGGTAAAGTGCTTTTATAATATTTATATATTTCTTCTTCTTCATCTTCAGCGTTCATTCTCAAACTCCCACTGGATATCTCTTGTATCAGAACCATGGTCCTATTAGATTTCCAGCAGGATGTAGTCCAGAGAATGGAAATGCGTTGTGTCGCCGTTTTATTTGCGCCAATGGCCCGACACATCCGTCTTCGGCAGGATTTATATATTTAATTTGGAATCCATAGATCTTAAGGGCTTCCCATAATGCAGGTCGGTGTATACTGTCGAATGCCTTTATGAAGCATATAGGAATGTCTTTTGGAAGAATAGTCACCTACACTCAAGGTATTTTTTTACTATATATCAATTGCGTGATATTTTAGTTACAGGTAATGTAATGTTTTAAAAAAATTATTTTGTGTGTTTCAAATATTCTTAAAGCATTTCTTAAAGTGTCTTAAAGCATTTCACATATGCAACACAGTAAAACTTAATAACACAATAAAAAATATTATCGAACGAAACCTCACATGTGATGACTGTATTCGAAATCATAAACACAAACAGGAAACAATTGTACATTTAAAGTGGTAATATTTAAACATAATAGCATAGGTGTTTAATCATCTAATTTACATTTAAGTTGTGCTCCGCTATTTACATATTTCAGATTTTATAGCAACAAAACAAACTCTCGCTATTATGAACAGAAAAAATAAGTCTAAAAATGTATCCCGCATTATACAAAATGTGAAATTTGATTACCGATGTAGTCATAATGTATCTGACCGTTTGGCATACACAAAGAAAATTAGCTATACCTATTCTTTAATTAATATATATTTATGACTCTTCTATGACAGACTGAGTACCCATCTAATATTGTTATGCCATGTCATATTTTTTTTCTAGCTAAGCAATAAAAACGTTTGTTTCTGTGGATTCCATGGCCGAATTATTATTAAATTTGTCTTAACAATGTTAAGACAAAATCTTAACATCTTAACAATCTTAACAACTTACAACATCTTAACAATGTTGTCCTTCATAATTTTTTTCCTTGTTAAATGGCTAGTGGTCAAAACATCGACTACTCATGTTTCGTGGTCTGTGTAATTAAAATACTTCCTGATGTTTCTCGCATATTGTTTACTTGTATATATACAAGTTTAACTATATAGTATGTATATTACTAAAAAACGTGTTTGCCTTGAGAATAATTACTCGCGCATATCACTGGTTCATTGATTGTTGCTATGTGTTATATATATATATATATATTCAGGTATTCTATCCACTGACCATATATGAATATATATTGATATCTGTCTATCAATGAATATCTATTATCATGGAAAAGTACACATTTCAATGGATATCTACATCCTCCAATAGCTAGCTCCAACTTAACTATAATGATATTATGGGGTCCTATTCTATATTCAAGTAAGTAGGTACTGTTCGTAGGCTCTCACTTGGCTGATGGATCAATAAACACAATCAGTAATTCTATCAGACTTCCAAAGCATGCTGTGCATCATGGAAACGTTCATGTAAGAAAGAAGTGGATCACTCTTCTCAACAGTTCCAATATAGAATGTATCAGATATTGGATATATATATATATGGACTCACATTAAAGATAATTGCAAAATAAATCATCCCACACACCATATTCCTCAACCATTCAGACGAGTATATATAAATTCACGACCGGTGCATACCTTGATGTTATCAATTAAGTATTTTCTCGTATCGTCTCCTCTTCTACCCCCAAATGTTCCTTGCAAAATGGTTGTTGAAAGCGAGTTATGTCCTGTTACATGCCGAAACAAAGCAACTTTACACCGCTTATACATTGAACTTATATATTCTAAATTAATGGACAGATTGGCAAGCAGTGGGCTTATTGTAATGTCCCCTTCTAGTGTTTTTATCCTCTTATAATCAAGGTAACTTCCCTTTTCATACCACCACCATTGTGTGCATAATAGTGTCTGAGGCACGTGAAAATTCATTTGCGCGATCGCTGTGGTATTGTTCTCATCACACATGTTGCAATTAATCTACGAACTACATTTTGCTACTGTCATCTTTAGATCCAGGAACAATCAGTTTCTTGCTGAAATAACCCTAATATGATAGGAACCGCACCATGTGTCACTTGAGTTGGAAGCCAGCGTACTAACTGTTACGTTGTCGCAGCTCCAAGCTACATTAAATGTTGACTATAATGGATGTCTGAAGTTTGCGTTGCACTGGACTAAACTGAGGCAAAAACTTTGAGGCTGCCGCTCTGACCCGGAGATGAACTGGTAATTTCATCATGGCTACTGGTCTAAAGATATAGCAATACCAAAAGAAGCCGGAACACAAAAAACACATCCTTGGTTTTGTGGCACACTATTATATGTTGGCATATTCTTATTGATGTTGTCTTTCTATTCATAAATATTATTAATATGATAAATCTGTCGTGCATGTCCTCCGCAGCCAAGCCATATCTTACCTAACTTCTTAAGATCACGTCTATATCAGATGTATAAAAACAATATGCGAAACAAGTAGTTATTAGATGGTCATTCACAGATAGGTAAAGAAATTAGCTCCCTTATTTTCTATCACGTATTTAGGTACAATGACTGAAAGACGTTCAACTACAATAGGAAGCAGAGTATGGCAAGCAAAAACAGCATTCAGAAAAATAAAAAAAATATATTGTTTAAAATGACTCTAACATAATAAGTGATGAAGAGAGCACTGCAGTACTACATAACTCCTATAGCTCAAAGGTGGGGGGGGGGGCAACCATCAGAGAGGAAATTGGTGCATTCGCTCAGGCGACAAGCAGCATGACAATGGAGATTTTGGCAGTAACCAAAGCTTTGCAATGAATATCTGTGAGCATGCTTGCATACTCAGTGACTCGATGAGCATGATTGTAAATATTCAGGCTGGATACATTCGGGAACAGTGGCTGGCTGCCGTAAATAATTCCTGTATGCGTAAAGTGACTTTAATTTTTGAGCCGAGACATGCAGGAGACCGGGATAATGAGAGAGCAGATAGGTTCGCCGCACACCCTGCTACTACGACTGTTAGTGGAGCGATGGATCGAGCAGACATTTTGAACGTCTTTGGGAAAAAGCACGAGCAAATGACTATAAGCGACGATGACTTCTGTTCCATGACTAGAATAAAGGAATTTGGTTTGAAATGTGGTGTCGTTAGAAAGGAGCGGTTTCGTGGGCAAGAAAGAATGATGGTCAATCAACTGCCTACTGAGACCGTCAGTCAACGTGTAATGGCGGCTACACTCAAGGAGAGATCTGAGCACCTATGGACTTGTCCAGAGTGCAGTGAGGATGATCCAACGACTAACTAACTAACTATAACTCCTATACTAAGATATGGATGTGAGTCCTGGACAATGAACAATCAGGATAGTGAGAAATTGCGAGTGAAATGCTAGATGGAGCTTAATAAAATATTAAAAAGGTAATCTTAATTTTTTGGTCACGTTATAATACAGTGAGATTTGGAGAACCTTGTTATAACAGGTAAAATTGAAGACAAGAGAGATAGAGGGCGACAATGTGAAAAATTTTAGACATTTTATCAACCTTGAATGACAACGATCCTCCTACATGATACGAGAGATAAAGAACTGTGGAGATCCATGATTGCCTACACCAGCCGGTACAGCACCTGATGATGATGATCTTTTATCAAACATTGAAAGACTGCCAGAAATAAGAATAGAGATAGCTTATCCTTTCTGGAAATGAAACATAACATCAAAAGATCAAAAACCAAGAAATGACAATCATATATCCAAGCAACCAAAACGAGGATAATACCGTAATATGTGAGAAAAGAACAAACTGTCAATCTCAGATTGTCAGCAAACTACAACTTAAAAAACGTATGAAATGATATTTGGAGTTGACTTTATTGACATAGATCACTGTGGAATATCTACATAGAACACAGAACAGATTCGTTATAGGTGACCACTTTATCAAGAAGAAAATGCCTTCTATTAGTAACATCTCGATGGTACGAGCTCTATGTGTGATGGTACACGCTCTATGCGTATGCCTGGGAGATAGTAATCACATTACAATTCATTCAATAAATTCACATCAACTTATGAATTAAGTAGAAAACAAACATAACGTGTTATGAGTACAGGTTATAATTAGCACCGAACAACTCCGTAAGTGTTTCAATTCTTCAACAAAAAAATAATTCACAAGGATGTAGCAGGTTAAAATTTTAACTCAGTGGTAATTTATTGACATTTTCTAATATCTATAAAAAAATTTTTTGTTTTTTTTGTGTGGGCCATTTCAATCGTAACACAAAATCACCCGCAATGTTGAGATCGACCATGATTTATACTTCTGAAAATCTTCGGAACAGACAATACCATTGTCTATGTGAAAATATCAATTTATATATCAATATTGATACTGTGGTCAAGCTGGCCAGATTTCCGTTCTCTCGCTACTCCTAACACACGCATGTCCATACTTGAAAATAAAGGTAATCTTTATGGTCTCGGATAGCTTCAACAACCTGAACCATTATACTAATGACAGACGAGTCTCGCTTCAACTTAGCGAGCATGGGCATGCTTGAGATTAGCCCTATGCACCCATAACAGTGCCCGCGTCACAGCTTTTGATCTCCATTCACATACTGCTAGTGGTTACGGTGATCCAAAATAAAAGACAGCAATAATTATAACCTGACTCATGCCATTTCCTCTTCTAATCTTGACTAAATGGCTTTCAAGACTCCTTGTCTCCTGTCAAACTGTAGTTTGCACATTTCTTGTTGTTTCTTTCTTAATAATGTTTTTATCTTATTACGCTTTTGCCTTCTCGCTTACAATATTCCTATCTAGTAAAATATTGTAGCAGAGATTAATATCCACGTGCAAACAAAACAATGTAAAAAGGTGGGTCTATTTGATTAAATTATTAATAATGAAACACCGCTATTTAAAGATAAAGCATAACATATCAATTGAAAGACATACTAGACTGACCACAATAAACCCTTTTATGTTGTAATATCACTATATAGAATTACCACATATGTTTACAATACATAAAATTAACTATAGTTTTGAATGAAGGAAATTAATCCAACATATCCGCTATGTGACTAATGTCACTGCTCGTCACGGCTCTTCCTCTGTGACTGGTGTGATATCCTGTTGATAACTTTGGTACTGTCCAGATCTGATGCTCTGAACATCATCAACCTAGATATTGAAAAGATATTTTAAATAATAAATTTCACAGATGACTTTTAACCAATTTATATGGTTTGGTTGTAACATTTAGAAATATGTCTTGTAACTATTTCATATGGTTGGGTTGTAACATTTAGCAATGTGTCTTGTAACTATTTCATATAATTTGGTTGTAACATTTAGAAATATGTCTTGTAACTATTTCATATGGTGTGGTTGTAACATTTAGAAATATGTCTTGTAACTATTTCATATGGTTGTGTTGTAACATTTAGAAATATGTCTTGTAACTATTTCATATGGCTGGGTTGCACGCAACAAGTTAGCTAAACTAACTTTCCTCAAAGTTTGTGACACAAAGTCAGTGTAATACTGGGAAAATAAAGGGGAAAATAAAATAGCCGCATTCGAAATGGAAAAAAACAAAACATATATGATAATGTCTCGGTGATAAACACAGTATCCGTTTCAGTACGTAATATATGACACCCAAGGTAATCGTTGTTGGGTTGTCTTCATAGCCAGATGGTGTAGGTTCGATTTTCATTTCAGGTGACTTTTGTACAAAACACACCTTGTACATATTATGGCTGAATAGAAAATCCGCTTTTATTATCACAGTCAACGTTCTCCTGCACTTTCAAGTAGGAAAAATACTGGCAGTAAAGAAATGTATTTGTGGCTATGACGTAGTTTGTCAAATACTACATGTCTCCCTTTATGGTGTTGCAGAGAGGTATAATTGTGTGATAAAGGCCGCATGCTCTTGCTGTCGCCACGACATGTACAGGGTGAGTTTTTTTAATTTACCCTCCGATAGAAAACAAACTCAGTCCTTACCGGGGATCACACTCTGTGTCTCACTAGTGTAAGACCAATGCTCTAACCTCTCGGCCATGCGCCTCAATTAACATCCACACTGAATTATGACTGGTGACTTCAAACTGATGCCTGAAAGCGTGTTTATTAATATAATTATATTACAACTTGTGAATTAAAGTGATGCCTGAAAGCGTGTTTATTAATATAATTATATTACAACTTGTGAATTAAAGTGATGCATGAACGCGTATTTATAAATAGTATTACGATTGGTGACTTCAGATTCATGCCTGAAAGCGTGTTTATAAATATAATTACGGCTTGTGACTTCGCATGGATGTCTGAGAACGTATTTATAAATAATATTACGAATGTTGAACTTCACATTGATTCCTGGTGACTTGACATTGATGGGTGATACACTTCACATTGATGCCTGGTGAACTTCACATTGATGTTTGTGAACTTCACATTGATGCTTGGTGAACTTCACATTGATGCCTTATGCCTTGATGCCTGATGAACTTCAGATTGATGCCTGATGAATTTCACATTGATGCCTAGTGAACTTCACATTGATTCCTGTTGACATGACACTAATGCCTGATGAACGTAACATTGATGCCTGGTGAACTTCATACTGATGCCTGGTGACATTCACATTAATGCCTGATGAACTTCACATTGATGCCTGGTGACATTCACATTAATGCCTAGTGAACTTCACATTAATGCCTGATGAACTTCAAATTGATGCATGAAAGCGTATTCAAAAAAATTATTCAGTCATATTTATGAGTTATACTGCTGGCTATTATGAACTCACACTGGACAACACCATAGGTGCTCCGCTCCCCGTCCAAATAAATCTGTCAGAGTGTAGCTGCAGACATTTCCAGTTCCATAATGATTTATCAGTCCAGTTTCTACGTATAAATATTATATTTCTCTTTACGAAATGTGCCGTTCTTATGCCAATCTCACAGTCTTGACAGCGACCATGATTCCCTTTTTTCGAAAATCTTCTGATCGGTCGAGGTCCCTTAATGCATTAGCTATGCCATATAGATCTATTAATCAGTGGGTGGGTAGCATTTTATCGTAACATCAATGACATATTGAACTGTGGCCATTCTCGCTAGTGTATCGATTCCCTCATTGCCCTCAACTCCCGCATGTTCTGGCTGGAATATTGTTTTTTTCTTCTTCTTCAGCGTTCATTCTCAAACTCCTGCTGGCTCTCCCTTGTAGCAGGACCATGGTCCTAATAGATTTCCAGCAGGATGTAGTCCAGAGAATGGAAATGCATGTGTCACCGTTTTATTTGCGACAATGGCCCGACACATCCGTCTTCGGCGGGTGGATGGAATGTAAAGGTAATGTTTCTGGTCACACATTATGTCAATAATTCCACCCACAACTTCCGCTTCAACTTCGCAGATCATGTTCATTCAATCATTAAGCGTGATTGAACAATCCAAGAACGATAAAGATGATTGGTACGTTGTTTTATGATCAACGAGGAATAATGCTAATTGTTGCTTAGATTCACAAGGGAATGCAAACTAGCAAACTGTATCTCGTATGTATGAGTACAATTATATTTGACTTAATGATTTCATGTCAGAAACTTCATCTCATTACTTTTTAAGAGTTTATGTTTCATTCCCATGCATAGTTGTGGGAATAATTACGTGAAGTCAACAGTTATGTATCTCCTTCATAGCCTCTATTCCCACCATAATTCTGTTTGTGACTGTAACCAATGCGCTGCATGATTCTTTATTGTTTTCACACGGACCGTGCAGAACAGCTAAAGCTTTGCTAAGGAATGACTGCCACGTCATTGTAGATTATTACATCATTTTTTTTGGATAGTGTTATCGTCAATGATACTTCTTCACTCACCGCCACTGGAATTATGTCTCCGTAACGTTTGTCGAGTACGATGATTATAGTGAAGGTACAATGTAATATAGGAGGAGTCGATATCCACTTCTCCCAAGAATCAATCAACGAAGTGTCACAGATTTGTCTGATGATATCGTCTATTTCCACACTCACCCGCATCGCAGAGGATAGAATTCGCTGGAGAACTCTGTGTGCTGAAGCATCTAATGTGGTACCCCTACGACCCTGAATGGTTACGAGTTTATTGATTAATTGATTGATCGTCTGTCTGTCCCAAACAACACAACATATACAATCATAATACCTGTTTAATGTATTTTTTGTTGCTTCCTGTTTCAGAGGGTTTCAGTTTGGATCTCTCACTGTCCTCTGATTTCTTGTAGACTTCATCACTCTTTAAATAGAAGTAGTATCCTAGATTCAGCTCTGGGATGTCATAGAAAACCGTAATGAGCAGTAGCAGCATGGTGATCCCCATTAACAGAAAAACTGCAACAAGAAATGCACAAATGAAAGGAATGTTTCAACTAATAATGTCACAGAAAATTTGATTTATTGGTTGTTATATCTTCGAGGAATAACGGTATTTGATTGTTTTAGAATAAGGGTGTTTGATTGTTTTAGAATAAGGGTGTTTGATTGTTTTAGAATAAGGGTGTTTGATTGTTTTAGAATAAGGGTGTTTGATTGTTTTAGAATAAGGGTGTTTGATTGTTTTAGAATAAGGGTGTTTGATTGTTTTAGAATCATCGAAATATAAATTGATTTATTAGTTTAAAGCAATAAAAAAGAAAGAGAGTTGTTTGGTTAGTTAAATCTCGAAGAAGAATACCAATTGATTGATTCATTTATAAACTAGGGAAAACGTTGGTTTATTAATATTCTATGGTTCGGTGTACATCATAAAAAAACTAGTAAAAGATGCTATGATTACCGGTAACAGGAGAAACGTTTACCTAAGACGACGATGGATAAATGACGTATCGGTGTGTTTAAACATGTTTGTTTTATGCAGCAATTCATCTCTATCAGATTTGTGAATGCTTCAGAGAGTGAATAAAGAAGACTATATTTTGGAGATTATATGTCACATTTATTAGAGATAACATTATTTTATGTATTCAGAGACAAAGAGATGCACAATTATTGTAAATATCGTATTTTCTCTGATCATGCAGTTATGTGTTGCAAGATTGGATGATGATCGGTTTTCGGACTTTGGTTTGGTCCTTTGCTATTCATTTGATATGCTATAATATTGTAACGTCCCAGAACGTTGTTAACCGTATTGTTGATGTGTCTTTGTCTCAAGTTGTTGGTATTAGCATGTTGTTTGCTCTTGCAGCTGGCCTATATGAGTTCATTCTCATTAGATAGCAGAACAATTTAAGTCTCTGCTTTGAAATATAGTTGAACACAGAAACGCTATGCAACATTGTTTGTGTACTCTCTTCATTATTATTTCTCTTCATTACTCTTCATTACTATCACATGACCCCCTTCTTGTTTCGGCGTGCTGCTTAAGATAGACATCTAATTTCACACGTACAAGTAAATTTGAAGTAAGAAGCCAGAGGACAATGTTTTTTTAAATTCTTGAGACTAACGAGAATTGAACCAGTCTGTTCAATGGCACGGATAGTTGCTAGGCGATTTGGTGCCGTTGAACGGACTGATTCAATTCCCGTTAGTCTCCAGAATTTTTAAAAATATTGTCCTCTGGCTTCCTACTTAAAATGTACTTGTATAAGCAATTATTTGAAGCAAAATTGTATTGTTTATATATGTTATCCATATTTACAAGAAGACCTATCGGCCCTTGTATAACTAATACGGATATTAAATGTTATATGTTTGTTGTTAATGAGGATATTTCAATACCTATACGGAATGTTTGTTGTTGTTGTAATAGTCCTTGTCTCAATTGGTCCGTTCCGGTGATTTTGAGTGCACAATTTGAATGTCTTGACAAAATCGCATCTTTTTCTGGAGATGTGGTTAGCCAAGTACGGAAGAACGCGTGTGCAATAGATGCTAGGCGATTTGGTGCCGTTGAACGGACTGGTTCAATTCCCGTTAGTCTCAAAAAATTTTAATGTCACACGTAGTAAGTTTTCTCTCTTGTTCTTTCATTAGCGTCCATGTCTGACACAGATAACATTAGCGTCCATGTCTGACACAGATAACATTAGCTTCCATGTCTGACACAGATAACATTAGCGTCCATGTCTGACACAGATAACATTAGCGTCCATGTCTGACACAGATAACATTAGCGTCCATGTCTGACACAGATAACATAATGCTCCGAAAGTTATTTGTTAGTTGGAAAATGAAGAGAGATAAAGATGATTGGTTGGTCAACCAGGAATAAATGCTAATTGTTGCCTAGATAGACAAGGGACAACTAACTAGCAATCACTTTCTCATATGTGTAATTAAAGGTAAAAGGTAAAGGTAGGTCCAATGGCATCTGCCGTCGGGGATGAAGATAACTCTTCATGTACTAAGCCGCAGCAACTATTAGGTGGGGTGGCCAGTTCCCTTCCTTGCTGTTTTTTACCTTCCCTAACTTATGTGTCAAGTACACATTTACAGCTGAGTCGACTGGAGGTGTTGTCGTGTCAAGTGAAAAATCACAACCCTGATTTTTTGGATTTTATTTAAAGCCCGGACGTGGTTTCGAACCTGGCACGCTGTAACCAGATGATAGCAAGCAAGCTCACTATCCACTAGGCTACCGCGCTCCTCAAGTATGCTTGTATTCATAATTTAATAATATAAATTTTTTTCTCACTGCTTTATCAGCTTTATTCAAGCATCAGAATCTTGCTTTGACTAATTGGATGAACTAATTAGGGAAGTTATAGATTTGGTATCGACTGAATCAATTGATGGTAATATACACAAAATAAAAAACTGCGAGTGACCAGGACGAGGGACTAGTGTATCCTCTCTGGATACAGAGAGAGCTACTGAATATGTTACTGAGACCTTATTTGAACACACTTGAGTAGCTGCAAGAACGGAGAATGGAGCACACGTGGAAATGTCAGCTGTGAGATGCTTGATTCTTCTCTTGATTCTCTTGATTAGAAACTCACTACACAGCACGTGGGGCATTCCGATAAGTGCTCCGCCCTCTGTTCCAGCAGACATCTGACTAAATGGTGTTTCGAGTCTAATGTTGCCGAAACATAGGTCGAGATCAGGGCACAACTCTGGCTATTGGTTTCAAGTATCAAGTCTACTTTTGTTGATTTTGAACTGTTAAAAGTTCTTTAATGTGCATAATTTATAGATTGGATATCTAGTGTTCATGCATGTCCGGTAGAAATTAATCATTAATTATACAGACACTTACACCACCAAAATGCACTCCCAATTGTGTTTCTCCATGAATAGTTTCACTGGTAACATAAACAGTTCACAAGTTGAAGGTGTACTGTACGAGACCCGAGAGAGTAACAACCATTACCAACACTGATCTATCATGCATATTGTTAAAGGTGACTAACATTAGTATAAATTGTACATTTTGACCGACATCACTGCAATGCAGATAAACACAAATACATAGTAAAGTATTCCAAGCAAATATGGAATAGTATGCATACTAATGTTTGCGGTGCTTCTCTGGTTAAACACATTCCTCAGTTTGTCTCTCATAATTCCAATCCTACTCGTACCACACAGATAATCAACTTTTCCCAATTATATCCTAGATGCGTCATCTATGGCAGTGTCTACACTCAACTATCGCTACAGAGAAACTACAAAATGTCTCCCATATCCATTCTCAGTTCCAAGAAACTGAATAATGTCTCCCATATCCATTCTCAGTTCCAAGAAACTACAAAATGTCTCCCATATCCATTCTCAGTTCCAAGAAACTACAAAATGTCTCCCATATCCATTCTCAGTTCCAAGAAACTACAAAATGTCTTCCATATCCATTCTCAGTTCATTGATTATATGAGCATTCCAGGCAAAATTATCTGCACTCTTTTTTTCACGAGCGCCAGTATGTAAGAGACATCAGAACCGTATGATACCCAGAAGGTTGTAACAGACTACGAGACCATCCACTCATATCAACACCGATCGATCTGAATTCTTAGCAGCATGGACTGAGAAACGAAGGAGATGAGACTAAAGACATTTGAAGATGATATTGACTATCCAATCATATATTAGCTCAGTTACCTAAAAGTCATCTCGAAGTCGGATTTATTAAGCTACAAGATATCTCAACCTAGCTGTAAGACACACGCTTCTCTTTCTCCAGATTACATCTTTCTAATGAGCAGGGATTTGAGAAACAGGCGCAGAGGAAAACAAGATTCAAGAGTCATGTATCACGTCTTAATGATGTCATCATGCCTTATTGATTCTCATCACTTCTCACTGATGTCATATTGCCTCAATGATGTGTAACGTTGATGTTGTTCTGATCGTAAAATGCTCATGAGCAGCATATTTTGGTAATAATGTTCTGTAATGTTTAACTAACATTTCTGTAATAGTCAGCATTATTTCTATTCAAATGACAGATGCCGTCATTAAAATCTATGACTACCCACAAGTAGTTTCCTTAGTATAGTTAAGATATTAACATCAATGGAAGTAAGGAAAATATTGCTTCAATAGAAAATAGAGCCACTTCTGTCGTATGGAATAAAATAATGCCCAATAAATAAACAAAAACGTGGGAAATTAGAGGCCCAGAGACTCTGTTCTTCTGTTGAATGCCGATAAGTCCATGGACAACTAGAAAATCCAATCAAGATGTAATGAGAGAGATTGACATCAAAAAGAAATTACATATCGACACCAGAAAGACACTATCCACATATATTAGGCATATTATGAGAAGATGGGGTTTGCAGTGCAATGTAACAGCAGGCAAAAGTGAGGGGAAAGATACAGAGAACAGCAAAGCAAGAAGTTATGGAGTAGTTTGACATCATTGTATAGAACAAAGTCAACAAAGCGCTTACAAACAGTACCAGAGATAGAATATGATGTGAATATAATATAATCGCACACGCCATCAGGCACCGCACGTAATGCTGATGATGATGATGATGATGATGATGATGATGATGCTGATGATGATGATGATGATGATGATGATAATGATGATAATCTTGTACTTACATGTTGTTGCAACTTTATACAACGCTCTATGGGGCTGATCGAAAGAGTCACCTATTATCATAAATTTAAAGATAGTGTTAATGATTGAAACAATGGTTCATATCAGTAACAAAATGACAGGTACGATATAACTAGGAATACTTATTGTTTAAATATGTTGCTACATTATAAACAATTAAACAGCAACTTTTTCATATCTTATATTTAAAGGTAAAAGTAGGCACAATCGGGACTACAACATGACTATATCGATCGAAAGTCGTCCTAATATCAAGACTACAACATGACTATATCGATCGGAGATCGCCCTATTATCAGGACTGCAACATGACTATATCGATCGGAGATCGCCCTATTATCAGGACTACGACATGACTATATCGATCGGAGGTCGCCCTATTATCAGGACTACGACATTACTATATTGATCGGAGGTCGCCCTATTATCAGGACTACGACATTACTATATTGATCGGAGGTCGCCCTATTATCAGGACTACGACATTACTATATCGATCGGAGGTCGCCCTATTATCCATTTGGACTTCACTGATGATCTCATTGATCTTAAAGCAGATTCAGAACAAGAATTACAAGAGTTAACAGCAAAGTTGGAAAACGTTTACCAGCAAATTAGTTAGTTAGTTTGTTCCTTTCGTGTCGCAAGCGACACATAGGGCAGAGGTTTTGGTTCTCCATATGATGCGGTCCGCTGCCTGCAGCTTTAGTTCCTGGATGGTCGTACAACCTATTAATCCCCCTACTTTAAGAATGGTCTTTTTAAGGGTTGTTTTAGGTCTTCCCCTTTTTCTTTTACGATCAGGTGACCACATAAGGGCTTGTTGGTTTATTCTGTTTACATCTAGTCGTAAAACGTGACCAAGGTATTTCCATCTTCGTTTTCTTATGATGTTTGAAACATACTCTTGGTGTGTTTTGTCTCTTAGATCACTATTTGTGATGAAGTCGCAAGTACCAGCAAGTACGGAATGGAAATCAACACAGCACCGGCGTGGTTAACAGCAGAGAAGCACAGACCAATATCATGATGAGTTGCTGTAAACTTGAGGAAGTGAATGCTTTCAAAGACCTCGGATGCAGCGATTGAAAATGCAAAGCAGAATTAACGGTAAGTCAGGAGATTGCTTTAGATTCTATAGTCTATTGGCTATCCCCAGGTGAATGATTGTTGATCACATTCACACTTGCCGTTAGGGGTGGTATCTTAAGCTGTCGTTTCAAGGCCAGATGTGTCGACGAGGTTGCATTTAGTCTATGTTTGTTCAAGGCAATCTTGATGTTTTCTTGGAAGAACGATATCTTAGTCCAAACATTCAAAGATATTGCAAAGTCAGCAAAGGCGTCAAAATGGGACGAATTTTGCAAGAAGATCACACGCGAAAAGTCACTAAAATTGTTCTGGCGGTTACAGAAGTCCATGAATGGTCTGACAAGACGCGTGACTATTGCCGATTTCCAGAGCGACGATACCGTCCGGCAGAAGACGGACGAGACAAAAGGTGCGGCGTTGCTGGCACAATACACCGCACAAATTGGTCAGAAAAATGTGGAGGCATATCAAGAAATCAGGAAAACGCTCACAGACACGTGTAAGAACTTGAGCATGGAAAACCATATGCTAATCACAGTTGAAGAAATCAGGAAGGCACTGAAAAGTACAAAAAACACAGCACCAGGGCCAGATGGCATTAGATACGATGACATTAGTCGAAAAACGGATGAGAAGTTGGGAGAGTTGGCGGACATGTTCAATAATAGCCTTCTAAAGGGCACAGTGAAAGAAGACTGGTTGCACAGCTATTTAGTTCCACTACACAAACCTGGGAAGGACCACACTAGGATACATGGCTACAGAATAATAACTATGCAGAATACGATTGGCAAGCATTTGGAAAAAATTGTGGCCCGGAAGGTATCGTGTTATCTTGAAAGAAATAAGTGTTTAACAACATTGTTAGGAGGATATCGTCCAGGAAAGAAGACATGGCAGAATGCAGCCATATTTGCGCAGGATGTTTTTGAGGGGTTCGATTCGCGCATGGAGACATGTGCGGTCGCAATAGACCTTAAGGATGCGTACAATAGGGTGTCCTTGGATATCTTGATGCACCAGCTGTTAAATCTTGCAGTTAATCCTTTTGTCGTGAGTTGGGTTGGCGCCGCCCTGATGCGCAGAGTTGTAGTTCTTAAGTGTGGTAACTGGATATCTACACCAACGGTTATTAGCCCTGGCCTGCCACAGGGATCGCCTCTATCTCATGTACTTTTCTATGTATACACAGTACATATCGCTAGCAATCAAATCACAGGTGTTGGCAGAACGATGTCATATGCCGATGATATCCTGGTGTATAGACAGGGCAGAAATCGAGAAGAGTGTGTCGTGGAACTACAGAAGGAGCTGGACAGAGTGACAAATTGGTGTCGAGATACAGGAGCCGTGGTTAATCCGTATAAGGCATTCGTGACGTGGTTTTCCTCAAACAATCACATGGTAAAGACACCCATGCCACAAGTTTCGTTGCCCGGGAAAAGTTTAGAAAGAACTAGCACAATGAGATATCTGGGTGTGTTTTTTGACAGAAGCCTGAGTTTCAAGGAACATGTTGACCACATTATCATAAGGGCAGGCAAAGGCTTAGCAGCAATGAAGGTTATGGCTGCTGCGCAGTGTGAGCAAAGATTGTTATTTCTTTTGTACCAGGGTTTGGTTGTGGCTGTGGTGGAATATGCACTGGCAATTCTGACTCTTAGCCAAACTCAGATCGAAAGACTGGATAGAGTCCAGAATGAAGCAATGCGTATCATTCTGGGATGCACAAGAGACACATCGACAAGAGCTATGCGATACCTATTTGACTGCCCAACAGCTGAGCATAGATTACAGTATTGCCGTGCACGGGCGTACCTTCAAATACATGCAGATAAGGAACACCCGTTGCATTCCGAAATACAGAAAGTTAAAGGCAGCAGACTCAAGAGAGGAAGGTCGTGGATGGGACGTGCTGAGGATGTAATACAAAGCGTGTGCAGATTACAGGATGTGGCAGCAGGTGCGGAATGTATATGTCTACCCACAGATTTCGAAATTTGTTTGAGAGTAGTAATATCACTTAGCAGGGAATGCAGAGAATGGTGTCCCACAGCTGTGGAGAAAGAAGTGCAGGCTTTAATTAGTAAGAATACCAAAGAGGGGGATGTGATTATATACACTGATGGATCTGTAATTAGGCATGTTCGCAGTGCTTGGGCCTTTACAGCTCAGTGCGCAGGTAAAACGATCAAGGAGGAAAGTAGTGCCTTTGCGGTCACTACGAGTAGTATGACCATGGAGACTATGGCGGTGACCAAGGCATTTGAGTGGCTACGCACACAGAAGGTAACGCAGGTCTGCAATTGAGTGACTCTATGAGCATGATTGGAAAGGTACAAGTGGGTTTCGTTCGCGAACAGTGGATTGAGGCCTTGAGAAATGCGAGCTTGAAAGCGGTTGCATTTATTTTCGTGCCGGGACATGAGGGCGTTCGAGGCAATGAAAGAGCGGATCAACTGGCATCGTGTGAGATTGTGGCACAGGGCGATGGGGCAATGGATCGCGCTGACGTTTTGAACTCCTTAAGAGATATAACACGCGAGAGTGAGACTAATGTGGATGATGATTCCTTTTCAATGGCTAGGATTAAAGATCAGGGATTGAAATGCGGTGTTGCTAGAGGTGAAAATTTTGGATAGCGCAGAAGAATGATGGTTAACCAGCATATGACCGGTACTGTCAGCAGAAGTGTGATGGCGGATGCACTCAAGGAGAGATCGGAGCAACTATGGATGTGTCCAGTTTTCAGTGATGATGATCCGACGACTAACTAACTTGATGTTTTCTATCAACCGTTTTCTTGGTCTACCTTTGGCTTTACGCCCGGATATTCTTATATTATATGCTCTTATTGGTATTTAGCTTCTTTATCAAGGTGAAACTTAATTTGGAAAAGCAACATCAGTGTTAGTGTGAAAATCAAACTATATAACTCACTAGTAGTCTCTATTGAGTTGTATGATTGTGAGATGTGGACACTCACGGTGGACATGAAGACACGAAAAAAAAATTAACCATATGGGATTGAGTTTTAGCAATCTCGCAATTCAGTGGTTCTGTTATATGAGAGCGGTAACCGTATCCTCTTAGTCCCAGTCTACTTCACGGATTAATCCGGTGCCAAATTAAAGCTGGGTCTACCCGGAAGCCGATGTGATCTGAAAAACATGTTCTCCTTTATAAACTGGGGGATGTACTCAGAACCACATATGCGAAGCTAGTGAGCTAGTTCTGCGCTTCGCGGCCCCTTGACAACTACAGGTCTTCGAATACAAATGTTACAGACGAATTCTGCGAATTTCCTATAGAAAGCGTATCACAAAAGTGTACGTGAGAAATAAAATGGAGGTGTGAGCCGGTCCACAAGAACCATTTCTTTCTATAGTAAATCGACGAAAACATTCATGGTTTGGACATGCATTCCGACAAGGGAGCCGCGTTAGCGCAGTGGTTAGCGCACTGGCTTCGCATATGAGTGGTCCTGGGTTCATTCCCCAGTTGAGGCGGAAATGTTTTTAGATCGCAACGGCTCCCAGGTCGACCCAGCCTTAAATGGGTACCGGATTAATCCGGGAAGTAAAGACTGCGAGGGAGAGGAGATGACTACCGCCCTCATTTGCAGAGCCTGTGAAATGTGAGATCGCTAACATCTCACACCCCTACGGCATTAATAAATGTTATGGGTTACTTTACTTTTTACTTACATGCCCGAAATGTCCAAGACTATTTGCGGCGGAAAAGGGCTTATTAACCATTTACGAACTAATAATCAAGGACATAATACTAACTGAATTTTCAAAAGTGAATGTAACAAATGGTCATCATCACTTGTGATGGACGAACAACATGTATTTTATTATTATTATTATTATTATTATTATTATTATTATTATTATTATTATTATTATTAGGAACTCATTTGATACAGCAATTCCTTTCAAATGATATTTTAGTTTCAATTGTGGAAACAATTTGCCCAAATTTAACAATCTAATCACTAGAAACACATCTCTTCTTAATAGTTGTCACTGTGTTTTTCTGTTTGCAGCATGTCATAGATTTATGTATTTTGTATAGCCATTGTTACATTCTGATTCCTGCTGAGCAATCTCCGGTTGTGTTAATGGTTGACCCGAGATATTCAAAGTTGTTGACACTTTCTAGTTATTCTATGTCAATGATCATTCTAAGCGTGAGCTCATCTCTGTTGATGTAACAAATGGTATTGCCATGGTTTTGTCTTGGTCTTTATCTTATTTGTCAAAACATTGTTTTGGTTTCAAAGTTAGCCACTTAAGACAACACAGTTCATGTAAATGTGTCTGCTAAATGGTGCCCTGATAAACAGTTTACAGATAGGAATGAAAACCAATTTCCCATCACTGAAACGTCAGTGTTAGGTCAGAATTTTCTGTGACTTACAGTACATGGGACATTATGTTGTGTCCTGCTATTTATTTTCTGTGACTGATAGTACATGGGACATTATGTTGTGTCCTGCTATTTATCTGAAATTGCACTTCGTTTGATTACTTTTGGGACAAACAATTTATCTAGCAAAAATTATAAACATCATAAACAAATTATAAAACTATAAACATCGATGCAACTTCCCGGGCTGATTCCTGCTAATAGACAATAGTTTATGAACAGACGCCAATCTAGAAGATTCTAAATAACAAAAATAACGTCTGATTCACTTTCATCGCCCCAAACTTGCAGTGTGAGTGTTTTTTCATTATAGAATTATACATTATCTAAGCTGATGTTATTATTTTTTAATTGGTAGCATATCCTTTGTCACAACAGACAAAATTGAAGGCAACAGAGACAGAGGGTGACAACGTGAGAAAATATTAGACAGTTTGACAATCTGGCACGGCAAGGAAACAGCAACAACCTTGATACATAATACTGTGGACAGGGAACTGTGGAGAGTCATTGCCGTCTAAGCCAGCCGGCATGGCACCTAATGATGATGATGAGCATATCATATTCAGGGCGTGGCTATCAACATAGCATGTTTTGGATGTAGTGATAATCTAGGCAATATAAATACGTTCAGTAGTTTGCCAGTGCTTTCTGAACGGTCCAGATGCACAGTTGCCTGTGGCGGGGATCCAACTCGGTACCTTAGCCGTCACAGACGGGTATTGTAGCACTCTGCCATATAGCCGGACCACATAGACGGACCTGTTATTCTTTACTTCTGTTAAATATTTGTCTGTTATGTTACTAGCCATTCAACGATATGTACCTACCAGGAATATAATCCCCGAGTCCTATTGTGGACAGTGATATGAAGCAATAGTAGAATGCATCAAGATAATTCCAGTTAGGCTCCAGTACAGCGAATATAGCCGCGGGAATGAGCATAAAGAAGGTCACGTGAATACACAGTATGATGAATAGGTGTAGTACCTGGATGTGAAAGACCTGTGAATGGAAAAATAGTGTGATTGGCAACCATACTTTAATGCACTAAATTTTCGGTTCAATACAGGATTAGTGGCAAAATCACGTGACAGCAGTCCAACTTTTTAATTTTGATATGTTATTCTACTGTGGTTCCGTGTCTCGAAGATTTAAAAAAATCTATAACTAAGGCTGCTGATCTAGCGATTTGCATCCAACGCACTGACCATCCACCTCCCACTCAGTGTGTAGCGTACATTTCGAATGATAGGGGGATCTCATCTCCACACCCGTAGTATGCGTCTTTATTTGAATTTCGTTCCGTTTAATTATGTCAGTTTTTTGTTCCGTAGAACCCTGGTTACAAATCCTTGTAGAGTACAGAAATCTCTAATTGCTTCGTGCCCCTCTTTGTGTGAGAAGAGGACTACTTAGGAATAAATCATGATTGCTGCAGATCAAGAAAAAGAAAAATAAGAAAAACGCAATCTAACTATTTTATTTTATTTTATTTGTTTGTGATTTTCGTTCCCCAGGAATTTCCCTTTCATTAGATATCTAATTTTGATTGTTTAATGAGAGGATTAACCACACTTTTCTGTCATGCTCATAAATGACAGCAACTCTCAGCGGTATGACATACCAAATTTCTGTCTGTCTTTCTGTCTGTTTGTCGGTCGGTTTGTATCTATCTATCTATCTATCTATCTATCTATCTATCTATCTATCTATCTATCTATCTATCTATCTATCTATCTATCTATCTATCTATCTATCTATCTATCTATCTATCTATCCATCCATCTATCTATCTATCTATCTATCTATCTATCCATCTATCTAATCTATCTATTCGCTAAACCCTTTACTGCCTTTCACCGTCAGGATTAGAAGAGTTCTCTGGAGATCACTATCGTGTGCGCTAAGTATATTGTGGAATTTGTGGATACGTCAACGCCATCGGTTACATAGAGAGGGGATGTCCTCAAGAGAACCAGCACAATGAAGTACTTAGGGGTTATGTTGGTCCGCAGTCTAGTTTCAAAGATCATGTTGACCACATTATTGTAAATGCTTATAAAGGTCCTGCGGCGATGAAAGTTATGGCTGCTGCTTAATGTTAACAGAGACTGCTGTTTCTGCGGTATCAGGGATTGGTGGTGACGGTGGTAGAGTACCTACTGGCATTTCTGATGCTGAGTCTGACTCAAACAGAAAGATTGGATATATCCAGAATGAGGCATTGCGAATCATTTTGGGGTGTACGAGAGATACGTCAGCAGGGGCTATGCGATACTTACTTCTTGGGATTGCCAACTGCAGAGCAAAGAATACAAATGTACAGGGCGCAGGACTACCTACAAGTCACCGTTTATAAGAGCTCCCTCTACACCCAATAATTGTCTATTGTCTATTGTCTTTCCCCAGGTGGTTTGTGATCCACTCTTAAGCGTCAATCAATCAATCAATAAAACCCATTACCCTTCAGGGTCGTAGGGGTACCACATTGGAAGCTTCAGCACACAGAGTCCTCCAGCGAATTCTATCGTCAGCGATGCGGATGAGTGTGGAAATATCTAGCCCTGTCCATTCATTGATGTTGTCTGTCCATGTCTTTATTTGACCTCCTCTGCTTCTTCCACCCTCGACAGTTCCCTGCAGTATTGTTTTTGACAAGGAATCGTGCCTGCATACATGTCCGAACCATGCTAGTTTTCGTCGTTTCACTATTGAAAGCAATGGCTCCTGGACACCTGCACACATCTCTACTTTATTTCTTACGTACACATTGGTCTTATGTTCCCTATAGGAAATTCGTAGAATTCTTCTGTAGCATTTATACTCGAAAGCCTGTAATCTTCTCTACATGTCCGCAGTGAGTGTCCAACTCTCACAACCATACAGCACAACGGAAAGCACCAGCGACCTATACAGTTTGATTTTCACTCCAACACTGATGTTGCTTTTCCAAATCACAGTTAGCCTTGACAAGGACGCTAAAGCCATCTCCAGCCTTATTGTTAGTTCTGCTTTGCATTTACCATCGCTGCATATACTGGATCCTAGGTATTTGAAGGTATTCACCTCTTCAAGCTTGTGTCCATTCATCATAATATTAGTCTGGTTTTCTGTGTCTCTGCTGTTTACCAAGATTTTGCTCTTATCTGAATTGATTTCCATTCCGTACTTGCTGGTAACTTTTTCTAACTTTGATGTTAATTCTTGCAATGATTGTTCTGACCCAGCTATAAAATCAATATCATCAGCGAAACGCAAGTTGCAAATAGGGCGACCTCCGATCGATATAGACGTGTTGTAGTCATGCAATGTCTCTTGTATGATGTGCTCTAAGTATATGTTAAAAAGTACTGGGGACATTATGCATCCCTGTCGAACTCCCACAGTTGTTTTGAAGAACTCTCCAATTGTATTGTGTGACAAGACAGCACTATTTGCATTTTCGTACAGAGCTTCGATAATGTCTATAATTGTGGTGTCAAAATTAAATTTCCTCAGTATGTACCACAGACCATCATGACAAACACGATCAAAGGCCTTTGTAAAGTCAATGAAGTTGTGGTATAGATCACGTTGGTGCTGAATATGTTTTTCGATTAGTGTTCGGATGTTAAATATTTGTTCAACAGTGCTTCTGTTTGCTCTGAAGCCAACTTGTTCTTCTGCAATTATTTCTTCTGACTTGTGTTTTATTCTGTTAAGTAGTATTTTGAGCATCACTTTACTGGGGTGTGTTATAAGGCTAATTGTTCTGTAATTTGTACACCGTTAAGCGTAGGTGTGATTGGAGCTCGAGCTTGCGTTCTAAAGCCAGATGTGTGGCCTCGGCTGTGCTATGACCGTGTCTGTACAGGATGTTCCTGACGTTTTCTATCCATCTTTCCCGTGGTCATCCTCTGGCTTTGTACGCTGAGGCCCAATAATTATCAAAGTGAAAATCGGTCGACTTAGTGTATCCGTTATTAAACTTCTGCTGACAGTACGGTTCTCTGTTCGATAACCATCATTCTTTTGCGCCATCTAAAATGTTCACTTTTAGCAACACCACATTTCAAAACCTGATCATCAATCCTGGACATTGAAAAGAAACATATTTATTTGGGAACAACTATTAAGAAGGAGGCGGGGAAATTATTTAAAGGTCCTAAAATTTTGTTTTTATTTCTGGGTTCATTCTCAAAATTCTGCAGGCTACCTGCATGTAGTCCCAAAAAACGAATGCTTTGTGTTATAGTTTTACTGCTCAGCTGCGATGTGTGCGCCTTTTAGCCTAATACATCCGACTTCAGCATGGCCTATCGTTTACTTTGATACTTTATAACATTGGACCGCTAGTCCACCGCCAAACCACTGTCTGGTAGGCAACATCTTATAACATGTCTGGTAGGTAACATGTTGCAACATGTCTGGAGGTAGCAGTTTCACTTCTCTATCTGCTTCTTTCAGACTCTAGTAAACCCCGGGGGGGGTGGTTGGGGGGATGGTGTAACTTCCTAATTTTCTTCCCAATCTAGAGACATGCCTTCTGACGTTCATATACCATATATAAAATATAGCTTTTAAAAAGTATATACACACGTGTACACATAAAAACATACACATAACATATTATGTTTTTATATATTATATATATATATATATATAAACATATATAGTCTTTTAAAGCGTTACCTTGCAATTATGCCCCAATTTCCCGTACAGCCAATATAGTAGGTGACGACAAGGGATCATAAGTCTCTCTACGCATGCCGAGAAGAGTATCAGAGTTAAGGGAATTCCCAGTATGGCAAAGAATATGCAAAACGCTTTGCCGGCATCTGACAGGGGCGTCACTCTACCGTATCCTGAGAAATATAATAAACAAACACTTGGAGTTGTAGCTGTGACAATTATCTTGCCGGACATAGTTAATGTGAATTTTGCCAGGGAGTTGTTAATGTGAATATGAGGGTGTATCAGCATATTATAACAATTTCACAGCTACCTACTTACATACGCCACATCTGCATACTAAACTTAAATTACACTATATTTTCTTCATTTACTCTTCACATTTATTGATATTAAACTTGAAGTTATACAGTAATATATATATATATATATATAAGGTAGTCCGGGTAAGATGATGCGGGGCAAGACGGCGTTTCGGTTGTTTTCCAATCCTATGGATTTTTCCGGTAGGATACGTGACTAGCTCTGGCTGGAAACGTCATTCTATGACAGCGAAATTGCATCGATTACGGACAGGTCGTTTTTCAACCATGAGGTAAGTTTGTTTTTCATGTGTCTCGATCTAATTTTTTGCAACTTTTTACTCCGTGTCTGCTGTTATCATTACTGTTCTGTTGTTTTTTTTTTTACATGTTTAAACTGAAACATGTATTGCAATATTAAGTTATTAAGCACGTTACCTTGTCAAGATACTTTGTTTTTTCATGACATTCTATTAAAGTTGTTAGCCATGCAATTTGGGGAAAGATGGCGCACAGTTAGTGGAGCAAGACTTGCTGACTTACTGCGCCATCTTACCCCACTCACTGTGGTCATTACTCCCCCTCAGTTTGTACAGTACGAAAACCAGTTAAACAGTTTAATTAAACTGTCTCGTTATGCTTATTTTAAGGAATTGCATAACAGAAAGCCGGCAGTCATAGATGCACAATCCCTGCCATTCATAGATGCAGGATCTTTGCCGTTCATAGATGAACAATCCCCGCCATTCATATATGCACAATCCCTACTATTCACAGATGCACAATCTCTGCCGTTCGTAGACGCACAATCTCCGCAGTCATATGTACATATTCTCCACCAGTCATAGATGCACGATCTCCGCAGTCATATGTACATATTCTCCACCAGTCATAGATGCACGATCTCCGCTGTCATATGTACATATTCTCCACCAGTCATAGATGCACGATCTCCGCTGTCATATGTACATATTCTCCACCAGTCATAGATGCACGATCTCCGCTGTCATATGTACATATTCTCCACCAGTCATAGATGCACGATCTCCGCTGTCATATGTACATATTCTCCACCAGTCATAGATGCACGATCTCCGCTGTCATATGTACATATTCTCCACCAGTCATAGATGCACGATCTCCGCTGTCAAATGTACATATTCTCCACCAGTCATAGATGCACGATCTCCGCAGTCATATGTACATATTCTCCACCAGTCATAGATGCACGATCTCCGCTGTCATATGTACATATTCTCCACCAGTCATAGATGCACGATCTCCGCTGTCATATGTACATATTCTCCACCAGTCATAGATGCACGATCTCCGCTGTCATATGTACATATTCTCCACCAGTCATAGATGCACGATCTCCGCTGTCATATGTACATATTCTCCACCAGTCATAGATGCACGATCTCCGCTGTCATATGTACATATTCTCCACCAGTCATAGATGCACGATCTCCGCTGTCATATGTACATATTCTCCACCAGTCATAGATGCACGATCTCCGCTGTCATATGTACATATTCTCCACCAGTCATAGATGCACGATCTCCGCTGTCATATGTACATATTCTCCACCAGTCATAGATGCACGATCTCCGCTGTCATATGTACATATTCTCCACCAGTCATAGATGCACGATCTCCGCTGTCATATGTACATATTCTCCACCAGTCATAGATGCACGATCTCCGCTGTACACATGCCTCACGTTTGTGTTCTATAATGTTCCAATTATTTTGCAGATTTTGTCAATTCTCGTTACGTTGTTTTCGAATTTATTTGTTGACTTTCTTGCCACCGCCATCTTGCTCAAAAAAGATGGGGCAAAGTCTTTTTTTTCATATGCTAGAAAATTCTCATTGTCTGTGTACACGTAGATGTATGTGTTTAATAACATCACGAATGTAAGATGGATGGATAAGCTATACACTGATATAAATAACCCAAATATCGGAGGATGTCCGACAAAATGGAAGTGCGGCAGTAACCAGACAAATAGAGGTAAATTCAAATAAGGTAATAAGGTAGGAAGGTTACTGAAGAAAACTGTCAATAAAAAATAATAAATATAGAAAATAACAATAAAACAAAGACCAAATACAATTGTCAACGTGTCGGTCCAATTGACAACAACAACAGTTAAGAACACAAAATCATAACAAATATTAAAAAATTGGCTGGGAGACGGATTTCTCTCACCAGGAAATCATCACCCAGTAACAACAGATCCAGCACAAAACACAATTTTAATAAGTGAACTTATTATTGTGCACTTAAAAAAATACATCTACACAAATAACAAAGCATGAAACACATTGCAACAACAAAATAAAAACATGAGAAGCAAATCTGCATAGATGACGTGCTTGAAGCTTCTATAAGAAGATAGATAACCTCAATATAACGGCATGTTATCTATTAATTTTTTCTGTTGCATGGGTGGTTTGTCTAGTGCACCATTGCAGAGACCCACAGACGTAGCGTATTCGTTACTTGTATTCTCTAACAAATAATCCCCATGGATGATAAAGAGATGTAAGCCAGTAGAAATTGCACCTGTGTACTTTTGTGTCAGACTCCTTAGATGAAGGGGAGTACTAGATGTGTCATCACTGCGGAGGGACAACAGATCTGACAGAAGAAGGATAAATTAGTTGGCCAAAATTGTGAACTAAAAGTGGATAAGCTCAGTGTCTCAGTCAGTTGCTGATTACGCGTTTTTCTGATCTTTCAGGAGAGTGAGCACATTCTCCCATTACCTCTAGTCGCTCCCATTTCTACCATTCTCTCAATATATGTACATTGCCTCGTTCGACCTCCTCCTCGTCTTCTCTTATGGTATCCATGACTGATCTAATAAATTCAATACACGTCTCTTTTTATCTCGGTGCCGTACACTTGACTAACCTCATCTCCAAAAAAAGATGCAATTTCATCAAGCCATTCAAACCGTGCACACAAAGTCACCAGAACGGACCGATCGAGACAAGGACTATTACAACAACAACAAACTTGTCTCGATCGGTCCGTTCTGGTGACTGTGTGTGCACGGTTTGAATGGCTTGATGAAACCGCATCTTTTATTGGAGATGCTGTTAGTCAAGTACGGAAGAACGCGTGTTCTGCATTTTAATAACTAGATTAACGTGATCAGAAAGATACAAATGGGCTGTAATCGATAACAGTGGGTAGAGGCATTCGCGAAGTCGAAATTGGAAAGTGTCACATTTATATCCGTGCCTGGTCATGTGGGTATTCCAGGTAACAAGAGAGCGAATAGTTTGGTGCTGTAACTAGCGGTAGAACAGTGCATCATTCAGATATTGTGAACTCCTTGCGAGGGACATCGTGAACTCCTTGCGAGAGACTACGTGGACAAATGAGTTCAATGAAGCTAATGATTTCTTGTTCATGTCCAGAATAAATAATCTAGCTTAAAATGCGGTATTGCCAGAAATTAGTAATATGTTGAACTTAGGAAAATGTTTGTCAACCAACAAACAAATGGAACTGTTAGTTTTCGTGTAATGGTGGATATAATCTATTGGAGTCGGAACAGCTATTGACGTGTGTGGAGTGTACATGATGATGATCCGACGACTAGCTAAACAACTAATTAGTTTCATGGTGGTGTTTACATAACTGGAGCTCTGGAAGCAGGATATACTTTATACCATTTGCATTAAAAGACAATGCAATTCAGTTATACTTTATACACTGGTCTGATAACTTACAAAGGTAAAATCAGATATCTCTCTGAGGAAAAGATCACTTGTTGAAACCAGCAACATCCCTAATGATCTCGTCCCTTTTCTTGTTAAGCTATTTCGGTGCTTCCTGAGATTCAAAATGTAAGTTTTTATTATAAAATGATTTCGTATAACGAAGATACAATTGCAAGGAGTGCTGTTGGTGCTATTGTCTCGGTGGTAGAGTGGTTAGTAAATCCGTTTCGCTCAGTTAAACGTGCTTATGGTTCAAAATTCACCGAATGTCCATATTACACTGTCGATGCGATTGGATGTAATAGTAGTACTTGAAAATTAAATAATAAAAGAAAAGTAATGTCCTGTACTGAATATGTTTCAAATATTATGGTGCTTCTTGACATAGTTCTCTTGTAAATGTCTCCCAAATAATCAATTAAAAGTTATTTATAATGTCGTCTTGCGTTCGAATCCGGCTCGTGACGTTGTGCATATAAATGTGAATTCTTGAGATCCTTATTTAATGTTTGAACATACCAAGTTATCAGTGGTACTCTTGGCACGCGATGTGCCACTTCGTTCAGAGGGACGACGAACATATGCAAGAACCCGAGTAAAATAAGGTCAATCCACTTGGACTTGTGAACTGCTGAGCATGGGAATTGGGTACGTGAAGTAGCTAATATTATAACTGTATTCATATAAGTAGTGAATGCGTGCATTATTCATAAGCATACCTATAGTTGTAACAATAGTGCTTGCGAAGAACAAGGCTTGACCAAAGCTCCAGTTGGGTTCAGATTGAGACACATTCTTAACAGCAGACACACCTCTGTTAGCAGCGTTCACAACTTCCACAATGAAGTTTTCCAAATCGGAATCTTTAATGAAAAACAGCATTTATAATAAAACACATTATGTAAAATGAATCACGAGTTTAAAAACAAATTTATTAGCTTTAAACCAGGAATGGGCAATATTTCTTGGTTCGAGGACCACCTTTAGAGTTTGTCCAGTATAAGACGATATCTATATATGCTCCTATGGAGATCTAATGAGCCTATCCTTCTTTTAGTCCTTTGATTGGAAACTTACTTCAATACAATTCAAATTTGTATCGCCATATATTCTCATCTCCCAGGATGCCGAAATCTATCACCACAAAGACTCAGATTTGAACATGCTTTCAACGCCCATCATGTAATACTGGACTGAATAATTCCCTTGTCATTACTGTTTAGCGTTGTAGTTACATACTTGGCTGTGATCATTTGTAATTTGATAATTTATTAACACAGGGGTTAGTACATATATTAAATCATTCTTGAGGACCAGTAACACATGGGATTGTTGTAAGAACTTTAAATGTGCATCGATTTTATCCACCCCATCTTTATGCATTCCCCATCAAATATAGACCTCCGCTGAATTGTTCTCTGGAATACCAGCATATTGTCATCACTCTTTGTATATGATGCAGAGTGTGGAGTAATGGAACGGCAGACCCTGAGATCAAGCAACTGATGATGAAATAACCCCTTTATCTTTGAGCGGGTAGCTCTTAAAGCCCATGGCTTTTCTGGAAAAAAAGCAAACATCTTCCCTAGTGATGACACCGAGGTGACACACGAATACTGTTTGGTTGTGTTTAAAGAGTTTATGAATGTATGTTTAGTTAGTCCCCGAAGGGAGGCATTTTAGCGAGGCAGTATCCCAGTGTGGGCACTTCCCGCCATGAGTGTAGTATGTTAGTCTCGGCCAACTAGTTAATTATTCTTCAGTCGGATCTGCTGATCAATGAGCAGTAATGACACACAATTTTCAGCCACCTAGAAGTTTGTCACAAAAAGATAAAACAGCACTGTTTAATGAACTGAATCTCTCCGAAATCTATGGGGACCATTTGATAGAAGACCAAGGTGCGAAATCGAGGCAAGACATACAGTGGCAATGACATTCTCATTGCTTTTAAAAACATGTAAAAACACAGGGCTTCGGTAGCTAGCAAGATATTCAAGATACGGTTACGGTCGTAGTTGTAACCTTCGATAACAGTTACCATGTTATTCCGACAGGCCGATGTTGTACTTGAACTAGTTACGGGCACGGCGTAGTTAGGCAGAACAACAAAGAAACCTGTCGCAAGGGCCAAAGTTGTGCCCTGATGTCGACGTCTGTTTCGGCGGCATTAGACTCGAAACACCATCGAGTCAGATGGCTGCTGGAACAGACGGCGGAGCAATGATGGGAATGCCCCACGTGCTGTGAGGCCAGTTTCTAATCAAGAATCAAGGTGTTAAAGATACACTGAACAGAAAGAAAAGTACTAGACGACTGCCAAGAATATATAATTGTCCCAATTAAGAAAACACAAAGGTAGTAAGAGAGATTGTGAATCATAGAGAAGTTATCTCCTTATTACGTCATATAGGCAAAATCTACGCAAAATAATAGAACAGAGAATACGATACGTTGCAGAACCACGGCTGATTACCGCACACATTGGCTTCAGAAGAGGGGCAAGCGGTACAGATGTGAACTAGAAATCCAGGTCCCTGTTGCAACAAGAGCGTCAAGCAACTGATACAGAAGCATAAAGGGAACGAAGATGGAGTCATATATTCTGACGTGTCGATCCAGCATGGAGAGGACTCCGAATGGAGCATCCCTGCTAGAGTGAAAGGAGTGTAGCCAAAGAGAGCAGAGCTTACTTGATAACAGTATGAGAATGGAACTGGACCCAATACAGCAACCTTTCTATAGCTCTGGGAAACACGATTAACAATAATGACGATTAAAAATAACACGATTAAATGTGTGATATAAATATATGCTTTTGCTCTTCAGGAACTAGTTTAAATCAACTGAACAGGTAATACTTGAGTTATAAGGATACTAGTGTGCTGACACGCAAGTTAAATGGTCACATGAGTAGGGTACTTTGACTATGGAGAAGGTGAGAACTTTATAAGGGCTACTTGAGTATTTTATTATGGTCATTGAAAACATTGGACTTCGGCGGATAATGGACCCCCTTGAACCCGCAAGATGACAGACTTTTGTTGGATCGCACCAGATGGCTGATTCAAGATAGCGTCTTGTCGGTTTAATAGATGATGATGATTCTTTTAATTTTATATTAGTTTTGTTTATTTTTATTATTTTGTCTTTTCAATTTAAAAAAATTGTGTTCATTCTATGTTGTCTGGTCCTTGTTTTCTTGATATACCATATTTGAACCCTGAACTTGTCTGACCTGGTCATGAATATGGGGTGGGGTGAAAAGAGGGAGAAGTGAGGTGAAGTTATCCCTTGCGCTTTCATTTCTGCTATTACAACATATACACATTTGTTCATTAAAAAAGTAATCTATACTTTTATATATTTTTACTTTCTCGTTGTTGGGTCTTAGCCCCCTACCCGTCTCCCCCTCCCCCCGTCAATATATATACATAATCAAACAATCAATCATGCTTCTCCACAACTCTCTGTCTCTTGAGCTGTTAATAAGTTCAGTTGGTGACAATTTTTGTGCCACAGTGACAACACATCCAAATATTTATCTTTTTGTCTTCCTCTATCTCTTCTCCTTTTGATTTTTTTCCGGTAGTTACTACATGTTCACGTTTTACTTTTGTCGTCTCAAGACCTAAAAATCATGATTGTCTGTTTCTAATTTTCGTTATAATTTGTCATTTTACTCCAGCATATTTTTGTGAAACACGATCGGAATGCGATCTGTCTCTTGAAGCATGATTCTATGAATATTACTCGTGTAGTTTGCTATTGCTTTCAGAACGAAATTCATTTAACGAATAGCAGATGTAGTTAATTAGTTAGTTAATTATTCCTCTAAGGCCAAAGATGGCACATACGCATAATGTCATAGAATTCCATGTCTCTCGTGTCATTGCAATTTGCTTTAGGTCTTCATTGTTTCTGATACCGATGGGGAAACGCTGATACTCTTTGAATGGTTTCAGTAACACATATATTTAATTTTTAATATATTAATAATATATTAATGTGTTAAATTAATGATCAACAAGTTCTTGATTTAGCAAGAAAGAATAATCACCCCTCCATTACTTAAACCGGAATCAAGATATATATATATATATATATATATATATATATATATATATATATGTGTGTATATATGTATATATGTATATATATATCAAACATAATATAGCATAATAAATAACGAATAGCATATACATAATACATTTTATAAAAGCCTCATTTATAGAAATGTATACACATTGGAAACATCCTTTTACTGCTATGATTGCAGGACCGACCGGCTGTGGAAAAAACGTGTTTGTGCAAGTTATTTTAAGGGATATATATATATATATATATAAATGGGAAAGTTTTGTGGACCCCACCACGTGTGAAATTATCTGGCGTTATAGAGATTCATTTGTCACAATGTCTGAGCCTGGCTATGAGACATCTGTCAACATGTCTGGGCCTGGCTATGACACATTTGTCAACATGTCTGGGCCTGGCTATGAAACATTTGTCAACATGTCTGGGCCTGGCTATGACACATTTGTCAACATGTCTGGGCCTGGCTATGAGACATTTGTCAACATGTCTGGGCCTGGCTATGAGACATCTGTCAACATGTCTGGGCCTGGCTATGACACATTTGTCAACATGTCTGGACCTGGCTATGAAACATTTGTCAACATGTCTGGACCTGGCTATGAAACATTTGTCAACATGTCTGGACCTGGCTATGAGACATTTGTCAACATGTCTGGACCTGGCTATGAGACATTTGTCAACATGTCTGGGCCTGGCTATGACACATCTGTCAACATGTCTGGACCTGGCTATGAGACATTTGTCAACATGTCTGGACCTGGCTATGACACATTTGTCAACATGTCTGGGCCTGGCTATGACACATTTGTCAACATGTCTGGGCCTGGCTATGAGACATCTGTCAACAGGTCTATGCGCGGCTAAAACAAGTCCACGGCCATGTCTGAGCGTGGGGTCAACCCAAGCATGGCCACGTGATCTGTTGTCACTTGATGTATTCTAATATTGGGATGATGCCTATTTTCTGTCTAATGTCCTCATTCCTCACCCTGTCTCTTAGCGATATTCCTAGTGTCATCAATCGCCATGAATAATAAGTGTGTGTATAAATAAGACAAGTAGCTGCTAGTAGCTCATAGCTCAACTTACTGCCACTAAATTAGTTCACTACAAGTTTTCAATATGGCTTCAACCATCTTCAACCGCATACATCACCAGAACTCATGAACAGATTAAACCACTAGACACCGACATCAACGCAAATTGATCAAAGATTCCATTCAAGAACTGGGATTACGCTAAGTCGCAAGAGTATGTTGATCTAGATTTTCTCGATAAAGTGATGTGAAATTAGCACGACGGATTGTGCAAGGTTTCCTGACATGCTGCAACCGTAGACTGGCACTCTGGACATGCTACAAACATAGACTGATATCCTTTTCCTTGTCCAGACACCAACATAGGCTACTATCTCACAACAACGACAATGACAAGG
Organism: Meghimatium bilineatum; assembly: GCA_034231615.1. NCBI lineage: Eukaryota > Metazoa > Mollusca > Gastropoda > Stylommatophora > Philomycidae > Meghimatium > Meghimatium bilineatum. The sequence continues at coordinate 17,844,591 of CM067313.1, forward strand.
CGAAGGTGCAGCCTGCCCTATCCCTGAATTACACTGACCAGATCTAGGCCAATGCAAATTGACAAAGAAAACAACATTAGATAATCTCAATATTTTATTGCTATACAATAATTATTTCTTATTTTTATTAAACAAATTAACGCATGTAAAATTCTCTTAAAACTGCTTGTTTTCTAGTAATATTTGCTTGTCACTAAGCTCGGCTTAAATGCCTTGTTTTATAAGTCTTGTTACAAAAGTGTATTAAATTGCTCGGCTTAGATGTCTTGTCTTAAATGGGTCTTGTAATAAATGTCTTGTGAAAATTTGTAAAAGACACTTGCGACACTGACAAAACCAGGAAGCCATTTTGATTGTGCATGACCTTGTATTATATTAGGATAAAAATGTATTTAATGTTTCCATTAAGCCACACGAAAACATGCTAGGAATGACGGATAGCAGCTGGTAATCATTAGCTGCCTTTTTTACGGCAAATACTTCCAATGTTAGACTGTTTTGTGTTATATGCTATATGCACAACTGGTTTCATGTACTGTTTTTCCTTGTGCTCTGAGAGTGATAGCTCATGCACCTTGTGCCAAATAACTACATTGTCTGTGTAAATTACAACATCTGTGTCGGCGGCAAATTCGCAGAAGAGTGCCTAGACCTCATCATCAACACTCAAAAAGCTATGGTCCCTGCACTCTCTATCGAGTGTAATGACAGTTTCACCTATTTCCTGAAAGCCTATAGGAAAATGTACGCATTATCGCCAGACCAGAAGCTATGCTTTATGGAGCACAAATCTGTATAACGGTATCCTCGGCACGATTAATCCACGTTTGCCTCTCTTGAACCTGCTTTCATTCACACGATGGAGCTCACTTTGCAATGTGTGGTCTATGTCAGATTTCACTCTCAGGTATGCAAGGGTATGCCACATAACAATTCTGTGAGATATGCTCGGAAAGTCAAGTAGAAATTTCATAGCCACACAGGATGTGTCCCTGGTGCACACAAGTGCGATCTGAATTCTTCATTTTGAATTATTTCCAGTCTCTCAATGTGTGTGTGACTGGCGGTGATAGTGGCGCCTTCATATTCAATGACTGGGATGACAAAAACGTCATTAAGGATTACAAGCTGTGATTGTTTGGTATCAGCCGCTGTCATCACTTTTCTTCGCCGGGTCTATCATCATTTATTTTCCTGGTTAGTTTTCACAAATTTCTCCCTTACTTTTCAAAATGTAATTTTTCGGGGTTGTTTCCCTCCAGCTGATGATGTCTATCTTTTCTTAAGTGAACTTCGCCTGTATATTTGTAGTGAAATGTAGCTCTGATGGAATCACTGCGTCTCTGCTATATTACGTGCTTCAGCCATTTCTTCTTGTAGTTATTGGAGTGGGCTGGTCTAATATGATAGATACCGGTAGTTCTTCTTCGCTCCTCCTGGTATTGACTCCTTAGCTGCCTAAAGTATTCCTTTAATAAACTCCATATCAGTTGTACTGATGTCTCTGCATGTTACTTAAATGTCTTTTGTAAGTAGGTTTACTCTGTGTTTATATATATGCCAGTTTGCTGTCTTATTATTCCATCTTGGCTTAGTAGGTCATATAATTATTGTTTTGTTCACTCGGATAATGACTAGACGATAGCCACCAAATTGTTCACCCATTGCTCTTTCCACTATTCCAGCCATTTCTCGGGTGCAGAATACCTGGTTGATGTGCTATACCACCTTCCTGGGTAGAAAATCATCCAGGGTAGAAAATCTTCCTGAGTAGAAAATCTTCCTGAGTAGAAAATCTTCCTGAGTAGAAAATCTTCCTGAGTAGAAAATTAGTGAATCCTGTGGAATATTCAGCAGGATCAGGTTGTTATCATCTTGTCAACTCTCTGTTTATTTTCCCCTTCATCTTGTCAACTCTCTGTTTATTTTCCCCTTCATCTTGTCAACTCTCTGTTTATTCTCCCCTTCATCTTGTCAACTCTCTGTTTATTCTCCCCTTCATCTTGTCAACTCTCTGTTTATTCTCCCCTTCATCTTCTCAACTCTCTGTTTATTCTCCCCTTCATCTTGTCAACTCTCTGTTTTTTCTCCCCTTCATCTTGTCAACTCTCTGTTTATTCTCCCCTTCATCTTGTCAACTCTGTTTATTCTCCCCTTCATCTTGTCAACATTCTGTTTATTCTCCCCTTCATCTTGTCAACTCTCTGTTTATTCTCCACTTCATCTTGTCAACTCTCTGTTTATTCTCCCCTTCATCTTGTCAACTCTCTGTTTATTCTCCACTTCATCTTGTCAACTCTCTGTTTATTCTCCCCTTCATCTTGTCAACTCTCTGTTTATTCTCCCCTTCATCTTGTCAACTCTCTGTTTATTCTCCACTTCTGTCAAAAGTATTGTATCACCAGCTTTGGGTGTTGCTGTTCTTCTTCTTCTTCTGCGTTCATTCTCAAACTCCAGCAGATTAGCAGGATGCAGTCCGGAGAACGGAATGCGTTGTGTCATGATTTACAGCATTGCTGCGATATCTACGCCTTTCGGCCTGACACATCCGACTTCAGCATGGCTTTTGGTAAACTGACCCTATATGAGATGGGGCAGCCAACTCCATCCCATAAACTCCTTAGTCACCTTTTACGACATGCATGGAAGGTAAACAGTGTTGCTATTCTTTGCTCCCCTTTCGGATCCCGGCAACACACAGGCGGGTGATGCTGTTAAAGTATGCCATTGCTAAGAGGTCATGAAATTTTATAGGCGCCGAACGTGGAAAGTATTAAACTGTCGAGCGTGTCTCGCAATAGACAGTTCAGGATGACGCAGCATAAAGCAGTGTTGGTAGAACCACTGCGCTGTAGATGTCCAATATATATGTCAAACTGAGACCACTCCTGATTCAGACGTTGGCACGAAGGTTCCCGAAGGCCGCACTAGCGCGAGCAAATCGCAGTGCAACATCCTCGTCAATTGTTGAATTTTGCGATAGGGTGCTGCCAAGATATACAGACCTATCAGCAGTACAGGGTTTCTATCTTTTCACTGTGATTACTGGTTCTGTGCAGGAGACGCCTGGCGCTGGTTTGTACATTGCTAATTTCCTCGAGGTACTGATGTGAGACCTAATGCATTACAGGCCTAAGAAATGAGGCCCATACTTCCTGCATGGCTTTCATACTGGTAACGTTGAGTGCACAATCGTCGGTGAACAAGTGGTCGCGAACAATCCGTCTGAATTTTCTGCTTGGCCTCCAAGCTACTAAGATTGAATAGCCCTTCATCAGCTCGATAACGAAACCATCATACCAAAAAGCATCAGAGTCAAACATGAAAGCCAATATGGAACTCTTTTTGACACCGTTAGTTGCTGAAAACGAGCACCGTCATCTTGCGCAAAAGCTGTCAGATCATGGAACTGACGAACCATATTAGTGAATTTTTAGGGACAACCAAATTTGGCCATGCTCTTCTATAGCCCATCGCGATTTCACGTCTCAAGGGCATTAATGAAGTCGACAAATGTAGTGTAAAGACTACTGGTCTGTTCGCGACATCTTTTCTGTAGCTATCTGATACTTTATTTCATGTCAACTGTTCCTCTGCCTTGCCAGAAGTCACTTTGGCTCTCGAGAAGGTGATCTCGCTTCAGATGGGATTGTAGTCTATGAAAGATAAAAAGCCATGACCTGCGTGATGAATTCTGGATTAAAGTGAGGAAAAGTTGCGCAATGTCTTCAGCCTCACTCTCTCGACTCTGCACATTTGATCTCAATGGCAAGACGAGTCGAGAAGATATAGTGTGTAATTAATATTAAAATTCATATTGTGTTTTTTTTCACAAAATGTTGAAGTATGTTCATGTATGTGTGTTTTTGTGTGTGTATCCTTTCTATCACAATTTTGAAGTATGTTCATGTATGCGTGTGTGTGTGTATGTTTTCTATCGCAATGTTGAAATATGCCATGTATGTGTGTTTGTGTGTATGTGTGTATGTTCCCTATCAAAATGTTGAAGTATGTTCATTTACGTATAAATGTGTGTGTGTGTGTGTGTGTGTATGGATATATTTGATCACAGTATTGATGTATGTTTATGTTGCCTTTGTGCGTATGTTTTCTTTCACAAGCTTGAAGTATTTTCAAGTAAGCGTGTGTTTGTGTCCGTGTGTGTGCGCATGTTTCTATTACAATGTTTAAGTATGTTCATGTATGCGTGTTTATGTGTGGGTGTGTTTTGTGAGTGAGAAAAAGAGAACTGAAAAAGCCTTTCCGGATTTCTATTTTCCTATAATCCCTATATTTCAGATTTTTCCCCATAACCTTAAGCAATCTTCTATTTTCAGGAACACCTCTGTCCAATATGATTTGGAGTGTTTGCTAGCCTCTGCGAGCTATCGATTATTTTCCTGATTTAGGAATTGTCGTGCCCAGCTTTACAACCAAGAATTTCCGTTTATATCGTCTGTTATTCCGTTTTCAGGATTGTTTTTAGCATGCAAACTTCTGAATTTAAACGCTGTTTTGAGATCAATCTTAAAATTTATTTTCTTTATTTACTAATACTAAAGTTCTACTATTCATTGTAATTGTTTATATATTATTTTAGCGCATCTCGTGTTCATTTTGTTGCAATTATTCTTTATTGTGACATTATTCTTCAATTGGAAAATTTTTCGAAATTATGTACTTTTAACACGTAATAAAATGCAACGTTCATAAGTTTTTAAATAAATTTAAATCATAATATTTCATTTCATAATTTACATTCTCAGTTGGCATTATTTTTCTCCAAAAACTACTTATTAGATCAAAAAGATCTTTTTGATACAATTTGAGATTCTCCGTGACCATATAAACCATTTTTTGCCATTCAAAAATGTAACAGGATAAACATTGTCTCTAAAAAATTTACATTTATAAAGGTTTCATGAATGTACGTAATGTGTAATTTTTAGAGTACTACACCCTAGTCTATCGACATTGATGATGGGAAATAAGCCTTATCTGTTGTGTAATGCAACTGTTTTTGTTTTTCATGCGCTTCCGCTATCGATCCACTATGGAACGGAAATCACGATTTCCATGAGTACAAATGTGACGTCTATTTAAAGACTTGATGGTTATTAACATATTTCGTGAATGTATTTGGCATGAATATCTTTGTACATTCCATTGGCCATTATGATGTGTTGTTACGATTGTCACCAGTAAATGAGCCACCAATGATTGTCACAAATAAACGGAAATACTGGGATATGTCGATAAAAGCGAGATCAGGATATTCTAATGTCAGTTCTTCTTCTTCTCCTTTCGTTCACTTGAAACATGTCTATATCTGTAATTCTGTCTCCTTAATAAAACTCACTGTATTTTGTAATTCATACAGTGGACAGGCAGCACAGAGTGCCAAACATATACATCAAGAGTGTTCTGAGCTTGAAACGCTGAGGCAGACATATTGGCCAGAGGAAACAACACTCAAATCAAAGCTCTATGGGATTCTAATGTCAGTAATGCTGTATCTTTTGTTGGATAACGTAATTGTTAAATCTTAAAATAATAACTAAACTCCAGTTTAATCAAAAGCGTATCGCATATTCAACATGTTTTTATTTCTGTATAGTGTTCGATTTAGCCATCTTATATATGTAGTAAGAGTTTTATTGCAATATGAATGTATTGTATATTCACTATATGCAAAATATAAGTACAGAATCGTAAAGTTAATTTTACGGAGACACTAGAAGGGCGTTTGTCCTCAAAATCTTCACAAGAAGAGACATCACACTCTTGGTTTAAATAAAATGTCATTTAATCGTTTGATAAAACAGGACTGTAATTATGTGAATCATGATCGAAAGAAATTTTGGAAAAAAATTGGCAATTTCGACACAGTTGTTATTTAAAATCTGAGATACTTAAAATCTCTCTGACAAATGATATATATCACTACATGTACTGAACGATTGCCTGCGTAGCCATTGCAATATTAATGTTTCTGAAACCACATTATGAAGGTTGTTCATTATAGATGGTGTAGACTGTCATACTGAAAGGAATCAAGTTGTTTTCAGAATTTAGTTTGTGAACTCACTTCTAGAAGAACTGTTTTGGTCGCCATGTATTGTTAAAGACAATGTCTCCATGGTGACGCAGTTGTATATGAAGACAAAATTCCCACGTAATCAAAAACAAGAAATCATGAAATATCTTGCATAAGTAAATGGATTTTTTTTGGCAGCAATACATTCAAACCAGAGTTGTTAGAAATTGTGAGACGGACAAAGAAGACGAAGACTTTTGTAAGTGACAAAATTATCGCTCAGCATTTTCATACTTCTCTTCGGCTATCTGCTTATCATTCACATCTCATTCCCACCGAACTTGTGTGGTCTGTAGTTAAATGTGATGTTGAAGATCTATTGCAACCAACCTTCGTTGCGGAGAAGTTGCACTTGATGATGATATTGCTAGATATTTGGTCAATGTGAAAGAACAACAGAGACTGGCACATCAACTACAACAGAGACTGGCACATCAACTACAACAGAGACTGGCACATCAACTACAACAGAGACTGGCACATCAACTACAACAGAGACTGGCACATCAACTACAACAGAGACTGGCACATCAACTACAACAGAGACTGACACACCAACTACAACAGAGACTGACACATCAACTACAACAGAGACTGACACACCAACTACAACAGAGACTGACACACCAACTACAACAGAGACTGACACACCAACTACAACAGAGACTGACACATCAACTACAACAGAGACTGGCACATCAACTACAACAGAGACTGGCACATCAACTACAACAGAGACTGGCACACCAACTACAACAGAGACTGACACATCAACTATTTTATACATATTCCGGAGACTCGAAAAGATTGACTACTGTTAAGGGTCGGATAAATTGCAAATCATCTCGCTGCCAATATGTCTCTTCCTCTTGAAGCACATGCTTTTCATATTTTCTCTAATGCTCAATATCTGTTTGTGCGAGGGCATGGTTTGTTATGTTGTTACATCACAAAGTTTTAAAGTCTTGTTTAGTGTGGCAAACTTCCGGGTTATCTCTACATTTATCTCTGCCATGTGAACATCAATTGTGCCGTTCTTACTCGTCATTATTTGTGTATGTGTATAACCCTGCGGTCGAAACGTCGATCTGTTTGTGTTATATGTGTATTCACAGTCAGTAACAAAACTTCATTACCCTGTTCCAAGCTTTGCCAACTGTAGATCTACTTAGGAATCATAGTGACGACTTCTCTAAGAAGTATTTATGCAGATTGTTTTTAAAAAGCTAAAGCTGTTGTTATGCTGCATTTCGATATGTTTTATTATGTTTGCTGTTTCGAACTGGTTGTCTTAAAAATATCATGCTTTATTTTTCAGTAGTCTTTTATTATCTTTCTAACTGAATGCGACTTTTGACTGTCTATGTGTTAGTATAACGGGCTGAACTTTGATCAAACACGGCCTACTTGCACCATGGTATGGAGTCTATACAGGCCAGTTACTTTCCAGTGTGTTGTCAGGACCGGAAAGAGGAGTAAAGAACAGTAACACTGAATTGACATGCATATAACAAGAGCCAACTAATGAGGTCTTCGCACAGCGTTTGCTAATCATTATGTACAAAATACAAATGATTAAAAAATTAGTGTACTAAATTCAGATGTGTCGGTCTGGAAGGATAAATTTGGAAACTGGATTAAGGAGTAACAGCTAATATATCGGAAATTGATCTTAAATCAACAGGCAAAGATGAAAAAGGAGTAAGAGAGAAATAGGCTGAGAAACGAGATCAATAAAGGATGAACAAACTAAAGCCCGAATGATAATGCGGCGGTCCTCTAGGTTGATCTAAAATTATTATATGCACCGACCCGAGAGCGAAAACATACTACGTGTAACGCCGATGAAAAAAAATAGCTAACATGGCTCTATACCACGAGAAAAGCTAAATATGGCTATCAATTCTACAAAGATTGCCACCTACTTCTAATCTAGACGCAGATATAAGAAGCGATTTGCCAAATGGGAAGAGAACTAGGAGGGATAGCTAAAAATTGCAAATATTTGTTAAGGATGTTGACTTTGCAGGGAATTCAAATGTGTATTACACAACGTAGTGATACTGCATCTGTTCTTCTTCTTCAGCGTTCATTCTCAAACTCCCACTGGATTTCTCTTGTAACAGGACAATGATGCTACAAGATTTCCAGTTGAATGTAGTCCGGAGAATAGAAATGCGTTGTGTTGCCGATTTATTTGCGCCAATGGCCCAACCGATCCGTCTTCGGCGGTAGCATCTGTTCAAGAAGCTGAACATTTTCTATCAGTGTACCTATCGCGTAGACAATAAATTTTGAAAATTTGTATAAAATGGTTACATATATATAGATATGGGGAACAGAGAATACTGTCTTTACCTACATGCATACCATTTCTTGAGAGAGGAAAATGAACAAAGAACTTCTGACAACACTGCATATGGACAAAATAATTGCTAAAAGAAATTAAGATCAAGCACATAAAGCACTTCGGACATATTACACGACATCTTCTTGAAGACTTCACTTGAGGGTAGAACTGTGGAGAGGCCAGGAAGAGGTAGGCAAAGATAAGGGAAACACCACGAGATGTGCAAGTTACAGTTTAGAAGAGTGCACATCCACAACAGGAGACAGAGAATATTGGAGGTCCACTGCAGTCAACCTTCGTTGCGGAGACGGCACTTTATGATGAGCACAAGATCTAACAATTTCAACACTAGCACGGGGTTTTTTCACTTGCTTTATTTCAGTATTTGATGTTTTTGAGCAGAAGTGGACAACGATTTGCATTGGCCGGCTAGACTGAGAATTATTTTTCGTGTGAGACATGGTCAAACATATTTTATTTTGTAAATGCATTAAATTGGCAGCAGATGTCAAAGTAGTTGTGGCCAAGTAGCGACAACGTTCGCTACTTTATCATTTTCGCAGTGTTTGAAGCCTCCTACGTCGAACATCGAAAGATGTCGGCGGACAACACTGTTTTCATTTAGCAATATTAACAATTTGCCATAGTCGTTTCATCGCTATAACAGTTTAGCTCATAGATAACAGTCTAGCACATATAAGTTGTGATTTAATATTCTCTAAACTCGGTGGTCAGCGCTGATAGTACCTTTTAATCATTATGAGAGACCAGAAATAAAATGTCTTGACTGGTTGAATTTGATCAACATTTTGCCCATCCTTGTCTTAAAGTCTGTGTATGTCCATCCAATTCGAGCGGCAAGAGCTTTGTTTTCTGGATTAATAGGATGCTCATATTATCCTCGTACATAGAAGAAGACAGAAAAAAGGAAGAGCTCGTCTTCAAAGAAAACAGAAGAATGGAAACCTAAATAAATAATAACCTGTAAAACAGATAATACAAACTTATAAGTCATTTGACCAAAATGACAAAAAAAAAAAAAAACAAACAGATGTTTCCTACCAGAAATACATTGGTTGTCTTGTAGAAAATTTCGTCTCTTTTCCTTGAGGGACGATACGACATTCTGTTCTTCTGCTCCTTCCAACATCATAAAAATGACAGCACCAACGCTGAGGTATCCCATGAAGAAAATGAAATGTGTCATTAGCCTACATAGAGGTCTTGTTGCGTACCACATGACATCGTGACCATGCGTCATATTGCTCCAATTGTGTGCCCAGTACTAACGATCTACTATAAACTTTTAGACTAAATTTTATCAAAGCTATTCTTTCAAAAACTAGATTCAAATTGTCTTTTAAATTATAACTTTCGTTCAAATTTTCTAAAATATTGTTTTTGCAGTGGATCCGTTAAATGACTTAAATGTTAATATTTGGTCACTGCAGATATGGAAAAGTTGACAATTCCTAAATCAATATTTCAATCACTCCAGGTTGATTTAGGAAAATACTTCTGTAAACAGCACTGACGACATAGTTGTGTTTATAGCTAAATATCTGTCATACACATTATATCTCTGTATATTGATCGTGCGTCATAAAATAACATTTAGATTGAGTTCAGTGTCCACACAATCAGGCCTGTAGGCTAATTTTAGGAATTATTCTTTTAAAGTCGAGCATTTGCCTTATCCTGTAATTTATATTGGCTGTCGACATAAATTAAACACACAGTGACAAATGAAAATCACGAACAACTTCAAATGTGTCACTTTAGAAGAATGATCACTGATGAGCCGGCGAAACTGTTTAATCGTTCGTATAGTCAACAGTGAAAGACACAGTCTAGCAAAATCGTGAAAACCAGTTTTTTCCCAACCTATCACCATGCACCACATAAGTCTTTCTAAAACTCTAATTGCCCCCCCCCTCCCCATATGTAACTTATACATATTTTTGGATTTTTACAACTTGTTCGAATTACCCCCCCCCCCCCGCCCCCGAACAATGAAATAGCCTCCTTGTGGGGTGTAAGCCCCACGTTGGGAAACACTGGTGTAAACCTTTTTCTTCACTACGTATTTCAAAATCGTGTAGGCCTCTTCCTTCACTGCACATTTAAAAATCGCGTAAACCTCTTCCATGACTGCATGTTTTAAACGCACACAACAAACATGTTTATTATTCCAGAAGACGGTGGATATTTAACCCAGTGGTTCTCAAAGTGGTGGTTCACTTGAATCTATTTTTCGGATTTTCTACGTTCAGACTATGCAGTATCACATGACTGGGACACACTATGGGGATTGCAGAATACCAAATGATCTGCTTGATGGAGAATTACATTCCGATCTCTGGGTCGACATCTACTTCCACACAAAGACGTATGCAATTTGGATATGCGCAAAAGAACCATTGATACGGAATCATGGGAATGGGATTCTATGGATCGGGTTCCATGGAGGTAACAGATCGGGAATGGTATAAAGACAAAGGAAAAAAAGACAGCCGGTAGTTTAAGGGTATTTCTGTAAGCCACATAGCAGCACAGGATTGTATAATTGTGTCTGTGATTCCTTGTGCATACTGTGAAAGACTATATGTGGCTCAGATTGGCCGTGTGAGTCGCATCTATTATCGCCATGCATCGTAGATAATATTTCTTATACCACAACAATAATGCTATTGTATGCTGGAAAGACGGAAATTTAATGTGCCTACTACTCTCCTTGTGAGCCATATGACCGCAATGGGGTTGTACATGGGTGTACAGTTCCCTATGCGTCATACGACCCTTATGGGGTTGTACATGAATGTACATGTCGCTGTGTGTCCATGTGACCCCTATAGGGTTGTATAGGAACGTATTTCTCTCTATCCGCCCATGTTATCCCTATGGAGTTGCATAGGAACATACTTGTCCCTATCTGTTCATGTGACAGTATGCGGTTGTACAGGCATGTTCTTGTCCCTATCTATACATGTGACAGTATGCGGTTGTATAGGAATCTTCTTGTCCCTATGTGTCCATGTGACCTCTGCTGGGTTGTAAAGGGAACGTTCGTGTCCATTTCTATAAGCTTGAAGGGGGACCACGGAGAGAAATTTTGAAATTGGTATGCCACATGCCCTTCTAAAGTGGTGGGAGCACAGAAAGGTAACTATTTGAACGATAAAAACGAAAGACAGATAGGAACAAGTGAGTTCTTCAATGTGGACGGATAGGGATCTCTAAATTTTATTAAAAAATTGTCGTAGGTGAAGAAAGTCCTGGATATTTTTTATACGGGGCTCCAGCGGGTAGCGGAAGGGGAAAATTTACCAAAAGAAGCCACGGGCAAAATAAGGTGAGGTTACTGATTTTAAACACTGTCTCTTAGGGTCTACTGATGCAAAGTATTCATGAAAATTGTTCACGTTTCATAGCCATAAATTAATATAGAATAGATGTAGAATGTTATCATTCTCATATTTAGCTTGTTTGTATTTTTTAGATATCAATAGCATTGTTTTGTATTGTAGGTGTTTTGTTCCGTTGATCATCAAACAGTTGTGTCACATACTCTGCATATATTGTAAATACTTCTGTTTTCTCAAATATAATTTTTCCAGTCTTATCCTTCGTTATCATTTATAGGGTTTTTAATATGTCTGATTTCTTTATGTATTTCTTTAGACCTCTGTTGTAGTGATATCTCTTCTATTTCTCTGCATTTTCTTTCTAGCTGTTGTTCTTTCGCAATTCTGCACATGTTAGGTATCTTTTTGTCCACAAGTACATATTTTGAGTTTTTCAAGCTATCTTGTTTTCCTTACATTTTCAATAATATTTCTTATGTCATCCATGTTTGTATGTTCTTGAATTTTCTGGTTAGTAAATTTAATGAGATATTTTTGAATAATTTTGCTTAAGCTGTCCCATTTATTTTATTTTCTGGATTCTCCATTCTGTATTGTTCCATGCATTTCGTCCTGGGGTGTTCATATCTGTTCTTTACTTGTACAATGTATTTTTACTAGTTGTTTCACTGCTGATGTGAATCTTGATTTCTTCTATGTTCTGTTTTTTTGGTACAATTATGGTCAGAGCTGATATAAACTCTTGGATATGTTTTAGTGTTCTTTACACTATTTCTAATTCTGTTTTTGATCATAATAAAATATGGTTCCTCTTTCTTGCTTCAGAACGTTTCCATGTATATAATCTTCTATTTTCATAATCAAAGAATGTATTGCTTATGGTCATGTTATTCTCTTCACAGAAAAGTATATGTCTTTCTTCTATGTAATTTCTTGTCCCTTGTCCAAATTGGCAATGTTCTTGTGTCTTCTTTTCCCTGTTTTTGCATGTTCTCCATGACAGAATGTCTGTTGATCTTACTGATATGAGTAGTTGATTTCTTCTTCAGCGTGGTCTTTAGTTGGTGCATCTCTATGTGACGTGTACTTTGCAGAACGATGTTCTCACTGCCACTCTGTAAGTCTCACGGTTCTGTGCGACTTGCCCAGTTTTTTCCATTGTCATGTTCAGAAGGTCTTCGATGTCCATCGTAGTCTTGGTCTATCTTTTGATCTCTTTCCTGGAATTTTCTACACCATTAATAATTTTCCCAAACCATTGCGTCTTTTTATATGTCCGAAATAAGTAAATTTATGGGTTTTCTTTTAATAGTTTTGAGAATCCAGTCTTCTTCCATGTTCAGATCGTTTCTGACATCTGCGTTAGTTCTATTTTCTGTCCATGAGATTCTTAGAACCGTTCTATAGTATTTCATTTCGAATGCAGATAATAATTGTTTTCTATTGTCGATGTCATTGCCTACGTCTCACAACAATATGTTTGTAACTCTATTTTTCTGTTTGCTCCTTGCCATAGATTTATCATCTAGTTGGGGCATATGTTTGTATAATATCTAATTTAAAGCCGTAACAATAATATTAAGTTTTCTAACTCCCTGCCAGGTGTAGTGTTCTAACATTCCATGTGCCTATTCTAATATGTTTCCTTCTAATCTTAAGGTGTTGTTGATACGTTGCTTGGCTTTGGGATATGCGTGGTAAAGCCCCAGTCTCTCCCATGATGGCCAGCCAACATTCATTGTTATGCCCTGAACGTGCCTCGTGTGCGCCACACATTATGCTGTTTCCAAGTTAGAGCCGTTGACCCATTTGGACTCAAAACGTTTTTTTCGTGCGCCGTCATAGACACTTTATATGGGGATGGACATTCACTGTTGGTGCCTTTAGTTGTCTCTTTCCGATGACATTCTACACTATTAAACTATCCGTTAGCCGGAGTAATCGAGACGCTATTTTTTCGTCGCATCGAAAGGAAAACATGTAGTCAAAAGTCGGAACAAATTGGAATAGTGTAAATTCCTCCTAGAATAAACAAATAAAGAAATCATAGATCCTACAGAATGGAACTAAATTTGACATCTCACTGTCTCAAGTAATATGCTAACTACACCATCAAAACAGCATATTCCAGAATACAAACATGTAAACATGAAACACACGTCCATCACATGCGAAACCAGGGGAAACAATCGTCAACACCTATAACTCCTTTATGGCTAACTCCTTGCTATGAGTTTATAGATTTGAAGTGAATAGTGAAAACAAAGCTACTATACCGTCTATAAATCATTCTGAAGGGTTATAAAATCAGTTCAGTAATCTCAATTCACGTATATAGTAAAAAGTAAAGTAACCCATAGCATTTATTAATGCCGTAGGGGCGTGAGATTTTAGCGATCTCACATTTCAGAGACTCTGCAAATGAGGGCGGTAGCGATCAGGAGACTCCCTCGCAGTCTTTACTTCCCTGATTAATCCTGTACCCATTTAAGGCTGGGTCGACCCATGAGCCGTTGCGATCTGAAAAACATTCCGCCTTTACTGGGAATGAACCCAGGGACCACTCATATGCGAAGCCAGTGCGCTAACCACTGCGCTAATGCGGCTCCCAATTCACGTATATTATTCACTCAAAAAATATATTTTTTGCAACTTTTATTCTCCACCTTACTGACGATTTCCTCAGTCATCAAACGACAGGTGAACTATATATCTCTTACTATTATGTCTCAAACTCCTCAAGGCTGGATGTAGTCCAGAGAACAGAAAGTACCGCAAGTGTTAGCTTGACTACAACATTTACAAACTATGATCCGGCACATTATACTTTAGTTTAAGATTGTAAAAGCACTGATATTCTACATTATAAATAGTCAACAGTATTCCTAGCCTTTAGTCACCTTTTGGAAGATCACCGTATTAATATTCTATTTTAGTTCTTTCAAACACTGCAGGATGAGAGCAACTACCGGCAATACGCTTAAACAACAAATATCTACACCGCTATATCAGGTTTCTCTATATTCTCGAAATGTTTATTCCTTGTAAAGAAAATCACTATGACAAAAAATCCTCTTGGTGATCGATATGTCCTGAATAAGTTATCCTACCATTTTTTTGTTACAGGTAGTTCTGTATCGATCAAAGTAGCAACGTGGTATCAAATATTAACTCCACTAGTAGAGTGGCAGCTGTGTCCATAGTAAGACGCAATGTTGATCGTGTTTTAGTTTGCTTAACCTCACAATTAATACAACAAATGGTAACTTCTATTAGATGTGTAGAAGTACGAGTGTGCGGACTGGATATGCCCTTCCAATTAGTATACATGTGATTACGAGTAATAAATTTGTGAATATCACATTGGAAATATAACCTTTCAGTCACTTCACACGATTGTAACGCCCTTCCATCTCACACCTCATTTCCTGGAAATTATCACCACCAGGGATTAATTCTCAAATTTAAAATGTATATATATTATATATATGTATATATATATATATATATATATATATATATATATATATATATATATATATATATATATATATATATATATATATATATATAAGAGTGACTGCAATAAGTATAGAGGCATATTACTCTTAAGTCACACAGGAAAAATCTTTAGCTTAATACTGGCCAGAAGGATGCGCGTATATATAGACCGCAGCTCAACAACGATTATGGGCTTTCGGAAAAAAATTGTACATATACAATCTTCGCCCTCAAACAACTTTCAGAAAGAGCGACAGAACATAACCAAGACTTATATTTGGCTTCATGGAAGAAGAGACCGCTTTTGACAGAGTCGATAGAGCCAACATTTTAGTAACCTATGTCAGAGTATATAAGCCAAATAGTCAATGACAGGTACATGCACAGGTACATTCGATAATGTCCAAATTCATTCGGGAGTAAGACAGAGATGTGTACTTGCCCCCTAGTGTTCGTAGCATGCATATATCACATCTGAAAATTAGCAAATACAAAGGAAGAAAACAATCTTAAAGATAACTTAAACGAATTGGTATTTGCAGACGACCAAGCACTAGTAGCATCATCAGAAGAGCAACTGCAAAGACAAATAGACAAATAATTTCACATGAAGATAGATATAGAAAAGACCGAAATAATAAAGAAGTAAGAAGAACAGAAAGAAACACCATATATTATATATATTATATATATATTTGTGAACAACAGACTCAAACAAGTGACATATTTCACATTCATAGGAAGGAATATAACAGCAGACGCCAAGAGCAGCAAATAGATACACAATCATCATCAGGTACCATGCCGGCTGGCGTAGGCTGTCATGGCTTTCCACAGCTCTCTGTCCACAGTATTATGTATCAAAGTCGTTGTTGTTTCCTTGCCATGCCAGGTTATCAAACTGTCTAATATTTTCGTACGTTGTCGCCCTCTGTCTCTGGTGCCTTCTTGCCTGTTGTGATTATGTTCTCGAAACCTGCCTGTCTCATGAAGTGGCCAAAAAAAGAAGATTGCCTTTTTCTTATATTGTTTATTACGGTCTGATTCGCATTTAACTCTTTCAACACCTCCACATTAGTTTTTCTGGCTGTCCATTGTATTCTCAGCATTCTTCTGTAGAACCACATCTCTGTTGCCTCCAATCTCCCACTTTCCAGTTTAAATACACAATAGATGTAGTAAAGCATACCAAACCGTAGGGCGGATGACACCAATCTTCATAAACTAAAATGTAGATGTAAACACCAAAATAAGACTATTAAAAACAATTATTATGTCAACGATGTGCTACCATAGCCAAACATGGAAAACGACAACACAAGACAAACGTAAACTTGTGACATCTTAAATGGCACGCTTATGCAGAATCCTAGGAATATCGCTAAGAGACAGAATGAGGACATTAGACAAAGAACCAGCATCACCGCATTCTTGAAATATATTAAGAGACAACAGATTAAATGGTTTGCACACATCAGCAGATTATAATCAGACAGCATACCACAGCAAGCTATTCTACACAGATACAGTAAAGACAGACCCAGAGGTCAATAACGAAAACGATGAACCACCGAAATAAAAGAGGCGACAAATTGCACAAAATACTCAGCACACACGATATCCATCTCCAGAAAACTCTTCTACCCTTGATGCTGAAAGGAAACAGAGGGTTTAGGGAAAAGATAGATAAATGGATTGCCTTTTCACTAAATTGTTGTGGATACAACATAGCATTGGTATATTCTCTTCCTTTTCTAAACTTGAGGTGTTCCGTACTGAGCACTGTATCCACAATTGGTCTTATCCGTTTTTCAAGAATTTTAGCAAATATTTTACAAACAGGGTTACGCAGGAGGATACTTCTGCAAGTGCCACAAATTACTTGCTTTCTTTTCTTCCGTATAGGTAAGTACTATTGTGACTTTTTGTCAATCTATTGGGACAGGTCTTTCTTTCCACATCCTTCTGAAGTTAATAGCGTAACCACGTTTACTCCAGTCTCTCCACATGTCTATATAGCTTCGGTATACAAAGTGTATGCATTCTGGAAAAACCGGAAATATTGAAAGCAAAGGTGAAAGATATCTTCACATATTTTTGTTTGAGAATATATTGCAATTAATTTCTCTTTGTAAAATACATCTGATAATGTGGTTTTATTTGTTTAACAAGGATTAGTTTTCCGAAATAAATAAACTTCCTTCATGTCGTATTGTGTGAGGGAGGGGGAGCTGTTGAGGTGGACATGGGGCATTGAAGCTGGAGCCTTTTGTTTAGTTCTACCCATTATCCACTTCTTAGTTCTGTTGTTTAGTTCTACCCACTTCTTAGTAGTGTTAATAATTGATCAGCTCACACATATTGTGCCCACATGTGTTCTTTTATTAGAGGGAACCCTGCTGCAGATAATTATTCTAACCCAAACGCTGTATGGCATAAAGGGTTATAAAGTGAAAAGAAAAAAGAATATTAAACTCACAATTAATACAACTATTGCTAACATCACAATTTAATCAAATGATGTTAACCATATATTTATTATAAACTGTCTTATCCTTATATGATATCAACATATGATTTATACACTTTATTTATTCTCCTTGATAACTCATTTATACACATCTTTAGCACAGCTGTTGAACAGATTATACTTGATGATAAATTAAGTGTATATCAATCTTACACTTAGCATAACCAACCAACAAAAATATACAGCCACTCTTTTCCCCTTATGACCCGATCGATTAGTGTTGGCTCAGTCCAATTTATTCAATGACGCTCCACTTTATATATATTGAGGGCTACCACATCAATATCTAATGTAAAATATTCGTAAAATCGTAAAATATTGCAATCCCATGTAGAAGAACACGCACGCTCCATACCACCTACCATTCATTTAACAATTGCACATTGATTGAAAGCTTCAGGTCATTCTTCCTAGTGTAATTTATATTCATCCATAAATCAACATGTTGGTCTTAACGTTCTAAGTTTATTGTTCTGTTGGATAGCTATTTATATTGTTTTTAACATACGTTTCTAAATTTAACTTATATATATATATAGTATATATATATATATATATATATAGTATATATATACAATACATATAATCCATAATACATAAACAAATGTTTCCAAGTTTTTAATATCCTAATTTCAATCTTCTCCCCCTTGTCAAAAATAATTCAGTGACTCCTGCTTAATTACCACAATCCCACACCCTCAACCTTCCACGCACAACAACTTGAAGAATGAGGCAAAAAATAAATTATTTATTTCACATTGTTCGCCAAAGTAGGATCTGCCGGACACTGTTGCATAGAAACCGGCGATATAACGAATCTTTGTTCTCTGGACTTCAACCTACTGGAAATTTAGTTGGCCCTCTATCCTGCTGGAAATCAAATAAAAGCACTGTCCTCCTGGAAATTTAGTTGGAACACTAACCTACTAGAAATTT
Organism: Meghimatium bilineatum; assembly: GCA_034231615.1. Lineage (NCBI taxonomy): Eukaryota > Metazoa > Mollusca > Gastropoda > Stylommatophora > Philomycidae > Meghimatium > Meghimatium bilineatum. The sequence goes on from CM067313.1 coordinate 17,863,370, forward strand.
AGTTGGAGCACTATCCTGTGGAAATCTAAATAAGAGCACTGTCCTGCTGTAAATCTAGTAGGATGACTATTCTGCTGGAAAATTAGTTGGAGCACTATCCTGCTGGAAATCTAGTAAGAGCACTATCCTCCTGGAAACCTAACAAGAGCAATGTCCTGCTGGAAATCTAGTAGGGATGACTAACCTACTGGCGATCTAGTAGGATGACTAAGCTACAGAAAATTGAGTAGAATGACTAACAATTTAGTAGGATGATTAACCTACTGAAAATCTTGTAAGATGACTAATCTGCCTGGAAATCTAGTAAGATGAATAAACTACTAGAAATCTAGCAGACGACTAACCTGCTGGAAATCTTGTAGGATGTCTAACCTGCTGGAAATCCAGTAGGATTAAAAACCTGCTGGAAATTTAGTTGGAGCACTAACCTACTGGAAATTTAGTTGGAGCACTATCCTACTGGAAATTTAGTTGGAGCACGAACCTACTGGAAATTTAGTTGGAGCACAATCCTACTGGAAATTTAGTTGAAGCACTAAACCTACTAGAAATCTAGTAAAATTTCTATCCTGTTGGAAAATTAGTTAGAGTACTAAACTGCTGGAAAGTTAGTTGGAACACTAAAATGCTGGAAATTTATTTGGAGCACTAACTTGCTGGAAGTCTAACATGACTACTATATTGCTGGAAATCTTATAGGATGACTAACATACTGGAAATCTAGTTGGAGAACTAACCTGCTGAAATTCTATTACTAGTCTGTTGGAGATCTAGTTGGGTCACTATGCTGTTGATCTAGTTGGACCAGTATCCTGTTGGAGATCTAGTTTGGTCCAGTATCCTGTTGGAGATCTAGTTGGACCAGTATCCTGTTGGAGATCTAGTTGGACCAGTATCCTGTTGGAGATCTTGTTGGACCAGTATCCTGTTGGAGATCTAGTACGACAAGTATCCTGTTTTAAATCTAGTAGGACCACTATCCTGCTACGAGAGAGACCCAGTGGTAGCGTGAGAACAACGTAAAAAGAAAGATACCACATTCTTACAAAATACTTCAAATTGGTACATAAATCTAAAATGTCAGAATCCTGATGTCAAAAATATCAGATACATGTGCATACATTCTTCTATATCGAGAATATATAAATAAATATATATATATGTGGAGAGCCAGACCGCCTACACCAGCGGGCATGGCACCTGATGACATATATATATATATATATATATAGATAGATAGATAATATAGATGATGACGAGCGTCATCAAAAACGCCGCTGGATATACATTGGCCACATACTTAGAATGAAGGAAGATATAATTCCACGACAACTCTTCATGTAGACACCAGGCGGGATAAGAAAACTGGGAAGACCAAAAACAACGCTCAGAAGAACTGTTATGAATGAATTAAAATCAACAGGTATAAATACACAAAACCTACAATCCTTGGCAACTGACCGACAGGACATGGAGAACTATGACATCCGCTATGTGCCAAACTTGACAAAAGAGGAACTGACTGACTGACTGATATATATATAAAAGCTGGGGGTGTCACCAGGGTTGATAGATTACGAAATGAATATATCAGGGAAAGAATATGTATAATATCTTGTTCAGATTACATAGAGAGGGAACAGGTTTGGCCACATTATGTGAATGCATCACGAAAAGTTGCTCATACAAGCATATAACCAAATGAGATCAGGGTACAAAGCCAGAGGACGACCACGGAAAAGATGGATAGAAAACGTCATGGACATCCTGAACAGACACAGTCATAGCACGGCCGAGACAACACATCTGGCTTTAGAACGCAAGCTCGAGCTCCAGTCACCCCTATATATATATATAAATATATATATATCACTTTAAGTGTCCAAAACATTGTAGCTTCTTTCTTATGATGGTATTTAGAAGCCACCCTTTATTTAGTTTCAAAAATTTCAAATTTTCAATGTTATTCTTTTTCTCTATCCATGATTTTCGTAAGATCTTTCTGTTGCACTTCATTTCAAAGTAATGTATTCTTTTGGATATTGTTTTGTTTAAAGTCCAATTTCGGCATCCATATGTTGCCATTGGGAAAACACACGATCTTAAAAGAGTTACTTTAGTGTCGTTATTACTACTTTGCCATCGCCTTCTAATTTGTGTTGAGTGCTGCAATTGCGAGTCTTCTAATCTCCACTGAACAATCTCCGAAACTATTTATATTTGCTCCCAGATATTTGAATTTGTTTACACATTCTAGTTCTATATTGTCTATGTTGATGATTCGTTTGATCTTTGTTTTATCTGTTGTCATACTTTTGTTTTATGTGCGTTAAGATATAGATTTTGGATCTCGCTGTATTTCGTTGTTGTTGTGATTAGCTGTTTCAGTCCCTTAGGGTGTGTTGTGAGGAGGACAGTGTCGTCTGCATATCTTATTTCTGGAATCTTGTATCTACCTATATTTAATGGATGAAACTGATTTTCCTCTAGTTCTTTTCTTACATTTCTCATTATATTCTTTGCATAGATACGGAAATAGTGAGACAAAATGCCAGAACATAGAGATATATCGCCATTACTGCTCAACCAAAAGATCGAGATGACAGTCAAGAGACAGATGATAAACAGTAATTTCATGCCAACACTCAGCTAACACGGACGCTGACAGCAGCGACTCAGAGAAAACTTACAACATGTGAGATTAAATGTCTGAGAAAAGCCGCAAGAGTGACAAACTAGAAATAATGAGACATGATGAAATCAGGAGAAGCATCTGTATAAGACCATGCACGCAATACATCAAGAAACAAGTACAATTATTTGGACACTTTACAAGAATAACCATAACAATTACCGACAGCAACATATAACATAAGAAGATCCGGATACAAGGCCAGAGAAAAAACGTAGAAAATGATGAATATATAGCATCAAGACAACCCTGAACTAATATAAATTCAACGCAGCCAAGGCGACACATCTGGCTTTGTATAGACAACTAAAGCTCCCAGTCACCACCCCTGCGTGTTATATTCAACTGTGAATATTCTGACCATCATCCACCTGGGGATAGACAATAGATAATGAAAGGTTTTCTGTTAATAAATATCACCAGTATGCCAACAATACTGATTTTCTTGTCTTGGAAAGAATCCTCGATTTCATTTGAAATGGTTATAGTTTAATTATAGTTTGAAGTAGCATTGTCTAAAGCCATCATGCTGTTGTGCAAGGGATTGTCTCCTCTATAAGTGATATTTTAGTCTTGTTTATGATGCGCTCCATTGTTTTGCATAAGCACCTCTTAAGATTAATTGATCTGTAGCTTGTGGTTGTTGTTCTGTCTTTAGCAGGTTTAGGAAGATGGACTATAATTGATTCTCCCCATATCTGTATGGTTCTACATGTAGTCTAGCTAATATTTAAGATGTCCACTAGTATTCTCATTGCAGTTGTCCCAAGATTTTAATTGTTTATTTGATATTTCATCAACACATGTGGATTTATTTAGCTTTAGTTTTAGACACCGTTGATTCCATTTCGTTATATGTGTAAAATGTATTCATGATTCCATCGGTACTTTTTCATCACTGTTTCTAGTCTTAAGCATATTCCATTTTACATTTTCTTTATCGATTCGCACTTTACACAGTTTTTCTGGACTAATTTCAATATTGCAGTCTTGAGGAAATATCAGAGCAAAATTATCTACTGCTTGCTTTCCTGCAATTATTTTGCAATCCAGTACGAGTAGTGTATTTGTGCTTCTTCATATGCCCTCATTATTTAGCTCTGTGACCAGTTTCTATTTTTTTATCCCCCTCTAAATTTAAGGTATCTGATTTATTTTTTCCAGCACCTTCTTCTAGCTTCGCTCATTGAAATTTAGCCCTTTCATGCTGTTTGATGCTTGTGATGTTCATGGCTTGATTATAATTATTTTCTTCTGCTGTCCGTGCTTTTTCTAATCCTTGCAGTACTTCTAGTTGTTCACGATTGTGTGCTCCTCTTTGGCATTGCTTCTTTGGAAGCTTGATACATGCGGTTATTAAACTCTTTGACAATGGTGCCTATGTATTTTCCTTCCATATCTATTTGCCAAGCTAAAATATTACTGCTGTGTTTAAATACCTAATTTGCTTTTCTTTTAATTTAAAATTGGGAGGGTACAAACATTCTCTAAGGGTTCATTTTTAATACTAAAGAAAACTGGTTGGTGGTCACTACCACCAACTTTTTCACCTGTTCTGTTAAATTCCCATGGTAGGTCTGCTGAGTACAATTGCAAATCTGTCGTGGAAGTGGTTTGCCATGTTCTTGAGAAGTTTGTTGGAGGATCTTTCGGCTTAATATGAAATAGAAGACATGTGTCATCTTGGCAGCTTTGATGTCTTCCGCTTTCATTCATGTGATAATAACCCCAACTCTGTGATTGTTAAAATCCACACATGCTATCAGTCTTCCCCTGTATGGTATTGTGTCCATGGCAAGGAGGTGGCCATTTGGATAATAGTAATTTAGTAGGTGGAAGTCTGTGTTTTTGTTTTGTAGCTGAAGGACCTGGTATTCTGCTCCTTCCATGTATAGTTCAGTTTGATATGCGCCGATATCATTTTTGACTAGCGTAAGTGTAACTCATTTTCTTCTGTGTTTACAATCAGCTATAAAGCACTGATAACCTATAATTGTAACGGCAACTTTTTTGCTGTGCCGTGTCTCTTGTATGTAGCAAATGCTGACCTATTCCTTAAAGGATGTGTTCTCTAATTCTAGTTTCTTACTAAAGGCTTCTTTTTTTACTATTTACACCCTCAGTATACCAACATTACTCTTTTCTCCTGACTTCATAAGACAAACAAAGTGGACCTCCAGTCGTACGTGGTGTGCCTTTTCAAGATATAGGGTTCGGTGCTACACCTGCCTGGTGAGTCATCACATGGTTCGCACCATCATTTGGCAGATATATATATTTCATGTACTATAATGCATGACATTATGATTGTTGTGGTGCGCATCCTGACCATATTTCACCGACTTCAGCAATTTTGCACACCATGCAGTACTGTGGTCATGTCCAAATGTAAGAGGGCCGATCAGTCTTAGTTTCCATCCTCTGCTTGCTGGACTACGCACCATCTCAATGCCAATGAGCTATTCTTATGGAGGCATAGACATTCAATTACTTTCATACAAGGGAAATGTTGTTAATTCAGTTCTTAACACATTACGACAACATCTGTTATCAACTGTACACTCGCCCGTGTGTTGCCGGGGCCCGAAAGGGGAGCAAAGAATAGCAACACTGTTTACTTTCCACACATGTCGTAAAAGGCGACTAAGGAGGTTATGGGGATGGAGTTGGCTGTCCCATCCCATATATGGCGAGAGACCCAAAGCCATGCTGAAGTCGGATGTGTCAGGCCAAAAGGCGCAGATATCGCAGCAATGCTGTAAACCATGACACAACGCATTCCGTTCTCCAGACTACATCCTGCTAATCTGCAGGAGTTTGAGAACGAACACAGAAGAAGAACAAACTGTACACTTAACACAATACGACAAAAACTGGTATCAGCTGTACTCTTAACATAATACAACTAATATTATCAACTGTGCACTTAACACAATACCACAACAAATGTTATCAACTGTACACTTAACGTAATACCACAGCAAATGTTATTAACTGAAAACTTAACACAATACGACAACAAATTTCTCCTTTTAAAAAATCACGGCTCCTATTTTAATTTTCAGTGGACGGGAGACTAAAATGTGACTGAAATTGAAAACTACCAGCTGGTACAAAATTACTCAGTTGCAAAAAGTTAGCCTTACTTAGCTGGATAATCTCACAAAGGCATATATATAGATATATATCTTTCCATAAAACTTCTTCATTCTTCTAGTTAAAAAAAACTAAGAGAAACAACAGTTATAATCAATATAGCTGTAAATCTGTCACCGGCAGAGTACTGAGTCATTATCCTATCGAACCTCTTCACTCGGTAACACCTGGCGAGGGGGCGCTCTTTAACAATTATCTCTTAACTGCTTTCACGGGCAATATATGACACGCACTTAAGGTGATTTGTAAAAGTAATAACCAGCTTATATATAAAAACACATACAAGTACGGTGAAATTCTTCTATGGCGCATTCCTTTTATTTTTTAAATTGACTATTCAACGTCAAGTATTAAAATTCCCGATTATATTTACTCTTTATTGTTTGTACTGTATATAACGAATTTCTTGTATTACCTATATATTTCATCGGTCTGAACAAGCTGTTACAACGAAATTTGACTGCAATACGTAATACGTGGACATTAGAAACACTAACGTGTGCATAATACATTTTGAACACTCTACACACACGTGAAATCTACATACTCATACATATTTAAGCACATACACAACAGATAGAAGTCAGAGCAGTGCGGTCATTGTACTAATAGGACTAGTTAGTCATTATTAATTTTGGTAAAGCTATTTTAGTTTCATTTTCATGGGACAAAAAAGCATAGAAAAGAATGTAAAATATGCGGCAGAAATACTCTTCATTTAATAAAATGTATAAATTTGCATCAAAGTAATTTTTAGTTCATCTACCTATTAAAAAGACATCACACATGCTTCAGAAACGTAAAGTTTAATAAGTAAAACACGCAGGCACAAAATAGCCTTTATCTGTCAGAGTGGACTTGCTCTGATACAGACACAGATTCGTTGGGCAGGTTATCTGGTACTTATGTCGGATCATCGTCTGCCAAAGTTACTTTTCTATGGTGAGGTGCAGAAGTGCATACCATCTCAAGGTGGCCAGAAGAAGTACTAGAAGGATTCATTAAAGACTTCACCAAGAGCTTTTGAAATATACTAAGACTTTGTGTACACCAAAGGGGAGAACTCGCACAAAATTGAGCAACATGTCACTCTAAAAAAACAGCACAGCATCTTGTGAACAGAGAAGAAATGCAGCAGCTCAACATCGAGATGTAGCTAGAAAATCAGGGGTAGACTAAAAAGACTATCTACAGTGGTCGTCCCATGCCCGAACTGTCCAAAGACATTTCTGGCCAGATTAAGCTTATTAACCATATTCGAACTCATAATCAAAGACATTTCTGGCCAGATTAAGCTTATTAACCATCTTCGAACTCATAATCAAAGACATTTCTGGCCAGATTAGGCTTATTAACCATCTTCGAACTCATAATCAAAGACATTTCTGGCCAGATTAGGCTTATTAACCATCTACGAACTCATAATCAAAGACATTTCTGGCCAGATTAGGCTTATTAACCATCTTCGAACTCATAATCAAAGACATTTCTGGCCAGATTAGGCTTATTAACCATCTACGAACTCATAATCAAAGACATTTCTGACCAGACTAGGCTTATTAACCATCTTCGAACTCATAATCAAAGACATTTCTGGCCAGATTAGGCTTATTAACCATCTTCGAACTCATAATCAAAGACATTTCTGGCCAGATTAGGCTTATTAACCATCTTCGAACTCATAATCAAAGACATTTCTGGCCAGACTAGGCTTATTAACCATCTTCGAACTCATAATCAAAGACATAATGCATACAAGGAAGTGCTAGAGCAGCTTGGTAGAAGTTACCATCGCTACATCAAACTCACCAATGACAATAACCACAACACTGCTGGCACCATAAACACACCTAGATGGAATTTCAAGAAAGTAAACTGGAGTAAATATGCTGACCTGACAGAAAAATTCGTAAAAACCCTAAATCCAAGGATTAAAAATGTGAACACAACTGCACAACTCCTGGCTTGTGCACATCTTCAAGCAGCCAAGCAAACCATACCAAGAGTGCTAGGAATAATTACAAGACGTACTAGTCAGATGAACTCGATGAGGTGGAGAAAGAAGGCCAGATACATAGCAGAAAAAGACCATCCACAGAAACAACATATCACTAAAAGCTGATGTAGCCAAACTAAGAAAAACGACAATTACAAATACAAGGAAAAGCTGTCATGAAAAAAAAGAAAACTGAAACTTCGACAAAGAGAGAAGAAAATTATGAGAATTAACAAAAATGCTCAACAACGAAGATAACAAAACAGCACCAATTGTTATAGAGAATGGCGGAGATGTACTCACAGGAAAGAAGGCTGCAAATGACTTTCTACAGCATTACCAAAGTACTGCCTGCCATAAAGTCAATGAAAATAGGAGACGAGATGTAAGAAAATAACTACGGAAGATTGAAAAAGAGACCAGCAAAGAAAAACAAGATGTCATGAATATGCCAATCACGATCAATGAAGGAAAGGAAGAACTAACAGTATTAAAACTTAGGTAATCACCTGGCACAGACGACATAACAAATGAACTGGGAATTCCTATCGGATAATAAAAGAAAATAAGAAAATAATAAAAAATGTCATCAACTGTTGGGATAGAGGCCTAGTACCACATGTGTGGAAAACCGTCATAATGTTTCCCATTCACAAGAAAGGCAAACCAAAAAACAATGTATACATCTATCGCCCAATAAGTCTGACCGGCTGTTTGTGCAAACTGATGGAATACCTGGTAAACAAAAGAATGATGTGTTTCCTAGTGAAAAGTAAAACCCTGCTAAACCAGCAAGCTGGTTTCAGAAAGTGTAGATCAACTGAAGACCAGATCACACTAATTGCCCAGGAAATAGATAATACTTTCCAGGAAAAAAAAACAGACATCAGTAGTGTGGATCATCATCATCAGGTGCCATGCCGGCTGGCGTAGGCGGTCATGACTCTCCACAGCTCTCTGTCCACAATATTATGTATCAAGGTCGTTGTTATTTCCTTGCCGTGCATGCTGTCAAACTGTCTAATGTTTTCTCACGTTGTCGCCCTCTGTCTCTGTTGCCTTCAATTTTGCCTGCTGTTACTATGTTCTCTACACCTGCCTGTCTCATGAAGTTCCAAAAAAAAAAGATTTCCTTTTTCTTATATTGTTGATTAAGGTTCGTTTCGCATTTGACTCTTTCAGCACCTCTACATTAGTTTTTCTGGCAGTCCATGGTATTCTCAGCATTCTTCTGTAGAACCACATCTCGGTTGCCTCTAATTTCCCACTTTTAAGTTTCTGTATTGTCCAAGACTCGCACCCATATGTTAGTATAGGGTTCATATAGCACTGCAGAATTCTCTTTCTCACCTCTAATTACAAGGTCTTATTACACAGTATATTTTTATTTTTCTGAATGTTGTTTTTGCATGTCCTATTCGGCATCTTATTTCTGTTGAACTTCTTCCGTCTGCTGTTTTCATTGTACCTAAATATGTGAATTGGTAGACCTGTTTTAATACTATATCATATTATAACATATGGTAGCGTGGATAGACATGGAAAAAGTCTTTGATTGTGTGTGGAAAGATGGACTGCTCCTTAAACTACAACAAAACAAAGTGACAAGGCGCATGTATTGCTGGATAAAACACTGAATGCACAACAGAAAAGCAGCAGTGAAGCTTGAAATGAAGCACGGTAGAAATAAACTCTTCAAGCATGGAGTACCACAGGGAGGTGTTCTATCCCTATATTCTTATATTCATGAATGACATTGACCAAATCCTCTCGCGTAAGGTAAACGCTGCAACGTACGCAGACGATCTCGCAATATGACGCAGTGAAGAGAGCGTAGACACACACGCACACACAAATAAAGTTACAGGAATCTATGAACAATTTGGCTGCGTGGACAGACAAGTGGGCTATATCTATCAATGCCCAAAAAACTACCTATACCATCTTCAGCATATTAACCAAATCACAGAAAATCCTACTAACCATAAACGGTCAAATATTGCCTAAATATGAGATTCCTACATATCTTGGAATCACTTTTAATCCAAGACTTACATGGAAATAGCACATAGACAAGTGCAAAACAAAAGTACAATGAGTACAGCACTCATTAAAAAATTGGCTGGAACGGATTGGGGTGCAGTTGGGAATATTCTAAGTAGGGCATACATAGGTTACGTAAGACCAGCTTTGGAATTTGAAATGTCAGCATGGAGGACTGCAGCCAAGAGTAAATCTCAAAAGTTATCAAAAATACACATTCACAATCTCAGAATTATAACAAGAGGTATGAATACTACCCCAATCAGAAATGGAAATATACACAGGTTTTCCATCAATGGAAAGAAGAAGAAATGAAAAAATCCTCACACAGTATGCAAAGTTCAAATGTTTGGAGAGTCATCAAATGAACCAAAGACTAAGCAGACCTACAGAAGATCGACTCAAAAGAGGGAGCTTCCTACACTCTGCTAAACAGCTTCAGAAATCACTCACAGATACAGATCTATAAAACCTAAAACTACTAAACACCTTTAACACTCACTCACACACACATACACACACACACACACATAAATATATATAAATATACCTGGGACAGGAAAAAACGTCCCAAAAATTATGAAAAATACACTAAGCATTATTTCGAAAACAGAAACTACTATACAAGTACTAAATGAGACAACTAAGAATCACTCACAGAAAGCATACCCACAGGATATATGGATACATGTATACACAGATGGATCAGCGGAAGAAGCAGTATTGGATGGATGATCGGTAATATATATATAGTAACATCAGATGAAAAAGAAATAGAAAAACCCTACCCACAAGCAAACATTCCACAAATTTCAAAGCAGAAATGGAAGCCATAGTAGAGGCAGCCAAAATGCTCATAAAGTTATGCCGAGACACAATAGACAAGTAGTCTTTCTAACTGATGCGAAGTCAGTATGGCAGGCAGTGAAAGATTAAAAAAAAACATGAATGAACTTACTGCCTATTTATTGTCATGTTGTTCGTCCATCACTAATGATGATGACCATTTGTTACATCCACTTTTGAAAATTCAATTAGAGTTATGTCCTTGATTATGGGTTCGCAGATGGCTAATGGCCTGCTTACTACACCTCAGAAGTACTACCAAAGAAACAGTACTGCAGTGGTTCTCTGGTCACTGTGGCATACCTGGAAATGAAAACACTGAAATCTCCTGGCAAGGAAACGGGGATCACTAGAACAAATATAACGTGATAATACGTACTATGAATGTAAGACCATGTTAAAAGCAGAATATAAGAAACGGTGGAAGCAGATGCACCCAACTGCCGAATAAATTATCCCTATCATCAAATTTCACGCAAGGAACCAACCATCATCTTCAGCCTACGAACTGGCTATAATAGCCTGAGAAGTCACATCTTCCGAAAGCTGAATATTGGTGAGACAGAACTGTGCAACTGTCGACTGATACCAGAGACGCCAGAACACATTCTTCATGTCTGTCAAGCCTACTGAGGCGGCACTACCTCCAGACTTATGGATGACCCGAAGCGAATCACACAATTCATTGATGCTATTGGTGCTATAACCTGATATCTGACGGAAGAACGATGAAGAAGACTGCTGAATTTCAAAAGTGAATATAACAAATAGTCATCATTACTTGTGATGGAAGAATAACATAAACATAACAGGCATTCTAACATACATCTTTCCTCCAAAACACTATTTTAAAAAAGTTTTTTAAATTACTCCAATAAGTAAATAAAATTTATAATTACATCTTAAATGCGACACTATTGTAGTTACTACGCCTATGTAAGCATTCCGTTAACGAAAGATATGAAATAGGCGAGCATTTTTTATGAATATAATTTGACTGTTTCATATTTGAAAGTGTAGAAGCGAACAAAAATTTAGCCGGCTGTTACAAACAACACAAGAGTGAAAGTAAGTCAGCGAGTGTAATGTAATAGAGGCACGATGACAGACCACTTGTCGAATTACCTAAATCAGCCCAGCACAATGATGGGAATAGCTGGATTTATGGACAACGAAAGCGTGGAAGTCCCAGGATACGCTACGAAGAACAATCAAGAATGAAGCAAGAACAATGGCGATTAACACTACCCAAGAAATACAACACGCACATGGAGAAACATAGCTTCTGCCCTATGTATCGCCATTGTTCTTGCTTCATATATATATATTACCAATCAATTCACATAAACACATAAAAATCCATATTGGCTCCTTAGCTTCAATGCTGCCAAAATTATTATGAATATCATTGGACATCTATATTTATTTCAATTTTATTATGCAGATAATAACTACCGATTATGTTCTCTACTTATTCACTGTTATAATTTGTGGTCAGTCAGTCAGTTCGTTTAGTCATCAGATCATAACCATCGGATTCTAGACACATAATTAGAAGTTCCGATCATCTATTCATAATGTCCTTCAGCAGGTGATAACTAACTGCTTCATATCTGTCTATTGTCTATTGCCTATCCCCAGGTGGTTTGTGATCCACTCTTGCCGTTAAGCGTAGGGGTGATTGGAGCTCGAGCTTGCGTTCTAAAGCCAGATGTGTGATCTCGGCTGTGCTATGACCTGGTCTATTCAGGATGTCCCTGACGTTTTCTATACATCTTTTCCGTGGTCTTCCTCTGGCTTTGTACCCTGACCTCATTTGGTTATATACATGTACGGGCAACTTTTCGTGATGCATTCTCATAATGTGGCCAAACCACTTGATCTGTTTTCTCTCTATGTAATCTGTACAAGATATTATACCTATTCTTTCCTTGATATATTCATTTCGCAATATGTAAAGCCTGGTGACCCCGGTAGATTTCCTCAAGCATTTCATCTCGCATGCCACTATCTTTCTGTAATGTGAAGATGAGAGAGACCAGATTTGGCACTGGTAACACAGTGTTGGTTAGAATATACTGTAGATCATTTGTCTCTTAATTTCATATTTGTGACGGTTGATAACTCTCCTGATACCTAAAATAAACCAAGTTTTCTTAATGCCCGAAGGGAAGTAACGAAGTGCAATAGAAAATAACGGCATTTATTAATCATCTCATTCCTTACATGTCATAAGAGGTGGCTATTATGGTATTGGAGAGGAGTTGGTTGTCCCATTTCGTATATAAGGGCAAAGCGACTCAGAAGCTGGCTGAAGTCGGATGCTTCAGGTCGAAACTCACAGATATGGCAGTTAAGAAACAACTAAAAGCTAAAGTTATAAACCGTGACATAATACCGACATTTTCTAGTTGCTCTTTGTCAATAACCATTTTAGGTGTGAGTTCATGTCTGTTGATATACATTATTTTTGTCTCTTTTCCTTTCACGAAAAAAATGGGTGCCTCACAATGATGCATAACTGGCATAACCATGTGCTCTAAACCTGTGGGGTTTCTTGATTTTTGTGTGGTGTCTGCTAATTTCTGGAATGTCCTCAGATATTAAGAGGTTGGGAATGTTCATAATGGGATTCTCCTCGTACAATTGTTGTACATATGCTGAACAGATTTGGTACGAGGGTACATCCCGTCTAAACCATTCAGATGTTTCTCCCTCGAAGCGGACAGCGGTCCGTTTCTCCTGACGAACATTTTAAAGAGCGATACAAGATAATGTGAGAAGCCCATAAACAAATAAAGAGGTGCTAAAGACACTTAATATAAAGAAAGAACTACTAAGAGAAATAAAGATCAGGCAAATAAAATATTTTGGTCACATTAAAAGACATGACACCTTATTGAAGACCTTACTTGAGGGCAAAGTCAAAGGGAGGCGAGCAAGAGGTAGGCAGAGATACAAGTGGAAGAGTAACATCACAGGATGGACAGGTTACAGTCTAGCAGAATTCACCACCAAGACAAGAGACAGGGGATGTTGGAGATCCGTTGCAGCCAACCTTCGGTGCGGAGACGGCACTTAATGATGATGAGAAACCCATGAAGTTACGATGTTACGTACTGTGTGAGTATTACTCTCAGTCCCTGGAGATGGAAGTTACGACATTGCGTGCTGTGTGAGTGTTACTCTCAGTCCCTGAAGATGGAAGTTACGACGTTACGTGCTGTGTGAGTGTTACTCTCAGTCCCTGAAGGAGTGTTAATCTCAGTCACTGGAGATGAAGTTACGATGTTACGTGTTATTCTTGTTACTCTCAGCAGGCGACGAACCGTTTCTTTGAGACGGAAGAAGAACATAAGATGTGACCCGAGTATAGTGCAGCTAATCCTATATATGAAATTAGATTTAGCTTTATTGAAAATCAGATGCTGACATTAAAGAAAGATACAACATCATTTTACACAATCGATACAATGCCATTGCAAAGATTCAGAGTACTGAAGATCAATGGAACATGCTAAAACATTCGATAAACCAAAAATCTAAAGAGATAATACCAAAAGTAAAACATACATCAAAACAAAAAATGGATGACAGAAGAAATATTAGTATTGATGAGCATCAGAAGAAAAAATAAACACAAGATATTGGAATATCAGAAAATACATAAGGCGATAAGAGAGAAATGCAAAATAGCAAAAGAAAGCTGGCTGAACAAGAAATGCACAGAAATAGAATCGCATTACAACCAAGATACAACATTACTATATAAGAAAATTGAGATGATAACAGGAAAGAGAACGCAAACAGTTACAGGGTGTATAAAAACTAAGACAGGGCAGGTATTAATGGGAAAGATAACATAGTACAGAGATGACAATAGACCAGAAATAAACATACATGATAACGGTGAGGGTCCATCAATACTCACAGCAGAAGAAAGGGAGGCACTAAGACTAAGCAGCTTTATGTGACTTTGGAGTTGAAATAATCACAAAATTGCTGAATGACATATATAATAGTAGACGCATACCCAATGACTTAATGAGGTTCATATTTATAGCTGTACCTAAGAAAAAAGGACCACCGAATGTGAAGAACAACGTACAATCAGCCTCATGAGCCAAATAACCAAAATCTTTCTCAGAGTCATCATGAAGAGAGTGAGAAACAAAATAAAATCAGAAATAAGTCCAAAACAATGTGGCTTTGTAGAAGCCAAAGGTACCAACAATGCTATATATATATTTTGAGAACACTAATAGAGAGGTCTATAGAGGTAAAAACAGATCTGTACAGATCTTTATAGACTACACGACAGCATTAGATAAAGTTAAACATAGCGAAGTTATACACAGGCTAGAGAATTTGAACATTGACAGAAGGATTTAAGAATCTTCAAGAACATGTACTGACAACAAACAGCAGCAATAAGAGTAGAAAATTAATTTGGCCCTTTTCAACAAATAAAACAAGGAGTCAGACAAGGATGCGTGCTTTCACCAGACCTGTTCTTTTTATACAGTGAGAACATTGCATGCAATAGTAGATATCGTAGGAATATCAGTGGTAGAACATAACATAAATAATTTGAGATATGCGGATGACACTGTTCTGATTGAAAAGACGAAGACTTCAAGATTTAATTAATGTAGTAGTCACAGAAAGTAAAGAGAAAGGCCTCTTCATAAATATCAAGGAAACAGAAGTAATGGTTATTTCAAAGAAAAAAATAACACACCTTGCAAGATCAATTTGAATGATATAGTATTAAAACAGGTCCACCAATTCAAATATTTAGGTACAACGATTACAGCAGATGGAAGAAGTTCAACAGAAATAAGAAGCAGAATAGGACAGGCAAAAACAACATTCAAAGAAACGAAATATATATTGTGTAATATGACCTTGTCATTAGAGGTGAGAAAGAGAGTTCTGCAGTGCTATATAACCCCTATACTAACATATGGCTGCGAGTCTTGGACAATAAACAAACTGGAATGTGGGAAATTAGAGGCGGTAGAGATGTAGTTCTATAGAAGAATGCTCAGAATACCATGGACTGCCAGAAAAACTAATGTAGAGGTGTTGAAAGAGTGAAATGCGAAATGAACCTTAATCAGTAATATGAGAAAAATGCAATGTTTTTTGGTTTTTTTTGACTACTTCATGAGACAGGCAGGTTTGAAGAACATTGTCACAACAGGTAAAATTAAAGGCAACAGAGACAGAGGGCGACAACGTTAGAAAACTTTAGACAATTTGACAACAGGGAAACTACAACGACCTTGATACTTAATACTGTGAACAAAGAGCTGTGGAGAGCCATTACCGCCTACGCCAACCGGCATGGCACCTGATGATGATGAATCATATACTCCTTTTGAGCGTTATTCAATATATGTAATATATAATTGTCCTAATGCGTTCAAACATGTGTCAGGTTGTGTGGTTGAGAGAATATTTCCGATGGCCAAAATAACTGGAACGATTTTAACCACAAACATTTAAACATTTGGAGAGTTCAAAAATGTATTGTAACGTATCAAGCCAATACATACGAGAGTGAGGAGTTGTATGCTTCACCACCCTGAACCTTTTATTAAAATATAACATAACATTCGATACAAAGAAACAATTTCATAAGATCCACTAAACACACCCCCTTCCCCCATTTATTAGTGTTTGAGCTAAATAAATTGTGATAGTGAAAAGAAAAAATAAGAAAATATATTTTCTAAATACTATAAAGTACTTTCTTTTCTGACCAGCATCTACTTGATGTTCCAATTATTGATATAAATAAATGCCTTCATACTGTCAAAAATTGTTGGGTTATCGCTACGAAATGAATACGTTATACTAATATATTTCTCAAATTAGCAATACAAACACAATTCAGTTGACTAGTGTGTAACGAAGTAAATAACACAATCATAATTGAATCTCCGCTCACAATAATATCACAACATGAGTCCCCTGTACAGTTCATCATACTAATTGTACTAGTTCCACTCGTTACATTTACTAAACAAGTAATTATATTTACTAACCAAGTGACAAAACCTCACAATTAGCCCTCACGCTGAGAGTAACCGCCGCGCTATACTAAGCACAACGTCACCGACCCCGCACAACGACTGACAGAACTTGACGACCTGTCTATGACACAGACGTAGGGATTTCAGAAAAGAAGTATTAATTTTAAAACTACAGAATACATAACAATACACCACTTTCTAGTCACAAAATACTATTTTTCAGTAATGAACAGGATTTGTTTTTCCTGCTTAAAATATGTGTTATCTCCTTTAAAAAGATGGTATTGGGAGTGGGCTTTCAAAGGGGGGAGGGCTTACATTTATGTAAATTTAACATTGAAGAAAACGTTGCGTCTGATTGTTTGCGGAACATCGATTACATTTTATTGTAACAATTTTATTTGTCAAACATGAATTACATTTTTATTATAACAATTTCTTTGTGCAACATGGATTACATTTTTATTATAACAATTTGCTTTGTGCAACATGGATTACATTTTTATTATAACAATTTGCTTTGTGCAACATGGATTACATTTTATTATAACAAGTTTGCTCTCTCTTCCTCCCTGAAACCCCCCCCCCCTCCCAAAATAAAAATAATTAATTAAAACAGGGTACTGTTTATATTTTGCCTGCGGTCAGAACCGAAACTATATATTTTGGCGCTCTCTTCTCCTTCGTCCTTTACATTTACTAATTTTATTTCGGTTGTGACGCCCCTGGGTATTGCTTTTAGCGACTTCACCCAGTGCGTCCTTCTTGGTTCCACTTCCTAGTTTCGGCACTGCCTACGATTTGGTGTCTCGTTGAAACTATACATTAAACAACAGTAATATTAAATGAATAACAACGTAAACATCCTTCAACTGGAAAACAAGCAGTAAGGAAAGTTCTTGTAAGTTCAGTTAGCAGTCTGTGTGTTTCTTTTACTTTTAGGCGGTGTGTTATCAGGTGGGTGTCTTGTTTACTTGTGCATGTAAAATTTGTTTAGCATCGAAAGTAGGCACTAGTACTGTGCTAGGAATTGCTATGGGTTCCACAACGAATTTAGTATTTAGTTTATGTAAAATAGAGGGGGGCGATTAAAAAGATTTCTTAAGATTCCAAAATGTCTGGTAACAACTCTGGATCGTTACGGTATCAACTGTCACTGGTAATTAGCAGTATCACCTCTGTCACTATGTATGTCACTGGTACTTTGTAGTATCCACTCTGACACTGGTACTTTGTAGTATCCACTCTGACACTGGTACTTTGTAGTATCCACTCTGACACTGGTACTTTGTAGTATCATCTCGGACACTGGTATTTTGCAGTATGTTTGTTTGTTAGTTTTGCGTTCGCTCCATTGTAACCGGCATGAATATCCATGCGATTTCCGCCGGGAGCGTGTTTACGTTGTGCTACCGTTATGCAGCTTGTAGGCCTAGCACATCCGATTTCAGCATGCCTTGACAATCCGGGTGGGCTACCCTAGCCTGCAACAGCCTCCCTATCTGTCGCCAGGCACGTGTGTGTTTGGTGACTCGTCGCACAGACGATTTTTGCTCACGTCTGTCTCGCGCGAGGTGTTCCGCTGCCTGTGAACTTGCCACGTGTAATTGGACGTACTGTGCCTGTGCCCATCGGGTACTAAACCGTTTCTCATCCTTGAGCCTGGTTCATTAGGAGGTATCAATGCAGTATCAACTCGGACACTGGTACTTTTGCAGTATCAACTCGGACACTGGTACTTTTGCAGTATCAACTCGGACACTGGTACTTTTGCAGTATCAACTCGGACACTGGTACTTTTGCAGTATCAACTCGGACACTGGTACTTTTGCAGTATCAACTCGGACACTGGTACTTTTGCAGTATCAACTCGGACACTGGTACTTTTGCAGTATCAACTCGGACACTGGTACTTTTGCAGTATCAACTCGGACACTGGTACTTTTGCAGTATCAACTCGGACACTGGTACTTTTGCAGTATCAACTCGGTCACAGATATTTGTTAGCATTTACTCGGTCAATGGTACTTTGTAGCAACATCGCGGTCACTGGAACTTTGTAGTATCCACTCTAACACTGGAGCTTTATAGTACCCACTCTGACACTGGAGCTTTATAGTACCCACTCTAACACTGGAGCTTTATAGTACCCACTCTGACACTGGAGCTTTATAGTACCCACTCTAACACTGGAGCTTTATAGTACCCACTCTGACACTGGCACTTTGTAGTATTAGCTTGAACACTGGTACTTTGTAGCAACAACTTGAACACTGGTACTTTGTAGTATCTACTCTGACACTGGAACTCTGTAGTATAAACTCTGATACTGGAACTTTGTAGTATAAACTCTGATAGTCGTACTTTGTAGTATAACTCTGACAGTCGTACTTTGTAGTATAAACTCTGACAGTCGTACTTTGTAGTATAAACTCTGACACTGGAACTTTGTAGTATAAACTCTGACACTGGTACTTTGTAGTACAAACTCTAACACTGGTACTTTGTAGTATCCACTCTGACACTGGAACTTTGTAGTACAAACTCTGACACTGGTACTTTGTAGTACCAACTCTGACACTGGTACTTTGTAGTACCAACTCGGATACTGGTACTTTGCATTATCAACGCGGACACTGGTACATTTTAGTATCAACTCGGACACTGGTACTTTGTAGTATCAATTATGTATGTTATTAGTACTTTGCAATATCCACTGTGTCACTGGTACTTTGCAGTAACAAGTATGTATGTTACAACTAAACTGCAATATCCACTCTATCACTAGTACTTTTCATTATAAACTATGTATGTTTGTCGTTCTTTGCAGTTTCAATTATATTCCTAGTACACTGCAGTATCCACTCTGTGACTGGTGCTTTGCAATATCAATTATGTATAATACTGGTACTTTCCAGTTTCAATACTTTGCAGTATCAATTATGTATATAACTGGTAGATGTCAGTATCAAATGTGTATATAACTGGTAGATTTCAGTATCAAATGTGTATGTAACTGGTAGATTTCAGTAACAAGTGTATATGTAACTGGTAGATTTCAGCATCAAGTATGTATATAACTGGTAGATTTCAGTATCAAATATGTATGTAACTGGTAGATTTCAATATAAAGTATGTATGTTACTGGTAATTTGCAGTATCAATTATGTATGTTACTAGTACACTGCAGTATCCACTCGATCAATGTTACTAGTATCATCTCGTTCACGGATACTTTGCAGTGTTAACTCTGTCACAAGTAATTTGCACTATCAACTCTGTCATTGGTACTTTGAACTGATCCTTTCTTTTCTTGTGGTTCACTGGAGTTTTAAATTGTCCCGATCTTGTCAAAAATATGCACATTCTTCACAAATTCTTCACACGGCCGTCTGCACATTTTCTCAGTTTTATGGGCAACATAATCATCTTTCATTGGGACCGACTATGCATATTTATACTTATAAATAGTCGGTGTTTAGCCCTCTTTTTTTCTTGTCCGAAAATTTGCCAAACAATACGTGCTGCATGTTGCAACTTGTTACATATTGTACATACTGAGAGTGCATTTCCAATTTATCTTTAAAACCTAGATACAATTCCATATCTATGTTTTTAATTAGATACAATTCCATATCTATTTTTTTTTAACTAGATACAATTCCATATCTATTTTTTTAATTAGATACAATTCATATCTATTTTTTTAACTAGATACAATTCCATATCTATTTTTTAACTAGATACAATTCCATATCAATTTTTTTAACTAGATACAATTCCATATCTATTTTTTTAACTAGATACATTTATGTATCCATTTTTTTAACTAGATACATTACTATAGCTATTATTAGAACTAGCTACATGTTTATTTCTATATTTCTATTCTTGATACATTTCTATATCCCTCTTTAGAACAAAGACACGTTTCATTTCTTTGTTACTGTGTCATGTTATTCTCATAAAGCTATATAATCAACTGGTTTTGTATCAATATTTGTTTCGTGACTGAAGTCAATAGTTTCAGTTTGCTTTCTTTCATACGTTTTCTTCGATTCAAATTGCAGTACTTACACACGTGACTGGGGCATTGAGAACTTGGTTGATAGCGACCTTTGAGTGCACTAGTTCTTTTTTGACTGCATTACGTATCCATGTAAAGGGATGAATTTCATTTCATTGTATATATGTATGACTTCCTACATCAATGAAGATATCAAAAAGAAATTAAGAGAAAGAATAGCATCGTGAAAAAAGTCATTCAACAAAACGAATAAAAAAAACTTCAATTTGAAAAGAAAAATCGCTGTACTTTTGGAGCTGACATACGCATTTCGTGAAACAAATTGCAATGGGAAACGAATTATAATGCAACAAGAGGATACAACCGTAACCATCTATATATATATATATGTTAGCTAAGTTGGGAATCATCATTCTAAAATACGCATTTGACTTTTTCCGTCATTTTCATTGGCTGTCGGCACAAAGTATACACAAAATGACCAATGAAACCAACAACGGGAAAGTCAAAACCTTCACTTTACGAGGATGATGATTCCCAATAAGTCAACATGTATTATATCACACTATATATTATTAGGTCACGTTACAACCTAGCATACAAAACAGAACAATGGGTCTTCAATGATTTCTGCGAGCAAGCAACTTTTTATTATAACCGACAGCAGCTGGTAATGTTTGCCCAAGTTGCATATTTAGTAAACTATGCCAAGATCAATATATAATTCATTCCCAGGCCTGGATTAGCCAATAAGCAGTTTAAGCACTTGCTTAGGGTGTCAAGAGGACGTGCCCACAGTAGATGTTAGTGAGAATTTTCTTTAAGAAAATACACTTTTCAGTTTACAAATTCCGAGACACATAAAGTCTTTATTAATAAAGGTATGGAAGCATGTTGAAATCAGATGAAAGCTGCTTAATAAGTATTGATGTGATTGAAAGAGATGATTCTGTCACAGCTGTTAAGCTAGTATGGAAACACTTTTTCACTTTAGTGACAAAACATACTCTTTCTAGAAAATTGTGACGGTTTCTACAACCAGATGACTATTATTCAACTTCAAGAAAAGCTCTCCAAATGTAATGTCAAGGAGCTATCTGTTTGTCAATGATTACCAGAAAAAAAATGTATTTCAGCAACAATGAAAGTAATTGGATATTTCAGACTCCGATTGTGACGCTTTGCGCAAAAAAAAAATTGATATGTTCTTGATTTTACTAATTGCACTTTTTTAGCGTAATTTTCATTCCGGATTCGGCCACAATAGAAGAAAAAAGAAAAGGCTCTTTTAACTTAGCAGTAGTTCTAACTTAGACTTCTAACTTAGCAGTGGTTCTAACTTAGACTTCTAACTTAGCAGTGGTTCTAACTTAGCAGTGGTTCTAACTTAGACTTCTAACTTAGCAGTGGTTCTAACTTAGACTTCTAACTTAGCAGTGGTTCTAACTTAGCAGTGGTTCTAACTTAGACTTCTAACTTAGCAGTGGTTCTAACTTAGACTTCTAACTTAGCAGTGGTTCTAACTTAGACTTCTAACTTAGCAGTGGTTCTAACCTAGACTTCTAACTTAGCAGTGGTTCTAGCTTAGACTTCTAACTTAGCAGTGGTTCTAACTTAGCAGTGCTTCTAACTTAGACTTCTAACTTAGCAGTGGTTCTAGCTTAGACTTCTAACTTAGCAGTGGTTCTAACTTAGCAGTGGTTCTAACTTAGCAGTGGTTCTAACTTAGCAGTGGTTCTAACTTAGCAGTGGTTCTAACTTAGCAGTGGTTCTAACTTAGCAGTGGTTCTAACTTAGCAGTGGTTCTAACTTAGCAGTGGTTCTAACTTAGCAGTGGTTCTAACTTAGCAGTGGTTCTAACTTAGCAGTGGTTCTAACTTAGACTTCTAACTTAGCAGTGGTTCTAGCTTAAACTTCTAACTTAGCAGTGGTTCTAACTTAGCAGTGGTTCTAACATAGCAGTGGTTCTAACTTAGCAGTGGTTCTAACTTAGACTTCTAACTTAGCAGTGGTTCTACGTAGACTTCTAACTTAGCAGTGGTTCTAACTTAGCAGTGGTTCTAACTTAGCAGTGGTTATAACTTCAACTTCTAACTTAGCAGTGGTTCTACGTAGACTTCTAACTTAGCAGTGGTTCTAACTTAGCAGTGGTTCTAACTTAGCAGTGGTTCTAACTTAGCAGTGGTTATAACTTCAACTTCTAACTTAGCAGTGGTTCTACGTAGACTTCTAACTTAGCAGTGGTTCTAACTTAGACTTCTAACTTAGCAGTGGTTCTACGTAGACTTCTAACTTAGCAGTGGTTCTAAC
The DNA here is from genome assembly GCA_034231615.1 of Meghimatium bilineatum. Taxonomy (NCBI): domain Eukaryota; kingdom Metazoa; phylum Mollusca; class Gastropoda; order Stylommatophora; family Philomycidae; genus Meghimatium; species Meghimatium bilineatum. Next base: position 17,886,481 of record CM067313.1, read on the forward strand.
TTAGCAGTGGTTCTAACTTAGCAGTGGTTATAACTTCAACTTCTAACTTAGCAGTGGTTCTACGTAGACTTCTAACTTAGCAGTGGTTCTAACTTAGCAGTGGTTCTAACTTAGCAGTGGTTCTAACTTAGACTTCTAACTTAGCAGTGGTTCTAACTTAGCAGTGGTTCTAACTTAGCAGTGGTTCTAACTTAGCAGTGGTTCTAGCTTAGACTTCTAACTTAGCAGTGGTTCTAACTTAGCAGTGGTTCTAACTTAGCAGTGGTTCTAACTTAGCAGTGGTTCTAGCTTAGACTTCTAACTTAGCAGTGGTTCTAACTTAGCAGTAGTTCTAACTTAGCAGTGGTTCTAACTTAGCAGTAGTTCTAACTTAGCAGTGGTTCTAACTTAGCAGTAGTTCTAACTTAGCAGTGGTTCTAACTTAGCAGTAGTTCTAACTTAGCAGTAGTTCTAACTTAGCAGTAGTTCTAACTTAGCAGTGGTTCTAACTTAGACTTCTAACTTAGCAGTGGTTCTAACTTAGCAGTGGTTCTAACTTAGCAGTAGTTCTAACTTAGCAGTGGTTCTAACTTAGACTTCTAACTTAGCAGTAGTTCTAACTTAGCAGTGGTTCTAACTTAGACTTCTAACTTAGCAGTGGTTCTAACTTAGCAGTAGTTCTAACTTAGACTTCTACGTTCTCTTGTAATTTCAGTCATGACATCACCATTGAGTGTTAATTTGCTTCCTAGATAGGAGAATGTGTGTACTTTTTTAAGTTGTTGTCCATTTAAAGTAATTTAATTAGGTGAATTTTTGAAGTCAATCATTTTTATTTTTGATGAATTGATTTGGAGACCTATTTGTCCTGCGATGAGTTTTAATCTATCAGTTTTTGTTTGTGCATCTTGATGGTTTTCACTCAATAGTGCCAGATCATCGGCAAAATCCATGTCTTCTAATGTTGTTTTATTTATCCATTTGATTCCTAAATTTGTGTTGGATGTGCTTTCTCTCATATCCCAGTCAATTGCGATATTGAATAGTAATGGTGACATAGGGCAGCCTTGTTTAACACCAGTAATCACAGGGAACCATTCTGAATTGCCTTTTTCTGATCTAACACAGCATTTTGAGTTGGTATATAATGATTTTATCACATTTACATATTCGTTTTGGAATCCGTGTATTTTTAATATTTCCCAAGGCTATGGTCGATTTATGCTGTCGAAGGCTTTTTGAAAATCAACGAAGTTTATTATGAGATTAGATCTAAATTCTAGACATTCTTCCATTATTGTTCTAAGAGTGAATATATGGTCGAGGCAGGAACGACCTGGTCTAAAGCCTGACTGCTCTTCTCTTAGTCTTTGTCTAAGGATGACTTTAATCGTGCAAGCATCATATTACAAAGAATTTTACAAGCTACGGATAGTAGTGTGATTCCCCTCCAGTTATCACAGTTTGTTAGGTCTCCTTATTTTGGTAATTTGATAATGATGCCATTTTTCCATTGTTGGGGTGGGCATTCGTTTTTCCAAATCATATTGAAAATATCCAGTAAAAATGACAAGGTATTATCATTTGCTGCTTTTAACATTTCACTTGTGATGTCATCTTGACCAGCTGCTTTATTGGTTTTTTTTAAATTTCTTAATGGTTTGTTTTACCTCTTAATGAGTTACATTTTCTATCGAAGCTTCTAATGGAGGCATTGTCTCTCCTTCCTCTAGATTTAGAGTAGATTGGGGTGGTGGTCAGTTAAGAAGATCTTGGAAATGTTCAGCCCATCTTTGTATTTGTTGTTCAGTTGTTGTTAGAACTTTGCCATATTTGTCTTTAATAGATGCGTTTGGGATAAGTGGCTGATTGCACAGTTGTTTGGTTATGTGGTGTAGTATCTTGCTGTTGTTGTGTTGTGAGGTTGATTCAGCTTCCAATGCTAAGTTGTTTATATAATTGTGCCTGTCCTTTCTAGCGCTTGCTTTAACTTCTTTATCTAAAAGTGCGTATGTGAGTATGTTTAGTTCCTCGTCTTGAGTGGTTTTTGCAGCAAGTATTTGTTTGCTTCATCTCTTTACGGTTTTGAATTTTTGACCAAGTGTTCTCGCTTATCCATTTCTTCTTATTGTTTTGTATGAGACCGGCTGTATCCAAAGCAGCATTTATTTCAGTATTTCTAAAATTCCCCCATTTCGTTTCTATGGATGTTATGAGATTTACTAATTCTGATGGTTTATCTAAGGCGGTGTATTGATTGTTGATTTGTGTGTATTCTTCTTGTAAATTACTTTCTAGTAGACGTTTTGTATCGATTTTTCTGTGGTAGATGGTCTTTGATGTTATTTAAGTTTGATTTTTAGCTTAGCTATGCAGAGATTGTGATCACTTCCAATATCTGCTCCTCTAAAAGCTCTTACTTCCTGTACAGCTGAACTACATTTTTTCTTAATATAAAAATGGTCTATCTGGTTTTTGGTTATTTTATCAGGTGAGTTCCAAGTAATCTTGTGGGTATTTTTGTGCGGGAAGAAGGTATTCGAAATTTCAAAATGTCCTATTTCACAAAACTCAATCAATCTTTCTCCGTTTTGGTTTAGTTCGCATATGCCATATTTTCCAACATGTTTTTCTGCTCCTCTGTTATCATCACCAATTGTGTCGTTAAAGTCACCCATCACAATGTATATCGTGTTTGGGTACTAAATTTAAAACATCAACTAGAGTGTTGTAGAATGTGTCCTTCGACAAGTCAGAAGCATCGTTTGTTGGTGCATAACATTGGATTATTGATAATTTGAAGAATCTTGTTTGAAAACGTGCGGTAATAATCCTTTGATTGACTGCCTCCCAGCTTAATAACGCTTTTTCAGCCTGATATGTCATTATTATTGCAACTCCTTCTATGTGGAGATCTGGTCTGCCTGAGTAAATAAAGTGTTTGTTGTCATTTCGAAGGTATAATTTCCCGGACCCAGTCCATCGACACTCACTAATTCCCAAAATATTTATGCCGTAGTTGGACATTTCCCTACCCATCTGTGCTTGTTTACCTATTTGATATAACTATCGTACATTCCAGTAACCTATTTTAATTGGATCTTTTGCATTTAGCAGTTTTGGTTGGTTTTGACTTGGTGTTACAGACGTGCTGTTTAACATTATAAGGAATGTCTTTAGAAGTAAGTTTGGTTATAATGTGTTGTTGTTAACTAGATCTGACTGTACGACAATCGCACGATGATGATGAAGAGAAATCACACGTGCTATCTTAAATATCCGATGTTGTAACACAGTTTGACACACAATAATTCGTTTGAATGAAAAAGAATTGGAATGAACTGACTTCTGTTACATAAATCGGTCTGGACTTTACGATGTTAGTTGATTAATCCAACGATCGACGGAATGACCCAGACTTGATTAGAGAAACACTCTCCATCAACATACGTCACTACCGGAAGTCCAACTGAGAGGTTGGGTAACATATAATGTTTTATTAGTAGTGGTAGGTATTCGTAACACTTCTATATGATTACTGTGTGATATAATTAGTTTGTTACTTGTGTTTGACTCTATGACCCATACTTGATTGTTTGATCTTTTCTGACTTTTTGATAATTATATATATATGGAGAATACGGTTCTAGGCCCTAATTTTTCGTAGACCAGCGTCATACCAGCAAATAATGTTGTCAGCATACCCTCCCCTGCTCTGCCCTGTTTTCACTTTAACAGAACATCTGATACTATTTCCCCTTTCCCACTGCGCCCCCCCCTCCCCACCATATGTACACATATACCTCATTTGTTTTGGAATGTTCTAACTGTAGTACATACCGTTGAGAGTCGGGATCTTATTTGAATGAATGAAATATTATTTTATAAATAATGTCGGCATAGGAAACAAGAGCTTCATCGCCCGTAAAGAAACTCTACAACATATAGTGTTTTTTGAAAGGTTAGGCTGATATTTGGATTTTAAAAATTAGATCGCAGTCACATGCATGCCTTCAGTACTTCAGTTCGTTTGTACGAACTAAATATTCAACTTAATTCTTTTATTTACAGAACTTGCAATCAAGATGACACGCGTTGACTACAGTGCTTCACAAAAGAGACAGCTATAAATAAGTAACAAGGAAAGACTCTAAATTTATTATCCAAAACAGCATAGCTGACTAGTTTCTTCACACATGCTTAACAACAAAATACACAAACTCTATCAAATTTAGATATTTGTTTCATTAATATTAATGGTTATTAATTGTTCTGCTGAGCATGCATTTTCTCAGTTGAAGCATATTAAAAACACAAACAGAACAACCATGCAACAAGGCAGACTGGATGCTTTATCTCTTCTTATAGAAGCAGATATGCTACGTGATATTAGCTTTGAGGAGATGATTTTAAAAACATCTGTGGGCCAAAAAACACTTTTTTTTATTACATTGGTGCTCAAAGTAGTTGTTTTTTTAGGTCTGAGGCCAGCGCATATAGTACTTTCTAGATCAGCTTGGCGGGGAAAAATTGGTTTGCGGGCCAGAAACGTGGATCGACGTGCCGGGTTCGACCTGTGAGACGTATTTTGTTAACACTGCTGTAAGATCATTACCATAAATATGAATAGTTTCAATGGAAACGAGAGATAAACACAAAGCACCATTGAGCGTTGTTCCTGCTAAAGAACTCTTCATGGTTCTGAATTCCATAAGAGTAAACTTTAAAAAAAGGCTCTGTACTGTCTAAATGTCTAATAGATTCTTGTATTTTTAAGAGAAAGAAAATTCACGTAAAAATTGTATGATATCGAGAACATTCGTACAGTTTCTCATTTCGAGAATCCGTGGTATAGTTTCTCGTATCGAGAATCCGTGGTACAGTTTCTCGTAGTGAGAATCCGTGGTACAGTTTCTCGTATCGAGAATCCGTGGTATAGTTTCTCGTATCGAGAATCCGTGGTATAGTTTCTCGTATCGAGAATCCGTGGTACAGTTTCTCGTAGTGAGAATCCGTGGTACAGTTTCTCGTATCGAGAATCCGTGGTACAGTTTCTCGTATCGAGAATCCGTGGTACAGTTTCTCGTATCGAGAATCCGTAGTACAGTTTCTCGTATCGAGAATCCGTGGTACAGTTTCTCTTGTCGAGAATCCGTGGTACCGTGTCTCATATCCAGAATCCGTGGTACAATTTCATTCTAACGTTGCTGCCATACAAATACACATATTCTCCCCTTATACACACAACGTTTATGGTTACCCCATTGTTCACAAACAGCTGCATTATTTACATACAATCCACTTATAATCCATTTCTCTAAAAAAAGAACTGAATAATATAATTAAGAAGCATCCAGGATTTATAGAGATCAACCAGAAGACAGTAAACGGATTTTGAACTAGATCTATTCAGCTGGCACCTATTCGCCTCGAAATTTTAGTAAACACATTTTCCAAATGTTACCAATATGCATCCCTAAAAACGATGCAATTTAGTTCATACTTCCAACTTGTAAATTCTCACGCTACTATGACAATGGATCTCTCTATTCATACACAGAAAACAACTCACACTGTACAGGTATGTAAACTCTGCGAGGACCACACAAATTTAACCAAATTACGTGCCATCAGTACTAAGATAAAGTGCAACTTCCAATATATCGTTTAAATGTATGTGTTGACCCGAAGTGAATTACTGAAGACATCACCAGAAATAAAATAGTAGGGGACAGAATAATAGCGATTGTTTATGTCACTATTAAATAGTCGAAGCTGAGTTTTTCCGAAACATTTCAAGTTTTCAGGTGGTGTAGCTGACTTACATATGGTTAGTTTAACATACGGTTTCTCATAGTTGCCGGTGTCGACGTAGAGCTAATTGGCGGCGTTGGGGGGGGGGGGGGTGTAAGGTCAAGAAGGTCGATAGAGCATTAGAGAAAATAAAATCAATTAAATAGTGCAAATACATGAGGCCACCTGCTAACTTTTACTTACAATAAGACAAGAGATGCAACTCAGGCAAAAATAATTCAGCTATTTCTGAAACCTGGTGTAAATTAGAGTTATGCTAACTAGTGGTAAGCGCTCTGCTGAAAGTGGGAAGCTTTTATCTATTAAGATGCAGAAAATAACTATAAAACACTTCATTAACAACAAACGTTATCTTATATAACCATTAAAACATGGCAGTTCACTTTGCAAATTAAACGTGACTCCAACAGGACAAATAGTTCTTGCTTTCAATCTATGCTTTTTATTGTTTTTCTTGGAAATGAATTATAACATTTAAGTACTTTCTTATTACATGAATCTGGCAGTGTGTCTGGAGTTTTTATTCATCACATTGCTGTTTGCATAATTTATGTTCCTGGCCATGACAATCTTCCAAAAGAAGTGTTGTCAGTAAAGCGCTGAATATCTGAAAATATGGATTACTTCAATTTTCCTCATAATAAACAATTGCCACATTGTTTAATGTGTGCAAAGTAATTTTCCAATGAAACTATGAATATTAAACGATTATTTTAAGAAAGTTAACTGATAAATGTAACCAAAATGAAGGTTATTTAGGGAAGCGGAATTAAGTGATAAACCTAAAAATATAAATATTGACTGCGAAACACTGCATTTGCTTCACGGCAAAACAGAGATGGTTTTCTGGCATCATACAACATAGCTGTGCATATGGTAAATCTGGAAACCCCGACATCATTGCAGAAGAATGGATTATACCAGCGTTTGACGAAGTTCTAAGATTATCACACCAATTCCACGATGCAATCTTAAGACATATTCCTCGCAGTAATATCACTGTTCAGATGCGTATTATTGAGATAACGTACGATATAGAACATCATTGTTCCAAAGTAAAAACTACCAAATTTATCTTGTACATGTTATGAATCTGCCCTCCCTGGAAATGAATCCTCGCGTCTCGTACTTTTCCGCTTTGTTGAAGAAGGTAAATGTTTAAATGTGTAATTGTAATCAAAAACTGTTTCTTGCAAAAACTACTAAAACAGATACCAAAGGAAAAACAGTATGCTGCAAGATCCACGAATGATTTCGTCTCAATACCTATGTAATATCTACTCGGGTGTTCACAAATGGAGTGCTATCCATGATGGACGTCACATGGGGATAACTGTATATAACTGTAACAAGATGTGTCCAATGCTATAATACCTCACTGTGTTATTCATTGACACATTGAAAATATCAGGGGCTAAATGTGTAGGAAGAATTTGATACTGTTTGAAATTTCTATAATTCATTTATCTCCAATGGAAGAGAGTGTTTGATGTTTTGAAGCATTGGAAAATGGAAAGTTGAGATTTTTTCTCCACACACCAAGCGTATTAGTTAACAGTTAGGTAGAGGGTCAAGCCTACCTCCAACGATTACCTTTCGTAATTCCTGGGCAAATTATTACATCGAGAAGAAGCAGAACTGCAAAGAATCAATAAAGGTTACAAAGAAAGTCACATTATTTGTTGTTCCTGAAGGTGCCACATTTTGGGCACACCGCTGTTGATGAAGAAGCTGATGATCAGTTGATGGCTGTTGCAGATCAGAATATAATATTATTTGCTACGTGGTCCTTTGCTGAGATGAACCATGTATGCCAGAATTATGTCTGAGTTGAGTTGTTGAGAAACAAGATAGCAGAAACCTCTTGATAAGAAAACTGAACCGTAAGATACTAGTTACAGATACTAGTTTTTACAAACTATTAGGAAAGTAATGAAATATTTGAAATTCCGAATACCACGACGTCGAAATTGAGGAAGACTTTTTATTGAACAATTATAACAAATATAATCAATGGACAGAGAACTTTTGTTTTAAAAGTCGAACATATTACAACTGGTACAGACTTTTGTGCGAACCTTAAAAAAGGTTCAACTAAATTGACTTTTAGAAGGAACAATTGGTTTACATTCCATTGATGAATTGTTTGATTCTTCTTCTTCTGCGTTCGCTCTCATATAACCACAAAGAATATATCGTGTGATTTCCACCGGGGAGCGTGAAGTACGTTGTGCTGCAGGTTCCACAGTAAAACTGTGTTATTTGCACCTCGGTAGGCCACTCTGTGGCCTGGACGTCCGAGGTCCAGCACATCCGTTTTCGTCATTCCTTTATTTCGGGTTTGGTCCCTAGATTTGTTTGATTAAGTTGTATATTTAGATATTAGATATTAAATTTGAGATAGGAATTTGGGATAGTTTAAGAAAAGGGATGAGTGCCTCTTTTGTTGATTCCGTATATTTAGCTGACATTTATATGATGTATACTGGAAAATGTTGATTGCATTAATGTTTTTTTATCAAGAAATATATCCGAGATTTTTCTGTGAAGATGATGTTCTAAACAAATATAGATCCTACCCTCTTGTATGAGAAAGGATTGCCTTCCTTCGGTTTAACTTAGGCTATTGGTTGATTTCATTAAATTATCTTAGATTGTTTCCTTGTTCATAACATCACACAACTACTATCAAGAAGGGAGCCCCCTACTACTAAGCCACATCATGAGCCATGAAGAAAGAAACAGTTTTACGAAACTATACGAAGAAATATGACGATCAGTGACACGAGCCACATATATACGAAGAAATCTGGCGATCAGTGACACTAGCCACATATATACGAAGAAATCTGGCGATCAGTGACACTAGCCACATATATACGAAGAAATATGACGATCAGTGACACAAGCCACATATATACGAAGAAATCTGGCGATCAGTGACACTAGCCACATATATACGAAGAAATCTTGCGATCAGTGATACGAGCCACATATATACGAAGAACAGATGAACTATAAAGAGGAATAAAATAAAAGGAAAGATTTAAATATTGAAATAGAAGTACAAAGTAAACTTGAAGAGGAACAGAAGCTACATACAACTGATGTCATACACTATTGTCAAAGAACATACATGATATGAAAGTTATAGATAGAATCCTTCTTCTTCTTCTTCAGCGTTCATTCTCAAACTCCTGCTGAATTCTCTTGTAGCAGGACCATTGTCCAACTAGATTTCCAGCAGGATGTAGTCCAGAGAATGGACATGCGTTGTGTTGCCGTTTTATTTGCGCCAATGACCCGACACATCCGTCTTCGGCAGACCTGATTATATTTGGAGCCGTAACCATCACAGAAGCTAACGAATTTAAAAAACTCTCATACTGATACAAAATACGGCATGTTTCCCGTTAAGTAGTGGAACGGAGGGATTTTTTAGCTGTGTGGTAAAGGACGCATGCTCATGCTGCCGCCACCTCATGTACAGGGTGAGTTTTTTTTTAATTTATCCTCCTTCAGGAAAAAACTCAGTCCTTACCCGGAATCGAACTCTGGGCCTAACTAATGTGAGACCAACGAATAGTGTAAGAATAAAAATGATGAGGAAAATATGTACAATAGAGTAGGAAATGGCAAAAATATGTAGAATAAAAAGTAGTAAATTATACGAAAGTAAGTAGAATAAATAGTAGGAAATTATACGAAAATATGTAGAATAAAAAGTAAGAAATGATAAGAATATATGTAGAATAAAGAGTAAGAAATGGGTAAAAATTATTGAATTGTGGTGGACTACTGTGTACTGGGGTGTGTTGTCATGTTGGGACGAAGGAAGTGGGTCACTAAAATGTATACAAAATGTGGTATGAACAATTTAGAGAAACAATGCATCATCAAACTGTGTTCAGTTTCCGTTAAGGTGTATTTCTCAGGCATGCTGCCGAAAATTGGTACATGTTCACTCTGACCTTGGAAAATTGGTACATATTAAATCTGACCTTGGAAAATTGGTACATGTTTAATCTGAACTTCTGGATATTTATATTAACGCCGATGCTTGTATATGAGTGATTTTTCCCTACTTCTTTCTTCTTAAACTCCTAGTTAATACTTCTGCAGATTAGCAATATGTAGCTCGGAGAATACAATGAATTATCCTTGTTTATAACATTGATATCCATGTTTTCGGCCTGACACGTCAGACTTCAGCATGGCTTCTGAATCACTTTTCCCTATATGGGGTTAAAAGCCAACGTTACCCCAAAATCTCCTTCGTTGACTATTACGACATGCATACATGTATGGATGGTAAAGAATGTTGCTATTCTTTGCTTCCCTTGTGGGCTTCAACAACACAACGACTCATTATCCCTGCATTTTTAGCTAGATACGCTATGCTGAGCACCTATGGTGTCGTCCTGATTGCATATAAGCAAAAATTTGATTGTATAGATATTGAGTTGCATAGTTCCTAGTCTAAGCCGTAATTTTCGCCAGTAGAAGAACTCTGTACATAATAAATTAGGACTTCATTCGTTCCTTATTTAATTATTGTCATGATTTCGTTGGTCACTAATAATACATTTGGAGCCATAGCCGACGAACGAAATGCTCGGAAATAATATAAATGGCCATTTAGGTCATGCTTACGTTTTCTGTGCACAGGTCATACACACTAGAGACCGGTAATGGCTAGACAGTCCGGGAGGTCTACGCTTAGGTCAGTGAACCTAATATTAGCGTGATCGGAGGCATTTTATTTGGTGACTGTGGCGACGAGGTCAGCTATGATCGCCAAACTAATATATCATTAATAGATCGATTCAACCTTTCCGTTTTTTGTTTAAAATGTATCTATCAGTTTATGTTGTGTTTAAAATCGGCAAAGCTTGTCAGTTAAAAGCAACCTATTATCTAAGTCACCAATAATAATAATTTTTTTTAAACACCGAGTAGTTTTGAATTTTTCCATGATTTTAATTGGTCACTTTGTGTATACTTTCTGTCGACAGTCAATAAAAACCTCTAGAAAAGTGAAACAAATCACTTTAGACGGCTGTTTTCCAATGAATCCACATTGTCTTATATTGACGAATGGTTACGCCTTAGTCGTCAATGGTACAGATCATTTCGCTTGGTTGCAGTTCAAAGTTACAATAATTTTAAAGCGAAGCAAGAAAAGGGATAAAACACTTGAAAGAACTCATAGACATTAGATGATTGACTTCATTGTGCCCTGATGTTCTACATTTTCTTCACCATTCTCAACAGCAAAAACACAACGCTTACAGAGTAACTGTTATAATTCTTTGACTTAACACGTCCATTATTCAAGAGATAATCTGCAGGGGCTTCAAGAGAAAAATGTAACTGCAAACAAGTCGTCAAAGATTGGTATCAAACCCAAGATAGTACAGAGAAGACTTATCTCAAATAACTCATGATCCATGCAGCCAACATAAATCCGTGCTTGTTTAAATGGCTGCAGCCCTTGGGAAATAGACATAACTGTTCAATTTGTATGTAGTCTGCTTTGAACTACTGTCCCATTTTCATAGTGACTTCTTAGTGACAGTTCATGGAAGTGACGAAGACACACGTTTCCATGTCATCGTTAAAAGTCGCATATTTTAGGGGTACAGATTTGTCGAATTCGTTAAACTCACCCAGCAATCGCCCATGCAACAGAAAACCTTAGTGGATGACATGCCGTTATATTGAAGTTATCTTCTTATAGAAGCTTCATGGCACGTCATCTATACAATTATGCTTTTATTTTGTTATTGAAATGTTTTTCATGTTTACCTGAATATATATGTATGAACCCTCTGTGGTTGGGAGGGAGCCAGAGATGTACTATGCAGCACTGGGGAGGAGGAAACTGACAGCACTGTTTTTTCCTATGGCTGGAACCTATCATAGAGGCACAGTGACTCAGGACGTGACAATCCTTTTGACTTGAACATTTGGTTGCATACCTGGAGCAATAGAGAAGTTAGGCATAACCAGTAGTCAATTGGTGGCGGGGAATGAGCCCAGTGAACCCTATCTTGGCTACAGTGGCTGTGCGCAGTGCATAGGTTGAAACCTACCTTCCTGGAGGTGTGATAGTTATTCTCTGGCTCTGTCCCGGGGTGGGCCGAAAATCCACAGACTTCCCAGCAATATAATGCCATTTAATGGCATTAGGTCAAAGGGCATAAACCCATGGACCGCTGGATCAGCAACCAACCAACCAACCCGGCAATCGAAACCGTAAGCATGGACATGTATATCCTATCCTACTTGATGTACATGTGATAATCTAAGGATTTGTCCGGAGTGCAACGACGTCAGTTCACAGCCAACAACAAAATCTATTTTTTTTATTCGTTCTCAAACTTCAGCACAATAGAAGAATGCAGTCCAGATTGTGCTTTATTTTACAGCTTAGCTGTGATGTATGCGTCTTTCGGACTGACACATCTAGCTTCAACATGATTTCTTGGTCACTTTCGGACAGACACATCTAGCTTCAACATGATTTCTTGGTCACTTTCGGACTGACACATCTAGCTTCAACATGATTTCTTGGTCACTTTCGGACTGACATATCTAGCTTCAACATGATTTCTTGGTCACTTTCGGACTGACACATCTATCTTCAACATGATTTCTTGGTCACTTTCGGACTGACACATCTATCTTCAACATGATTTCTTGGTCACTTTCGGACTGACACATCTATCTTCAACATGATTTCTTGGTCACTTTCGGACTGACACATCTAGCTTCAACATGATTTCTTGGTCACTTTCGGACTGACACATCTATCTTCAACATGATTTCTTGGTCACTTTCGGACTGACACATCTAGCTTCAACATGATTTCTTGGTCACTTAGACGCTGTATGAATGGTACAAACAAATTTACCATAAAATCATCTTCGTCACCTCCTAAGACATTCGTAGCAGGTAACAATATTGACATGCATTGCCTTGCTTATACATCATAGCCACCTTTCACTGCAAGATGCTATACACAATATGTATATATTTGCTTCTACCTGTTCTTGCACTTCATGTTTGTTGCTTTAAATGCTGCTCACCCTTATTTGTGATTTTCCTGCTAAAGTGTATATTATATAAAATGTGTTATCTTTTATGATCGCATCTTCTGGTGATATAAACAAATTGGTAATATCAAGAGTTCGCGCTTGACAGATAAGTATCTCAACATAGAAGATAGTTTTTGTTTTAACAATGATACACTTCATGAGTCAAGACTTGACTACAGGCTGTTCTACTGACAAAACTTTTAACAAGGTACTGAATCAGTGATAACAAACACAAATAGACTTTTGTACCAAAACGCCACTATCAAGAGCACAACATAATGCACGTCGAGTAAGAAACCGCACTGTCCACGTTCGCATAATTAACGGCTAGACTAGATAAATCCCGAAGTCCGGAAGAGTATAATTAATTGGGGAAAAATCTAGAGGTATAGAGATAAAACAAAACCAAACAGAAAATTGGCACATCACGGGAAATTGACAAAAAAAACAGAAATGTAACTGATCATAACAGGACATCTGTAGCAGATGTCGGACGATCACCCAAATATTATGTGTGACGACATTTCATCTGTGCACCGAGTACTGTTTATTTTTTCTAATATTGCAGTCATGTGGTGCACAATCACAGAAATAGAATGTGTTGGTTCTCAAAAGGTGTCTCTTAACAATATTTAAACATTTAAATAAAGTATGTGCATTGCTGTTAATACAGGCTAAAGAAATGGGTACCTGATCTACTTGGTCAATAAACGCAGCAGGCGTAATGATGGCAATAACAACTCTAACAATGCCGTTTTATACAAAACATAGCACCGTAATTCTTGACTCGTGTACAAAGTTAATTTGTCACATGGATCATGTCCAATCACAGAAATAGAGGGTGCACAATCACAATCGTGCACTTCCGACCACAAATGGTTACACATTTCTGCTGTAGAGACAAGCAAACAGCATTGACATGCTATCACGACATCCAGGTCACAGGAATTCAATAATGCTTTACAGGTGATTGGAGTCGTTACGATCTTATAAATGTTGTCTCGACCTTCTTGAATTATGTTAACTCATAACCATAACACACTGCTGTTTTTTTTAGCTGCCACATTTTATTCAGAGGTATTTCTGCTGCAAAACTACCATCATACAGACGATCATTGAAAGAAATGAAGTTTTGTTAATTCTTAGCACAAGGGATATACATACACCCCACCACACACACAAATCAGCGTTTCAACTAAAATATTCCTAATCACGATACAATATAGCAGCGACCAGTAAATAACGATACTGCTTATGATTACATCATGTTAACTGAATTATAACACAATGTTTCAGAATGATTGTGTTTACAAATCGTGTTGTGGCAAGTCATGTAGTCTATGCTGTGATCTATAGATCCGTGGTGATCTATAGTTGTTGGACGTTATGTGTTCCTTTACGATTTGGCTTTCTTGTGTTTTATATTGTTTCTCTCTACAAATATTCGAACTAGATTGTCAAATGATATAAAACCGGCATGGGATAGGGAAACATGGATTGGAACATATGGACAAGAGAAACCACGAAGAACGTGAAGAAGATTTGAATCACGTGGAATAAGTCGGAGAACATATTGAAGGATAGAGACAAATGGAGATTTCTTGTTCGTATTCTATACACCCGAGGATTGTAAATACCCTATTTGTCGATTCGCAGATAGATTTATGCGAATAGATATATTTTTAAGCATGTGTCATTTTGAGTGGAGCGCATGGCCGTGTGGTTAGAACGCCGTTCCCAGACACTTGAGGTCCCATGTTCAATTCACGGTTGGGAAAGGATTTTTTTTTCTTTCGGAGGTACAATCAAAATCTTTCATGTACATGTCGCGGTGTCTTCTATGGTAAAGCTACTTTTATTTCCACAGCCCATAGAAAACACTCCTGCACTCTTTCAGAGGAAAACATGCAGTAATGAAAGTTTTTGTGAATTTGTAAAAGTATGGATTTCAGTCTCAGACATGAAATCTCAGATAGTCTCAGACTACACTAAAATTGTAATTTTGAAACATAGGATTTACAAGAATTTTGTCATTAAATGTGTTCAGCTTTACCATGAAATCATGATTCAAAAGTTTATATTTTACTCTATGCTTAAACACTGCCGATTTATTTAGTTTTCTGTTGCTTTTTTAATTTGGTGTCACATTCTGATACAGTCAGACAATGTACTCGTAGTATCTATAAGATGTCCTTCATTGCTGCTACGTAAAGTCAGTACTGACGGATGGAAGAGAAGCCATTGGCAAAAACAATAAATCAAACAGGTCTTGTGCATTTATGTCTGTTGATTTTAGTTCATTCATAAATGTTCTTCTGAGCGCTGTTTTTTGTCTTCCCTGTTTTCTTTTCCCGTCTGGTGTCCACATGAAGTCTTGTCGTGGAATTATATCTTCATTCATTCTAAGTATGTGGCCGATATATTGACCAGCGGCGTTTTCTTTTTTTTTATGATGTTCGTCACATATTCTTGTTTTGTCTATTCTCTTAGTATTTCGTTTGATTTGAAGTCTTTCCAATTAGTATTTGTGATTTTTCTGAGGCATCTATTCTCGAAGGCAACTAACTTCTTATCAATTATTGCGGTAGATTTCCAAATTTTACATCCATATTTCAATGATGGAATCACACTTGCATTGAAAAGTCGCAGTTTTGTGTATTTACTTGCGATCTTCGATCTCCAGATGTTTGAGAGTATGTTAAATGCGTTGGAGGCGAGAGCGATTCGAGTCTTGATTTCTGAGTTGGTATCCCCGTCTGCTTTTATCTTGTTTCCCAAATATACGAAATTTATATATTATCTAGTATATTATCATCTAGTTTAATTGATTCTGTCAGGACGGTAAAGTTCATTATTTTCGTTTTATGTGTGTTTATTTAAAGACCTATCTGTTGTTCAAAAAATTTGAGTCTTTCTGTTTAATTTGGAGATCTTGGGGTGTTGAACTTAGGAGAGCAATATCATCTGCGAAGGTTAGATCTTCCAGGGTCTTGTTGTTTACCCATTTGATTCCTAGCTGTTTTTGATCTGTGCATTTTCTCATCACCCAGTCAATCGCGATGCAAAACAGTACTGGCGACAAAACGCATCCTTGCTTTACTCCCGTTGTTACTTGGAACCAGCTGGAAAAGCCACTTTCTGTTCTTACACAGCATGCCGTATCGGAGTAGAAAGCTTTTATGATATTGATGTATTCCGTCGGGATGCCGTAAAGCGTAAGAATTTTCCAGAGAGATGGTCTGTGAAGACTATCGAAAGCCTTCTGGAAATCTACACAATTAATCATGAGTTTTTATTGTCTTTCTATGGATTCTTATATTATTGTTCTTAAGGTGTAGATGTGATCTATTGTTGAGTGGTTAGGTCTGAAACCCGCTTGTTCTTCTCTGAGAGCCTCATCGATAGAATCGCTTAGTCTTTGTAGTAATATACTGAGAAAGACTTTACCATGGATGGATAGTAGTGTGATACCTCGCCAATTGTTGCAGCCAGACAGATCTCCTTTCTTTGGTAACTTAACAATTATTCAATTTTTCCATTGTTGTAGTGGTGATTTATTCATATTTGGTTGAATAGAGATAATAGATGATTTAGGGAAGTGTCGTCATCTGCTTTTAACATTTCTCCTGAAATGTCGTCATCTCCAGTGGCTTTATGGTTTTTCAAATTTTTTATATTTGATTTAATCTCCTCACGTGTTATATTCTCACTTGATGTATTTAATAGTGGAATTTGGTTATTCTCCGTTGTGGTGGGGATGTTTGTGATTATTGGTGTGTTCAAAAGTTCGTTAAAGTATTCAGCCCACTTTAATTTTTGTTCTTCTTCTAAGATCATTGTTTTGCCATGTTTGTCTTTTATAGGAATGTTTGTTCTTGGTGGGTTGTTACCTAATTGTTTTATAATATTAAATAGTGTTCTGCAGTCGCCTATTTTTTAAGCATTTTCCGCTTCAGTTGTTAGATTTTCGATGCAGTGGTGTTTGTCTTCTTTATTGCTTGACTTTACTTCTTTTTCTAGAAGATACTGCAGAGATACAAATTAATGTTTAGAGTAATGTTTGACAGGCAAACAATACGAAGTTCATGGTGACAATGACGTACGTGTAAGCATGTAGTCAAGGAAGTGTGTTTTGTTGAAAAGGGGACGGGATATGAGAACAGAAATAACAAATTATTACCCAATACAATATGGACAGCAATACAATAAGAACCACATAAACACAAATTTAAAAAAAAAATGTTTGGAGTTAAGTCCAAAAAGGATTGAGGGTACCAAACTCAAAAGTAAATCGATTTTCAAAAGTATGTCTAGATCTGTCATCCATGGTGCATAAACTGAGGTCAGTGACCGAGGGCACCATGTATCGAGGGCACCATATATCGAGGGCACCATGTATCGAGGGCACCATGATGAACATACCCATTTAAATGAATAGCAACAGGAGTAGGTTATCTGTGTTCTATAGTATGAAGATGTCTACAGTCGCAGTCGCTCAATCGTAAGCCCGCTTTACATATATACTTCTTGTAACAACGTTTACATATGATAACGTTAATAACATGACGGAATTTATATGTATAAAGACCTCATTCATAGTGAAAGTGGTATTAGACATGAAACAGAGCGAATCTGGGCTACATATGGACATCTGTAGCAACGACCGCTTTCGTAAAGAATAGTACCAAAGTCAGCATGAACATAAAACCTGAAATGACTGTGGACCAAGATGTCATTAAGACTTTTGTCATGCCTATAGGCGACCGCAGTAATAACGTTATCAAAGAAACAGGGAACAATAGAATGTGAAGAATATAGAACAATTAATCTTTCCTGTCACATAACACACATTTTGTTAAGGATTATTATGAGAAGAACACAGAAAATTAAAGAGGAAATAGCTGATGAACAATTTGGATTTGTTGAAGGGAAAAGAACACAAAAACGCCTTTATACATTAAGAACTTTAATTGAAAGATCACTAGAAGTTCAGAAAGATATATACGTTTGCTTTATTGATTACACCAAAGCATTCGATAACATAACACACGACAAAAGTATCAAAATGTTAGAAGATATTAATATGGACAGCAAAGATCTTAGAATTGTGCTCAATATATACTGGTAAAAAGAAACAGCCATGAAAGTGCATAGTTCAACTTGGTAGTATACATACATAAATCAAGGTGTACGCCAGGGATGTGCATTGTCACCAGATTTAATTTCTCTTTAAAGCGCGAATATCTTGAGATCAATTAAGAATATGCTAGGCATTAAAATAGGACCATAAAATATCAATAATCTACGATATGCAGATGATACTGTATTGATATCAGAAAGCTAAGAAGATCTGTTAAACAGGAGGACGGTGATAGAAAGTGAACTCAACGCTCTTAGTTTAAACATAAAAAAGACAGAGACAATGATAATATCAGGAAATAGTTCCCCACTGCATAGCAAAATAGTATTAAATGAGAAAAACATAAACTAGGTGAATAGTTTCAAATATGTAGGAACATTTATAACTTCAGATGGTAAATGCAAGACCGAAATTATAAGCAGAATAGGACAAGCAAAAGCAGCATTCCATAAATTAATAATATCCTGTGCAACACGTCCATATCGATGGATACTAGAAAACGTGTCCTAATATGCTACACTGAACCTTTGCTACTCTATGGAAGTGAAGCATGGACAATAAATAAGACATCACAAAAATCATTGGAAGCAGCGGAAACATGGTTTATTCGAAGAATGTTACACATTCCTTGGATAGCAAAGGCTACTAATGAAAAATGTCTTAGAAGGATGGATGTGAAAAGATTCATTATTGATAATATAAGAAAAAGACAGTCAAAATTTATTGGGCACATAATGAGAAGAGGACGTATTGAGAATATAGTGACAACAGGAAAGATAGAAGGGAAAATATCAAGGGGAAGACCCAGAGAAAAGATATTGGACAGTTTGACTAAATGGCTTCGATTGACGACACCAACAATATGAGAGATCGATGTACATGGAGGAATATGATATCCAACGTCATTCGGCACGGCACTCGATGATGATGATATAGATAACCATAGGAAAGGCATGGAAAGCAGCAAGAGTTTAAAAATCAGACTGGAGAAGGGAGTAATGCTTGAACAAGATTCGACGGACAGTAGAGTCATGGGGATGAAATGTAAGAACAAGTTTAATGACTATGTTAAAAATATGTCACTATATATATAAATATATACAAACATGAAGAAAGCTAAGAACAATTCTTCGGACAGTTCTACCAGAGTTACAACTCAGTCCGGTTATAGAATAGAAAAAAACTTCAGACAAAAATAATTCAAGTTATCGAAAGAAGAACTCTTACCAAGAAATGAAAAAGGATTTCCAGTACACTTGCGTCTGCGACTTGCTGATCGTACACCAGACATGCAACCTCGCCTGTAAATACATTGTACAGCACTGCAATAAACTGTTGATATGACTCAGTGCTGAAAGAGATCAATACTCGTATGAAGTTCGTTATTGATTTCTGAAACAGACACTTATTATTTTGTTCTATAATCCATTATAGGGAAAGAAGATTGGAATACTGTTGTGATAACCAGGGAAAAGGGGAGGGAGACAAACAAGCGTGTAATATTATATTTAAGTTCTTTTTTTCAGCTATTTCTGTGCTTTCAATTTCATATTGTTTCTTTAAAAAATAAAATATCATTATTGTCTTTTTAAAAAATCATTATTCAAACTAGCTTTCATGCATACATGCTAGCTTAATTATCACATTTTTTCAACATTCGGATATTGAGTATCGATCTCTCTTCACAAAGTTTATTACAGGAATATCTAATACTTTCAAACGCTTAGGTCAACCTCACATATGCTGAACAATCGATACCCTGCTTTAAAATACACCTTAAGTGAGTAGAGGGACTAGAGTCTCACACCCCTGCCTACGTTTTGTCGTCGTTGTTTGCTGCAGTTCGGAAACCCCGCATAAAAACTGCATGAACACGTGTATATGTTGGTTCTCTAACTCTATGCAATAACATATTAGTATTGCAACTAATGAACTGGGTGCATGTTAATCATATGACTCTCACAGCAGAAAAAAAACATATTCTACAGCGCTAAGAAAAACGACAGAAAACAGTAGCATTCAGCGCAGAAAAAAACAAATGCTTCAGCACTTAGAGCAGAAAGACAGAACTTGTAGATCTCAGAAAAGACAGATTGAGCAAACTTCGTAGCTCTTCGGAACAGAACAAACAGTACTTACGTAGAACACAAGTTTATTCAGTTTTACGATGAACGCACAGAATATCGAACAGGACACGACATCTAATGTATAAATACGAGAAAATGCAGATATTTTCAACGTTTCAACCTTAAAGTATTTTGCAAGAAGAAAAAAAAACACAAAGTAAACAAACAGCAATAATACGTAAAAGTAATGACCCAGTCACAAAAGCAGACATTGACAAGCGGAGACGTCAAATTAGTAATGACGTAAACGTATACACAGTTATTGTCATAGACAAGCGCGTTAAAAATATATATATAAGGATAATCAGAACAGAATAAAATAACTATACCTGAAAATAACGAGAAAGACAATACAACGAAAGCCCGACAAGACAAGAATCTAAATAAATGAGTGATTGAATTTAAAACCAACAGGCCTTAATGAAAAATAAAACTGGTTACTAGAAAAACTTACCGCATCTATGAATGAAAATATATTTTAAAAAGTAAATAAAAATCACACAATAAAAATAAACAGAACAATTCTCAAAGCGTAGGTCAAAATTGGCCCTTTTGGAAGAGACTAATAACTTATAAACTAAACAATGCTACACAAAATAGATGACTCAATTTGACCAAGCCATGTTTTTATATAACGCAGAAACGTGACCAGGTAACAGTTGTGGAAACGCATCCAGTAAAAGAGAAAATGCGTGCTTTCATTATAAACAAACTGGAAAGTGGGAAATTAGAGGCAACAGAGATGTCTGCGAATACTGATTCTATATATGAATACTGAGTATGCCAGAAAAACCAATGTAGAGGTGTTGAAAGAATCAAATGAGAAACTGACCTAAATCAATAATATAAAGAAAAATACAATCTTCTTTTTTTGGGTGACTTCATGAGACAGGCAGGCTTGAAGAACACAGTCACAGCAGGCAAGACCGAAAGAAACAGAGATAGACGGCGACAACGCCGAGAAAATAGTTTGACAACCTGGTTAGGCATGGAAATACAACGATCCTAACACACAATACTGTAGACAGAGAGCTGTGGAGAGCCATGATCGCCTAAACCTGTCAGCATGGCACATGATGATGATTGATGAGTAATGACGAGGTTGTGTGGGGGTGAGTGGGTTTAGGGAAATGAAAGATACAAGAAGGATCAGCATTTGAAAGCACATGAATGAATGTAGAACCAAATATAGACATAAACATATATATATATATATATATATATATATATATATATATTATATAATATATATATATATATATATATATATATATATATATATATATATATATATATATATATATATATATATATATACATATATATGTGTGTGTGTGTGTGTGTGTTGGTGTATACATACATTATATACATATACATACATACATTCTATATATATATATATATATATACACATATACATATACATACATACATATAGAAATGTATACACACACCAAGAGTTAAGAAATAAATATATTAAAAAATGGAAATATATACTGATTTGTTAGGAAATAAGGAGTTATATCGTCTGTGGTGAAGACTCTGAGCGCAGGAACCTGAATATCACGGGTACCACAACGATCAGCTTCATTGAAATGTATGGCAACAGGAGTATGTGTTTTGTGGTTAATGCATGAAGATGCCGGCAGAAACGGTCACTATAGTTCTGGTTACGCCGCACAACTGTTAAGCCAATTTCTCCTATACATTTCTTGTCACAAAGTGTACACATGATAGCGTACATAACGTTACGGGACTCTCATGTAAAGGCCTCATCGATAGTAAAAGTGGCCTTCGGAAATAAATCATAGCGATCTGTACTATATAGTGGCATGTGTAGAAACGATGGCATTTGTAATGAACCGTGACAAAATGGTCTGGAACATAAGCCTTTAGGTGACTATTGACCAGAATGACATTAAGATTGTTTATACACCTATAAGTTTGATTCTCTTGATCCTTGATCAGAAACTAGCTTCATATCACATAGGGCACTACCATAAGTAATCTACCCTCCGTTTAAAACAGCCACCCGGTGTATGTAGACTCAGAGTCTCGGCCAAGTGTTGATTACGTGATCTTCGGGGCCTTCCAAAAAAATTACGTTTCCTTCCATCCCTCCTAGATACTCCCATTTCTAACAGTCTCTGTATGTGTACATTCTCAGCCTCATTGACAACATCTTCTTCTTGAAATTAATTTATCACTGCCTTGATCAAGTATGCTTTATCTATTCTCAGCTTTGTGCTGGCGGTCGATGCATTGCAATGGGTCTACCAGGATTAGATTCTTATGCGTATTTTAGGCATCATATAGAAAAAAGGTCTGCCTAAACTACTTTAAACGATACAAATATCATCAGCAGTGATAATAAAGCTGTTGTTACGGATAAAAGTGTCTGGAGTGTTATGGACCACGTTATTGTGAGATATAGAATCGGATGTACTTGCTTTGTGAAATAAAAGGTTTGATAGTTGTTTGTGGCGGTGCTGTAGGTAACGGTCCTTGCGATACACAAGTACGGCATAACCCTTACCAGCGGTTCTGATGACAATGTCATGATGACGACGAAGCTGCGACAAGACACGTGACACTGCTAGGGTGATATTTGATCATCTGATACTGTTGTGATGAAGTGATTAAATATCGTAGATGGTATTCTTGATGTAAAGATCAAGAGCTTAGGATACACCAAGAGAATGAGCCCATATATATTTCTTCTCATATCCAAAGAACAAGTCAGCAGTATCAAATGACTCTTTATCGAAGAAATGATAACAGAGGCGATGACAACGATTTTAGCGGTGGACGTCTTAAAGAAGAGTAGTCATTATATGCAGGACTGACGGAGACAACTTGAAGCATTTACTAAGGACAGAAATTTCATTTTCAGAAAGACTAAGGTCGGGAAGAATGCAAGCACCCCGAGCACTAGAACGAAAACATTGAAGAACATTAGAATCGATGATGTTTCTCATTCGCAAGCGAAGATGAGATAGACATGAAAAAGAAATTAGTGAACAAGTAGGAAAAATTGTGCTTGTCTAATTTTGTTTTGGTTTGTGAGTTCATAGATGCCCGATGAGTCCAATTCGTGACAGAAAAGTTCTTTTACAGTGCATGCAGGAGTGCAGCGAGACCCAAGTAGCACAGTTTTCGAAATGATCTTTCTCTTCCGTCGCTTGTAAATTCTTGTTGTGTTCTCTCTTTTTCAAATTTAGTAATGCAGCAGTGATCTGGGTGTGCCAAGCTGAGCAATCAAGGGTAGTAGTCTCACAGGATTTAGGATCGACGCTGCAGTGCTTGAGAGAGTTCTTTAGGTGACCCTGGAAGCGCGTGTTTCTGCCCTTTAACGTTTCCATCGTACATCTCCCCATATAATAATCTCTTTGGAAGTTGATTGTCTGTCATACGATCAATGTGCCATCCAACGAAAAGGGACCTAGTCAGCAGGGCATGGATGCTTTGCATACGGGACTTTTTAAGGATTTCCGTGTCAGGCACTCGGTCCTGCCAGCGTACTCCCATGAGATTTTATAAGCACCGAAAGTGAAAAGAATTAGCTGTTGAGAGTGTCTTGTATAGACAGTCCAGGATGACACAGCATAAAGCAGTGTTGGTAGAACCACTGCAAGGTAGACATCCAAATTAGCTGTCAAACTGAGACCATACCTGTTCCAAACGTTGGCACTAAGGGCTCCCGAATGCCACACTGACGCTACCAATAGGATGCTGCCGAGATATGCAAACTTATTGGCAGTATTGTTTTTCTGTACCTTTACTGTGATTACTGGTTCTGTGTAGGGGACACCTGGCGCTGGTTGATACACTACTAATGTCTTCGCGGTGCTGATTTGTGAGACCGAACGCATCACAGGGGCAATGAAAGAAGTCCATATGTTCTGCATGTCTATCAGAGTGGTAGATTTGAGGGCACAACCGTTGACGAACACGAGGTTGTGAACAATGTCCATCTTAGTTTTGGTCTTCAATTTACGAAGATTGAATAGCCCTCCGTCAGGCTCGATAGCGAAAACAAATTCCTGTTATTTCGGAAGGCATAATTTAACATGGCAATGAACATCATGCTGAAGAGCGTCAGAGCCAGGATGCAACCTTGTTTGACACCCGTTAGTTACTGGAAACGGGTTTGAGTGTGCGCCGTCATCTTGCACACAGGCTGTCATGCCATCATGCGAACCTTGTTGGTGAATTTTTCAGGACATCCAAATTTGACCATGATCTTCCATAGTCCTTCACGATTTAGAGTGTTGATTTGTAGTTAGGTCGACAAATGTGGTTGAGAGACCAATGTTCTGTTCGCGACACTTTTCCTGTAGCTGTTTGGTAGTGAATATCATGTCACCTGTACCTCTTCCTTGATGGAAACCACATTGTCACTCTTAAAGAAGAACTGCCTCAAGCATTAGTGGTACATCGAATTGTAGGAAAATTAGAATAAAGTAATGGGCGTGATAGCAGAAGATTATGACAAATAGCAGAGCTAGAAATTGGAAGATTGGCGTTAGAGGGTTGAACAAATTGGAAGATTGGCGTTTGAGGTTGAACAAAGAGAGTGCAGTTTATTTTTATGATGAGTGCAAGTGAAGTCATACAATTTGCCATTGATGATGGACGATGCCTCGAAAAAGGTAGTAGAGGAGACTATTATTATAAGTAAGGAAACTTAAACAGTGTAGCAGTTAGGATTTGGAAATGTCAAATCAGAAGATTATGATTAGAAGAAGCACTCTGTATGCGTTAAAACATTTGTTGTCAATGTGTTGCTCTCTCGGATACAAGAAGCCGACGGAAGGATTGAAGTTAGGGGTAACACCTTTAACGATAACATTCGGGATAGCTTTTAGGGATCAGAGCAAGAGCAAAGCAAACACCGTCCCGCAATGCAGATCCTGAACCTCAGGTATCAGAACAATAACATCCAATTTGCCACAGGGACCAAATTATTTCCTGTACTTTTTAAATGTGTATAGTAATATACACCCTAAAACGAGCCCATTTGCAAACCACAAGGCCAGGTAGAGCGGTGACATACACTGAAGAGATTCCGCTATACACCCAAGGTAGATTCAGAACTATTATCACTCTGTCAGTTGTCAGTGAACTGTCAGTTTCTATGTTCATTATGACTTAAAATTAGTAGGGATAACATTTGACAGAAGCAACTCATGCATACAGCAAACATATTGACAACGTACGTAGGAAAGAAAATAGATTGATTCGTGATAGCAAGGTCATGGTGGCTGATCATTATTTACATGGAACAATGATCATTATTTCTTTTGCGATAAACATAGGACATCGATTATGGCCTCAACCTGCTCACACTCTCACAGACACAAGTGGACAGATTGGAAGGAATCTAAAATGAGACTATAAGGAAAGTGCTATGATGTTCCAGACAAATCACACATCATCAGGGATCTAATATTTGCAGATGTTATTCTTCTAGGGCCAAAGATGGCACATAGGGCGAATGGCATAGATTTCCATGTCTCACTTTCCATTCAATTTGTTTTAGGTCTTCATTGTTTCTGATACCGACGTTAAAGCGATCTCTTGTAATAGTTCTACGTAAGATCTCTCTTGATCTTCTTCATTTTCTCTTGCCCCTCGGTGACCACATCAAAGCTTGACAGGGGGAGTCTTTTGGTATCCATTCACAGCGCGTGTCCGATGTAATATCCAATACAGATGGATACATATTCTTGTTTTGGTTCTTGTCTGACTACTGTGTTGATTTAAAGACTGACCAATAGATGTTCAGTAATTATTGAAGACATTTGCTTTCAAAGGAGTTTAGTCTTTGTTCTAAGTTTGGTGTTGTTTTCCAACTTTCGCATCCAATATGTTAATGTTGGAATTATGCTGGAGTTGAAGATTTGCTGATGACTGTGCCTTAAATGCAAACTCTGGTTGATATATAAATTATTATAGGCAGATTCTCCAAAGCATGTCACCAACATTGGAAAAAAATGTGTTATATGGAGAACTTCAGACCTGCTCCCGCAAGGCCGAAGAACAGAAGAAGCGTTTTAAAGACACTCTAAAAATAGACACCCATTCATTGGAAAGTCTTGCAGAAGACACATGCGACAGACGTGACAGAATCAAGGATGGTTCATCAGCTGCAGAGAACCTCATACATCATGTTTCACAACAAAAAGGTGCCAAAGAAAAGTAAGAGCTGCTCCATGTCCCCACAGACTCCATCCACATATTCTGAGGGAGTGGTAGACAATTCAAGGCACGTAATAACTCATTATTCACAATCGGACACAACGTAGATATAATCAATCATCTTCATCATCATCGCAAGTGACTGAATGGTCATCGTCAACTACTATGGACAAACAATAACAGTACATAGAACAAAACACATTGTGTCGTGGTTTATAACTTGCTACAATATCTGTGATGTCGGTTTGACTTGCCTGATTTCAGCATAAGTTTAATGTCGCTTTGAACTATGGAATTGTACAAGACAAATCTAACCTCAATTCTCCTTAGCCGGCATACATGCAGATTATATTCTTTGCTTCCCTTTCGGTTCAGTGCAATCCAAGTACGAATACAGTCCAAATGTAATCCTCTATATGTATCTCTACAACAAATGTAATCCTCTGTATGTATTCTCTACAACAAATGTAATACATCTACAATACATTTGAGCTACGTGGTAAGAAGCTCACTTCCAAATCGAATTACCTCTGGTGCGTAAATATAAGTCATGCATGACTTAGCCAGTGAATTTAAGTGTGCGACCATCTTAACTATTAATTTTACACGACTGTTTATTCCTGATTGCTTCAAAGTGGCATTTCTACAACATTAGATGGCTATGAGTTTTATTATTATTATTAATAATAATATTAGTACTAGTTGTAGTACTAGTATTAGAAGTAGTAGTAGTAGTAGTTGTTGTTGTTGTTGTTGTCAAATCGCCACTGTTGTTGTCGAATTGCCACTGTTGTTGTCGAATTGCCACTGTTGTTGTCGAATGCCACTGTTGTTGTCGAATTGCCACTGTTGTTGTCTAATTGCCACTTTTGTTGCCGCTTATATAGGTTTCCATATCTGAACTTGTTTGTTCGCACACCATAGAATGACCATATCAAGACATTGAAATATCGCTAATGTGTACTGGCTGCAGCAAAACTGAAATCCAACACGCAAAGCTTGAAACAGGGTAATGAAGTTGTGCAAATCACTGGAAACAAATATAATAACAAACATACAGATCGACGATTCTACCAAAAGGCCTATATCAAGACTACATAAACAAGAAAACACGACGGGCAAGAACGACACTATTGACGTTCAAATGGCAGAGCTAAATGTGATGAATGAAAACTCCACATTTGGCTCTTGTCATGTGAACGTCAATAGTGTGGTTCTTGCTAGTCGTTTTTTTTTATGTGTATAAAGACATTGAAAATTGATACTCACCATCGATACAGTGTCTGTGTTGTTCGTAGAATATATGTCTCAAATTTTTCGTGTAGTCGACAAGTTCCAATTCTTGTGGGCCTTCAATAGAAGCGAACACAGCGGCTCCAACAACAAGAAATATCAAATAAAATAAAGTCAGTACGAGTAATCGAAAATTGCTTGTTTGTATGCAAGAATTACTGGAGTTGGAGCTCGGTTGGATCACTGGCTCCTTATCCGACGACGTTGCCATAGTTGTTTCCCACTTAATCACAATGTACTTTCTTTAATTCTTCGTTTACACAAGTAATGTAAAAACTATCAGAATGTCAAGTTCCCGCAAAAGGAATAATTTTAAGAAATAATTGTGATCACGCTTGCAATGTAACCTGTTTCTGTGGAAATTGTTTCCCTCATTTCAAGATATTCAGAAGACCTGTGAAATTAGACAAAGAAATACCATTGTATTATTTACAGTAATCAAGTCATATTTGTTCAGCTTTCCCTCTCACACTCCCAGTGAAACTCTCTTGCAGCAGGAAGAAAGTCAACTATGATTTCTGGTAAGATGTAGTCCAGAGATCGGAGATGCGATGTTTCGACGCTTTATTTGCGACAATTTTTTTTCGACACATTCGACTTAGACTATAAGTAATATATCAGTGTTCCATAACTTACGTCAACAATTTTCCTCAATATCAACAGTTGACAAGAAATCAGGTATCTTGCTTAATTATGGGGGATGTATATTCCCAACTTGAAAAATAGTATGAAAAATACATGTTTTCTTTCACATGTTTAGCACATAAGTAAGAAATATGCATGTTTGTTTTCTTTCACATTTTTAGCACATAAGTAAGAAATATGCATGTTTGTTTTCTTTCACATGTTTAAGCAGATAAGTAAGAAATATGCATGTTTGTTTTCTTTCACATTTTAGACAAATGTTTCACATTCTAGCAATTTAATTGGTTTATTTATAAAACAGTACTGTTGACATCAACTTTCTCAAACCACCTCGCTCTCCCTGGTGAACAACTGTTCAACTTTTTTTAGACTCCCTCCCTCCTCCTCCTCCCCCGTTATTGTGACGTACTGTATGGTAAACATATATGAAAACACACAGCAACGAAATATATTTGCAAAGTTTAGATCAGTAATTAGTTATTTTTATATAAGAATTAATTATAGTAGAGATTACAGCAAAATATATGAACGAAATGTGATGTTGATGATGGCGGTGAGGGTTGTGATTATGATGGCGTTCATTTGTAGGCACTTATTTGAAAAGCGTCAAATTAGGTTTGTTTGTGAATAATCAAACACCAGAAGAGTCCAATCCGAGCTCTGGTAAGACCTGTTGCAATGTGAGTAGGACCGAAATAGGATGTGAGGTGAGTGAAACAGACCTGCTCTCTACAATCTGGACTCTGAAATACCTGCTGAAATGTAAAACTGGAAATGTAATCGATTTTGAGGTGAGATAAAACAACCTGATCTATACTTTCATTTATATCTCTTTCGAATCGAGTACTATTATGTTCAAATCGTTTAATACCTGCACTGATCTGATAATGGCATGCTGGGCGGTCAAGAGTTGTGGTTTCCCAAGAGCTTTGGTCAATCATGCATGTGATTCTGAAGTAAAACGACGTTACTATGACATTAAAATATGTTTTAAATGATGTTCTGGAGACTCAGAATGTCGATTTTTATTATATTGCCCTGTGCGTAATGTGTATTTACAAAACATATTTTACATCATTTGCCATTGATTATTTTCTTTCTGTAATACACAGATGTATCTTTGGTACTGTAATTATGGATCGTAAATTGATTTCTAGTAAATCCAGATATTATTGGAAACATATAATTTGAATAAAATCATCAACCAACATATAAACTTATGCTTGAGCTACACATAGATATGCTTGCCATACTAATAATCAATGAAGTCATCTAGACTAATAATGAGCAATAGTGAAAAAAATTGTAACAGAGCCGTAGATATTGATATCTTTGTTAAGATTGAATTGAAATGAGGTTCCTTAAAAGAAAAAACAAGATCACGACTTATTTGGTTTTTTGGTTTTTTTTTAGAAACTCAGGAAATCAATTTCCAATACTATTTCTTTGAACCGTCTTTCTTACTTTCAGAAAAGATGACAGGTAGAGCCTTTTTTATAGATATCTTCAACAAATTAATTACGGTGATATGGATCAACAAAAAGCAATGGTGAGTACCCAGACATCCGTCACGGATGATTGGCAAATGAAGACCAACATCCAATTGTTGAAGAATCGCAACTCACTATTAGAATACATCTGATAGCGCTCCAGACCCGGATGGAATAAGGCACGCTTACTCAAGGACATTGGGGAGAATATGCTAGCTAAATTACAGACCATTATAATGTGAGTCTGATACATGAGTGGTACCAGACCAGTGCTACATAGTTATATCATACCAGTGCCAAATCCAGGCAAAGATGCTGCTGACATAAAAGGTTAACGCATCATCACACTGCAGAATGTGTACGGTAAGTTTCTGAAAAGAATTATTGCTAGACGCATAACCAGGGAGCTAGAGATCAAAGGCGTTCTCCCAAATGGCGACGTGGTTCATATAGACCCTCAAAAGACAGTCACAAATGCAGCAGTTCTTGTATATTAAATTTATGAGGTTTTAAGAATAAAGAGGAAACTATAGTCTCAGCGATAAACCTAGAAGACGCGTACAATAGAGTTACTTATACTCATCTTGTCGACATGTTAAAGAAACACGATAATCCATCCCAGGATCATTCGCTGGATAACAAATGTGCAAATCTGTAGAAAAGTTGTTCTGAGGTACGGATCTTGGATGTCAGAGATCTAAACAATAGCACATGGTCTGCAACAGAGATCTCCTATGTCCATGTGCTGTTTAATCTGATATTTAAAAATGGCTCAATTGCAAATCTCAAACAATTGCAGAGTTCTAACATAAGCTGATGATGTTCTACTATAGAACATGGGCAGAACAGAACAGATATTGCTGACAGTGTACATAATGAACTAGATCAATTGTCGATATGATACAGAACATACAACGCTGTGAAATATCCCTGGGAAGAAAAAGGTCGTCTGGTACTCCTTGAATAATAATCAGGTCAATGACACACTGTCAGCTGTCAGTTGAATGGCCTCATTCATTGAAAGAGAACATGTCATCAAACATCTTGGAATAACCTCTGATAGAAGTTTCTCATTCAACAAAACACATCACAAATATTATTCAGAAGGCTAAAAGAGGGATCAGTGTTTTTAAGTTTTGGCGACTTTCAACATACAGCAATGGGTACTGTGTCTGCTTCTACAAGTGATGGTGATATCTGTCATAGATCGTGGCCTCGGCCTACTAACACTATCACAAACACAAGTCGATAGATTGGAAAGTCCAAATGAGGCAATGAGAATGTACTGGGATGTACTAGGGATACAACCCTTCTCTGCTATGAGATCTCTGCTTAATCTCCCTAGTATTAGCGTGCGACATTATGTAGCACAGGTCTTTAGTGATAAGAAATTTCTTTCCTTTTATAGTCATACCGTGTTATGAGTATTTTGTTGTCGATATCAAATGTTGATGAGTAGTTCTACTCTTGGTAACACAATGCCATTCTTAAAAAAGTGTAGATCTTCTGAAGTTGACTAAGTGATCCATACAGTGGGTTTAGTGACTGTTATGGGTGTTTAGAGATTTGTCCTGGCAGTTGAAAGGTAAGAGCAGTCAATAAGTAGGTGTTCCACTGTTTCCTTGCGATGATAGCAGTGTCCTAAAAGTGGGTATTTTTGGGGGTTTGATACGGTTTAAATGGCTATTGATCATTACATGTCTGTTCAACCACTGAAAGAAGAAATTGTTTTCTCCTGTACAGTTTATGTTATCATTATATTATCCTTTGGTCGTGTCACTTCACTAAATATATTTCGACCGGTCAGCCCATTTGCTCAACTGTTCAGCAGATCTCCCTGGTGTTGTTTCTAATAATCGGTTTGATTGTTCCCACACTACAATGTCTTTGCTTGTGTTGTTTTACAAGTCTGTCCGCTACTTTATTTCCTGCTTAATCGCTATCTTCAGGAATCCATTCCATGACACCACATTGATTGGATATGCAGATAAGACTGAGCGCTGCTCTTATGTCGAGAATATCTTTATTTTCATATTGGATACGTTTAATTGCTTCAAAATTGACATAGAATCTGTAAAAATGACAATGTCTGGTGGTTTTTGTTCCATGAGATCAAACTGTTGGTGTATTAACTCAATGCCTGCTATGATGGCCTCAACCTCTACTTCATTATTTGAGCAATTTTCACCACATGAGTCATATAACTCGTATGCAGATCTAGCAGGGTATCGTATATTGATGTCATATCCTGTAAAATAAGTGGAACTTGAAAGCAGGTTCATCAATGTAGGCCTTGATTGCTGATGATGGGTAGTTATTTATATTTTCTTGGTCACATGCCCTTAGGATTGTTAGTAGTGTTCCGTTATTGCCGTTTTATGTAGTAATTTTGTTGGATAGTCGGTGGGTGCAAGTTCTCAATGGATGTTCCGTGCTATTTGTTTTCTAGTTCTCTTGCTTGTGGTAGATGTTGTTTGTCATCTTCCTCTCCGGATATATCCAGTAGAGACAGTTGTTTTAGTCTTTTGTTTGTTTCCAAGTGTTAATAAATATTTTGTTTGGATGGTAGTTATTTGTCT
>CM067313.1:17918947-18009893 GCA_034231615.1 Meghimatium bilineatum
CCCAAATGGCGACTTGGTTCATATAGACCCTCAAAAGACAGTCACAAATGCAGCAGTTCTTGTATATTAAATTTATGAAGGTTTTAAGAATAGAGAGGAAACTGTAGTCTCAGCGATAGACCTAGAAGACGCGTACAATAGAGTTAGTTATACTCATCTTGTCGACATGTTAAAGAAACACGATATCCATCCCAAGATCATTCGCTGGATAACAAATGTGCAAATCTGTAGAAAAGTTGTTCTGAGGTACGGATCTTGGATGTCTGAGATCAAAACAATAGCACATGGTCTGCAACAGAGATCTCCTATCAAAACAATAGCACATGGTCTGCAACAGAGATCTCCTATCAAAACAATAGCACATGGTCTGCAACAGAGATCTCCTATCAAAACAATAGCACATGGTCTGCAACAGAGATCTCCTATCAAAACAATAGCACATGGTCTGCAACAGAGATCTCCTATCAAAACAATAGCACATGGTCTGCAACAGAGATCTCCTATCAAAACAATAGCACATGGTCTGCAACAGAGATCTCCTATCAAAACAATAGCACATGGTCTGCAACAGAGATCTCCTATCAAAACAATAGCACATGGTCTGCAACAGAGATCTCCTATCAAAACAATAGCACATGGTCTGCAACAGAGATCTCCTATCAAAACAATAGCACATGGTCTGCAACAGAGATCTCCTATGTCCATGTGCTGTTTAATCTGTATAATTTAAAAATTGCTCAATTGCAAATCTCAAAAATTGCAGAGTTCTAACATAAGCTGATGATGTTCTACTATAGAACATGGGCAGGAACATAACAGATATTGCTGACAGTGTACATAATGAACTAGATCAATTGTCGATATGATACAGAACATACAACGCTGTGAAATATCCATGGAAGCAAAAGGTCGTCTGGTACTACTTGAATAATAATCAGGTCAATGATACACTGTCAGCTGTCAGTTGAATGGCCTCATTCATTGAAAGAGAACATGTCATCACACATCTTGGAATAACCTCTGATAGAAGTTTCTCATTCAACAAACAGATCACAAATATTATTCAGAAGGCTAAAAGAGGGATCAGTGTTTTTAAGGTTTTGGCGACTTTCAACATGCAGCAATGTGTCTGCTTCTACAAGTGATGGTGATATATGTCATAGATCGTGGCCTCGGCCTACTAACACTATCACAAACACAAGTCGATAGATTGGAAAAGTCCAAAATGAGGCAATGAGAATGGTACTGGGATGTACTAGGGATACACCCTTCTCTGCTATGAGATCTCTGCTTAATCTCCCTAGTATTAGCGTGCGACATTATGTAGCACAGGTCTTTTAGTGATAAGAAATTTCTTCCTTTTATAGTTATACTGTGTTATGAGTATTTTGTTGTCGATATCAAATGTTGATGAGTAGTTCTACTCTTGGTAACACAATGCCATTCTTAAAAAAGTGTAGATCTTCTGAAGTTGACTAAGTGATCCATACAGTGGGTTAGTGACTGTTATGGGTGTCTTAAGAGATTTGTCCTGGCAGTTGAAAGGTAAGAGCAGTCAATAAGTAGGTGTTCCACTGTTTCCTTGCGATGATAGCAGTGTCTAAAAGTGGGTATTTTGGGGGGTTTGATACGGTTTAAATGGCTATTGATCATTACATGTCCTGTTCAACACTGAAAGAAGAAATTGTTTTCTCCTGTACAGTTTATGTTATCATTATATTATCCTTTGGTCGTGTCACTTCACTAAATACATTTCGACCGGTCAGCCCATTTGCTCAACTGTTCAGCCAGATCTCCCTGGTGTTGTTTCTAATAATCTGTTTGATTGTTCCCACACTACAATGTCTTTGCTTGTGTTGTTTTACAAGTCTGTCCGCTACTTTATTTCCTGCTTAATCGCTATCTTCAGGAATCCATTCCATGACACCACATTGATTGGATATGCAGATAAGACTGAGCGCTGCTCTTATGTCGAGAATATCTTTATTTTCATATTGGATACGTTTAATTGCTTCCAAAATTGACATAGAATCTGTAAAAATGACAATGTCTGGTGGTTTTTGTTCCATGAGATCAAACTGTTGGTGTATTAACTCAATGCCTGCTATGATGGCCTCAACCTCTACTTCATTATTTGAGCAATTTTCACCACATGAGTCATATAACTCGTATGCAGATCTAGCAGGGTATCGTATATTGATGTCATATCCTGTAAAATAAGTGAACTTGAAAGCAGGTTCATCAATGTAGGCCTTGATTGCTGATGATGGTTAGTTATTTATATTTTCATGGTCACATGCCCTTAGGATTGTTAGTAGTGTTCCGTTATTGGCCGTTTTATGTAGTAATTTTGTTTGGATAGTTGGTGGGTGCAAGTTCTCAATGGGATGTTCCGTGCTATTTGTTTTCTAGTTCTCTTGCTTGTGGTAGATGTTGTTTGTCATCTTCCTCTCCGGATATATCCAGTAGAGACAGTTGTTTTAGTCTTTTGTTTGTTTCCAAGTGTTAATAAATATTTTGTTTGGATGGTAGTTATTTGTCTCTTGAGTCTTTCTACGCTTCCGTTCAGTGCTCTTTTCCGTCTGATATCCAGCGGCTCTACATTTGCATCTATCACATACTGCTGTGGGTGTTGATTGCATCTCTGGAGATTAGTCTCAGAGATTGGTTTTTCTTCCTATTCAGGAGTGAGATAGTAGTGTTGCTCACAATGGTCTGGAGAGGAAGGCTGCAATCCATTACTGTTCTCACATAGCTAAGATACATTGACGGAGAGTCGGTAGGTCTTCCCCCCCCCCCATCCAATTTGTACTAGATGGTCTCTTAATGAGGATCAGACGTTTACTTGCTTTCCTCTGAGATTTTCTATTCGTTGCTTTAGTGTTAGTGGTCTGTCTAGTTTTACTGCAAAATATACTGAGGTTTCTTCCTTTGTTATTATTTCTCCACTAATTTTGTTGTTGACAAATCTTCTGGCTGTTTTGTGAACTTCGCGAAACAATAGTGCAAGCAGTTTTCTGTGTATTGATTTCTAGTTTCCACAATTCACAAGATATTGAGATTGTGGGGAGAGCTCTGTAGATCTTTGCTTTTACCAGGACGGGATATTTATCAGTGGTCCAGACGGCGGGATCGTCGGCACACAATGATTTTACCAGGACGGGATATTTATCACTGGTCCAGATGGCAGGATCGTCGGCACACAATGATTTTACCAGGACGGGATATTTATCAGTGGTCCAGACGGCAGGATCGTCGGCACACAATGATTTTATCAGGACGGGATATTTATCAGTGGTCCAGACGGCAGGATCGTCGGCACACAACCTTATTTTTCTCTAGATAATCAATGAAAATAAGGAAGATTATGCAGCTTAGATGGGAGCCTTGAGGCAGTCTCTTCTCCAGTGTTCTTTTCCGGGATAGTGTTCCGGCATATATGATAGCTATGATTCTGTTTGTTAGGAAGGTCTTTACCCATTTAAACATCTTCCTACATATACCCATTCTGTTCGTCGTAAGTAGAGGTCCATTTCTCCAGACTTTGTCATAGCATTGCTCAAGGTCAATGTCATCACTTGCTAATGTATTTTTCCTTCCTGGAAACCAACCATCACATTTTGTGGGAATCTGAAGAGAGGGTCATCTGTACGACATTCTCGCCTGAATCCTACCTGGTTATTATCCACACAGTCATGGCCTTCCAGACACCAGTAAAGTTTGTTGTCAACCATTCTCTCAAGCTTGTCTTTGCATGAGGTGAGGGATATGGGCCTATAACTAATTAGTGTTTCTACCGGTTTTCCTTTCTTAAAAATGGAGTTGATGGTTACTGTGAGACAATGCGGATGGCATTCCTTGTTCTATTAACAAACCATAGGAGTAATACTTTCACCTGTGGTCCCAGCTTATATATCATTCCTTTTATAATTTGATCTGGTCCTGGAGCATTGTTTCTAGCAAATTTCCGTATTGTCATGTTCATTTATTGTATGCTGAATAGGTCATTGAATGCAGCAATATTGTTCTGATCTCTGATTGGTGTTGCTTTTTTTTTGGTAAGTACGAGTATTTTGTCTAATTTCTTCAATTGCTGTGACTTGTTAACATTTGCATAGAAATTGTTGAATGTATCTGCTTTATTTATCTATATATCTAAAGTCTTTTCCACAAATGCCGTAGGCGTCGGGAGAAGGGGGGTGTTGAAGCTTTATGTCTTTGCTCATCTTTGTTGAGCTGTCATGATCTGGCCGTGCTTCTTAACAATTTTTCTGATTGAATCTTCCCATCTTTTTCTTGGTCTTCATCTTGCCATATATTTTTCTCTATATTTTTTTGTGCTTTTTCATTCACCTGTTTTTTTATACTTTTGATATCCCTCCTCTTGTTGGGTTTATTGATGGGTGTCGTTATTTCGTTGCCACAACCATCTACTATAGGTATTGAATTAGTCATTGTATTTTTTTCCTCGAGAGTCTACAAGTTCTCAGGTTTTATTAAGTCTTTTAGATTTAGTTTCTACATATTTCTCTCCGGGTCGTTTGTTTGTTTTCCTCTGTGAGGTATCTTACGTTTGTTGTGTATGTGTTGTATTCTGTTTTATTTAAGGTGATAGATTGTTTCTCAGCCTTCTTTCCTCTCTTTCTCCTCTATTTGACTGCTTCTGCCATTTAGGTGTCCAATAATGTTTATATTTCTTGACATTCCACCTTGTGAAACACTTTTTAACGGCTGCTAGAATTATGGTGCAGAATTATGAAACCAGCATCAGTTGTGTGGCTGTACCTGGCCCAGTTGGCATTCTTCAAGTTCCAATATGGCTTTACCTCGATCTGTGTCACCTGTGGTATGGAGACAGTTGTTAGGATTTGTCCTTTACGACTCTAATGTATCAATGTATTATGATCACAATGTTTTATGATCATCCCTTCCGCATACCCATCTTTCTAGAAAAAGGGCATTATATATATATATATATATATATATATATATTCTGTAGCTGCTGCGCCACTCTTGATTCTGCGACGCGAGATGACTCTCTCGTGTGCTTGTCGTTCTCATGAATTATTTTTCAATATATCTATATCACGGACATATTCTTGCCAGAACGTTGTCTTCATTGTGGATACTCTGAACATCTAGCTGTCTGGACAAGCAGATCTGTGTTGGACAGAGACATTTGCAGACATTCTTCGATTTTGCTGGTCCATCGTCTTCTTGTTCCTCCTTTTCTTCTCTCGTCTGTTATTGTGCCTTCCAGAATAGGTCTTCCAATACCATCATGTCGCTTTAAGTGTCCAAAATACTGTATCTTCCTTTTTATGATGATATTTAGCTCCAGTAATTTCAAAATGTCAATGTTCTTCTTTTTCTCTGTCCATGATATTCGTAGGAACTTTCTGTAGCACTTCAATGCAAATAAATTTTTTTTGGTGAAAACTGTCTTATTTAAAGTCCAGGTCTCGCATTTATGAATATGTTGCCACTGGGAAAACACATGAACTTAAAAGGGTTACTTTAGTATTGTTACTAGTATTTTATTAAATGTATCAAATCTGAATTTACGAAGTAAATTAGTGAAATATAGTACCAGACAGTGAAGTCTGGTACTGGTGAAATCTAAATATGTAAGCAACAACACAATGTTCATTCAGACTCATAACGCTGGGTAATCTGATTCGCATAAAAATCATCGAATGCCAAAAAAGTTACTATACTGAGAATTTCAAACTGGCTCACGCTGGGGGAAAGAAGAAACGTTTAAAAGACACTCTTAAGACATTAATTGCTCACTTCAAAATTGAAAAAAATTCATGAGAACGACAAGCACACGAGAGATTCATCTCGCGTCGCGGAATAAAGAGTGGCGCAGCAGCTACATAATACCTCAAACACAAGTGTGCACAACGTGCTAGAAGAAAGACAAGAGCTACGCAATGGCCCACTAACTTCCACACGTGCTCAGAGAGCGCTAGGAAATTTCAGACATGCATAGGCATGCGGCACAGCTGGTAAAAAAAATGTAAAAAAAATATCCTAACCAAAACAAAACCCTAAAATTAATTACTATTTAATGTATTAAATGATGACCATGAAATTTACAAACATGTGCAAGGGAAATAACTCGACTATGTGGTGGCGTATACTTGTACTATACCTTTACTTCTTCTGCTTCGGAGTAATCTCACGCATGTATTTTATTACGCACACGTTGTAAGCGGCCAAAGTAGCTCATTACAAAATACAATGCCTTGACATATAAATAAATGTATGTTCATGTATCCTTTTGTTTTACCATTGCGCTTGTTAGTTATTACACAAATAGTAATATTATATTACATTACATTATATAATATATATATATATATATATATATATATATATATATATATATATATATATATATATATATATATATATATATATATATATATATATATATTCGTGATTCGTAATTAGAAACTGGCTTAACAGCACGCGGGGCATTCCCATAAGTGCTCTGCCATCCGTTCCAGCAGCCACCCTAGTATATGTATACAGAGTCCAGGTCAAGTGTTGATTGTGTGATCTTCGGGACTTTCCATAAAATTTACTTTTCCTTCCCTCACCTCTAGATACTTCCATTTCTAACATTCTCTGTACGTGTACGTTCTCAACCTCATTCACATTATCTTTATCTTGAAAAGAATGTATTACTGCCTTCATTATGTCTGCTTTATCTCTTCTCAGCAATGTGCCGTCTATCGCTGCATTTCCTGCCAATGAGTCGGCTCTTTCGTTTCCTCTAACTCCAGCATGTCCGGGACAGTATATCCATGTAATGCTCTGGACAGTTGAGCTGTTCATAAGTCCCATCATTCTTTTCTCAGAATGAACTTTTCTATCTTGTGCATCATGCTTTGAGAGTCTGTCCACATTTTGCAGAGCGTGTTGATGAAACAACCAATTAATATATATTATTTAAATCAATTTGTAAGATATATATATATATATATATATATATATATATATATATATATATATATATATATATACGAGGCGTGTTCAAATGAAAACGGGACTTGTTACACCACGCGTGATAGAGCGCACTGATATTGATGACATTTTGCACTAGTAATGAGTATCCAATAATTTACATACGGTCACGTGTTCATCTTCCCAGCATGCATATGTGCTGCAGAAGACTGTTAACAATATGGCGGGTGTGATTCCGAACCCGTCCAAAGTGAATCAGCGTGCTGTGATTCAGTTTCTTTCATTTGAAGGATGTCAAGCAGTAGACATTCATCGGAGAATGAAGGCAGCATATGGTGACAAATGTTTGTCGAGGACCAGAGTGATGGAGTGGGTGCGTATGTTTAAAGACGGACGTGAGTTAACGGCAGATCTTGCACGGCCAGGTCAGGCGCATATTGTTGCAACAGAAGAAGCCATAGCCGTGCTTGATAAAGCAGTACTGACTGACCATCAAGGCTAAGCGACCAGGCAGACTTTCTCAAGGTGTGATTCTTCTCCACGACAACGCTCGTCCGCACGTCGCAAAAATTGTGCAGGAAACATTGGCAAAGAAGAATTGGGAAGTTCTTCATCACCCAGCCTATAGTCCCGATTTATCCCCGTGTGATTTCCATTTGTTCGGACCGTTGAAGAAAGCACTAAAGGGACAGCGATTCAACAGCGACGCAGACGTGAAGACAGCGGTGACCACATGGTTCAGAGAACAGCCACGCAACTTTTTCTCGGACGGCATTCGACGTCTACCTAAACAGTGGGATGCTTGCCTAAATGCATACGGAGATTTTTTCTGATGAACCCAGGTGCATTCTTATTCACAAGTGGTTGCTTTGTTCAATTCCGTTGAAAATATTAAATTGCGTATGATACTTTTTAAATAAATCCACAAGTCCCGTTTTCATTTGAACACGCCTCGTATATATATATATATATATATATATATATATATATATATATATATATATATATATATATAGAGAGAGAGAGAGAGAGAGAGAGAGAGAGAGAGAGAAACTTTGTACGCCTTAAAATGATTGCCGATTGATAAATGTTATACCACATTTTGTTGCTCGGTAAGAAATATAATCAAATTTAAATTTGTCATCAACATTTTCATTGCTTTCATTGCTTATATAGATGTACTACAACGGTATTTATATGACTTATAACATGACTAAAGCCATATCGTTATCTCCAGTTATTACACAAGCCACTCGAATATTCCCTGTACTTCCCTAACTGAAAAAAAAAATACAGTATGACAGTAGTGTAGACGTGCTTTCTCATCGTCCATGTTTCTTGTTTCTTCATTTTGCGAAGCCTCCATATTTGCTACATAAATGCCATTGATGTCTAAAATTAAAATATTCATAACGGTCTGTGTTATTTCCAGAAAGATGTTTTAATGTAAAAGCAGTGTTAGTGTAGGGCAAATTATATGTCAGCTAAGCGGGAAGTATTGAATGGTCGTATATGTTTAAAGGAATGTTTTATCTGCGTTCTTTCAGTTTTCGATTTCTTAAATTATCCAGTATAGTTTCAATTGCCGTTCCAATACTAAATTATGTTATGACCATATGCAGCGTTTATTTAATTTAAAAAAAGGCGGGTACAGTATATACAAAAATGAATAGTCTTATTTTTTGGTGCGATCTCCAGCCTTCTTTCTCTCGGTAGCAAAACGACTTTGCTACAAGTAATCCTACAAGTCTGCTCATATGATTATTCAGTGGTATGCGATGTATTTTAAATAAACAAATATCAATGTCATCTTTGTAAAATGGAAAACGGGTTTTGGTTGGCCTTGTGACTGTAGATGTCTTTCGCACTCTTCCCATAGGCTTCTCTGTTAACTATCCTTTTATATTTACATAAATTCATATTCTTAAATCAGTATGCTTTATTTGACATTGCCTTTTGATCGACAGGAAAGCTGTCAATAACAAATTGTGAGATCAGCTCCATAAATGTATGTTTAAATTCATTCGAATCACTCATGTGTTACCAAAATCACAAAGAGAAGACAAAAATAGTATTCCAACGTATCATGCATACCGCAAGAAGCGACTAAGGATATTGAACTTGAAGTTAGCTACTCCTCTGTGATGATGACCACTAAAGACACATGCATGGATTTCCGTGAGAAACTAAACGCTATAACTTCATCTTGATTCGAGATTGCAAGAAAATAACGGTTAAGTCCCCTCCGTATTTGAGAACTACAGGTGCTCAGATAGTGACATTGTACATTGCATCCACGCTCAGTAAAACAGTCTACTGAGATTTACAAACTATCGGAAAAAATTTCCACGTGAATAAGAATGCAAGAGGAAAATTAATGTGAAGATAAAGTCCAATTTTACAGCCAGGCAGAGGGAGCACTAATCTGGGGAAGAAAGTCCAATTCTACAGCCAGGCAGAGGGAGCACTAATCTGGGGAAGAAAGTCCAATTCTACAGCCAGGCAGAGGGAGCACTAATCTGGGGAAGAAAGTCCAATTCTACAGCCAGGCAGAGGGAGCACTAATCTGGGGAAGAAAGTCCAATTCTACAGCCAGGCAGAGGGAGCACTAATCTGGGGAAGAAAGTCCAATTCTACAGCCAGGCAGAGGGAGCACTAATCTGGGGAATAAAGTCAAATTCTACAGCCAGACAGAGGGAGCATTAATATGGAGAAAGTCAAATTCTACTGTCAGATTTTTGAACTCTAGTTTCAAGAGGAAAGCACAACTCTACTGTCAGGTTTTTCACCAATAATATGGTGATGAATGTCGAACTCTACTGCCAGACATAGAGAACAGTAAGGAGATTAATGTCACACTCTATTATTAGTGAAATAGCAAACCGTATTAATAGTATATCAGGGATGAATCAATGAGTGGGTACGAGGGTACAAGCGGGTTCGACGGATAAGGATGGGTAAGGAACCTACCCAATATGACGACTAACGCAACCGGACGGACGGGTCCGATAGAAACCGGTTGGAACCAGACGAGTCCGGTACAACTTGAGGCACGGATAATACCCACCTTGGTATCACATCTGGAAAGGGAACTTATAAAGAATTTTTCCACTGCCACTTCAAAAAACGTGAGAATTTTACCCTCACCCTCTGTTAGAAGGTCATGTAGATTGTATCATTAAATTTTACATTTAACGATTATTGCTGACCCAATGAGAGGGGTATTGGTAAGGAAAACTTTCCACTGCTACTTCAAGAAAACGTGAAGTGCACAATACACTTAAACACAACAAAATTTTAATACAACACAGTTTAACACAACACAGAAACGACCCAGAAAAAACTCCTCAACCGTATTCTTCAAATATATAGTACATACTTCATTTATGAATACATGGACAAGTTCAAATATAATACAACACTTAAATATTTTATTTTTGACTAACATAAGAGAGGGAAAAATATTCATCGTCAAATGACTTCACTCTTCTTAAGTTCTTAACAGAGGACTTGTCAGGCTACCTATATTGACGAAATTTTCAGTAATCAAAGTCAAGTTTTTCTGGTTCTTTATTGTGAATGTGCTTATGAATTTGTCAACAGCTGTTAAATCGGAGAATACGCTAGCAACAGCTAGATACATTGATATAGGTCCAGTATAAACACGGTTTCAGAAGTCCGCGGCATGATCGGTATAAGAGAATGTGGTAGGGTGCACCAGACAAAAATATGTTATACCAGTGGGTGTGGTTGGCTCAGCATTATTCAAGTTACAGATAAAATTCAAAATACCACATCGAAGCTCAAGTGGCGCTACAAATTACTTACGCGGTAACGTGATACCGCCTCCCGTTGGACAACTTTTTGGTTTAAGCATTCTCTGCCTACTATAGTACTGGTATGACAACCGCATTGCACGGTCTACCATTCATCCCATGTGAGCGTAGTAGTAGGAAATGTACTTTTTGGTTTAGCTTTCGTTCTTTTCGAACTACGTTTGTCTGTTTTCTCTGTTGATTCAGCGGGCACTTCAACCTTCGCATCCGGTTGTTCAATTGGTTGAACACCTTTATGTACGGGTTTTATTTTATTTACGAGTCACTAGTATTGGAAAAATTGAGATTAGAGTGGAATAATGAGATGTTTTATTATCCTCATTAAGTTTATACCGTAACATATGATTATTCATTTGGAAGTGTTGAGAATTGTTTTATTAATACTTTGACCGTGCACATTTTATATTCATGATCTGATGTCCGTCTCGGAGATAGCAATTACTCCAGAAATTGGTGTTCATATTAAAAGTCGTTCTTATGTTGAGACAAGAAGTGCCTTTGTGATTATCTGATGTCAAGAAGAGTACCACAGGTTTAGACCTGGCCACAGCACCAGAGGTTCCAGAAAGGATCTTATCTAAGACGCTTGACAAGCATCTTTGTTTTATTGTCACTCTCTATTGTGTCGCTGCTGCAGATTGTTCTATTGTCACACTAAAGTGACGACACTAGCATCGTAACTTATTACCCTGTCAGCGAAGTGCAGATCCTTCATATGTCACACTTTTAGCCATTCCTATTCTTCTTTTAACTTCTGTTTCACATCTGCCGTCATTTGTGATTGTGTGTCCATTGATAGT
This sequence comes from Meghimatium bilineatum, assembly GCA_034231615.1. NCBI lineage: Eukaryota > Metazoa > Mollusca > Gastropoda > Stylommatophora > Philomycidae > Meghimatium > Meghimatium bilineatum. The sequence goes on from CM067313.1 coordinate 17,930,559, forward strand.
GTTCTGCTTGTTGTAGCTTCCATGTATGTTTATATTTAGCACATGTTACAGCGTTAGCGCAGTGGTTAGCGCACTGGCTTCGCATATGAGTGGTCCTGGGTTCATTCCCCAGCTGAGGAGGAAATGTTTTCAGATCGCAACGGCTCCCAGGTCGACCCAGCCTTATATGGGTACCGGATTAATTCGGGAAGTAAAGACTGCGAGGGAGAGGAGATGGCTACGCCCTCATTTGCAGAGCCTGTGAAATGTGAGATCGCTAACATCTCAAACCCCTACGGCATTAATAAATGCTATGGGTTACTTTACTTTACTTTTTTACTTACATCGGGTACATGTCTGCAATTCATCCACCTGACAGATATTGGTATTTTCTACGTATGTTCGTGCGTTATATTGACTCATACTCATATAATATTCCATTAGGGTTGGATGACACGATAGGGTTAGTTACTCTGATCAGCTGTGACCGTGACATTCTGCTCACTTCTCACAACACATGCAGTTGTCATGGTTCCAGCTGTGATCTGGTGTTTCTCACCCTAATTGCATATGTTGATGCTATATTCATAATACATAATCATCCACACCCTATCTTACGCATATATTTTCTACCCTCTTCCCCTACCTTTACATACATAAATTATAATTTTCTTATGATTTACCAAGCAATTCTCTAGAATAGATCTGTGTTGACCTAACATTAACGTCACTTATCTTGGCTTACGATCATTTATCGCATATCATATACTTTATGTCGCCAGCCAATGACAAAAAAGGAAAAAGCTGGACTTACTAATTTAAGTGACTATACATAAGATCAGTCATGGACATCAAGATATATAAAAGGAAATGAAACGGGCTTGTAAAACTTCATAGAAGGAATCGGTTTGTTACCAACAATAGCCGGAATTTCACCCACAATATTTTCCAAGTTCTTCTGCAGAATAGTCATGCCTGTGGGCTGCATAAGGTACGGCATTGCAGTCGTGAGGTCCCAGGGTTAGCAGATAACCAAGATCTCAAAAGTACCTCCTCGTGGAGCACCCTAGTAACAGAACTGCACATACTTGTGCTGTTTTGATGATGTCTTTGAAAGCAGACTTATAAGTAAAGACATGAATTCATTGCTCTTGGTATGTGTCTATTGTTTTCTGTGTTGTTTTTATAAGCTTACTGTGTAACAATTTGTCATTGCATTATCACTTAACTGTGTCTTAATTTTTGGCCATTTAAAATACGTGTGTGGTGATAAACATTCTGCTACTCTTTGTTGTTCTTGTCTCTTGTCTGGGAGGTGATGATAGTTGTCTTTAATTTCCTCAGGCTGGGGACTGACTTTTGTTTTATTCTGTAGTTTAGTTACAGTTTATTAGAAGTTAAACTTGTCCTTACTTTTCATACCCATAACTTTAGTGTCCGTCGAATCTTATTCAAGCATTATTCCCTTCTCAAGTCTCATTTTGAAATTCGTACCACTTGCCTTTGGTTGCCTATAGGCGTGACACAAATCTTAATGACATCTTGGTTCACAGTCATCTCAGTTTCTGCTCACTTTGGCACTATTGGTTGCAAACGTGGTCTCTGCTACACTTGTTCCTATGTAGTTCAGATCCGCTCTGTTTCATTTCCTAAAGCCACTTTCACTATCGATGTTGCCTTTACATGTGAATCCCGTAATGTCCTTTACGCTATCATAGGTAAACGTTGTGACACGAAGTATATAGGTGAAACGGGCTTACGATTGAGTGAGCGCTTATGTAGGCATGTTCATGCCATAAAACAAAGAAAACCTATCCCTGTCGCCATTCATTTCAATGGTGATGGTCACCGCGATTTCCAGGTCACTGCCCTCAGATCCTGCACCACGGATGACAGATCTAAGTAGGTTCTCAAAAATAAATTTACTTTTGCGTTTGGTGTTCTCCTTCTATTTTTGGACTTAACTCCAAACACTCATTTGTTTAAATTTGTGTTGATGTGATCCTCATTTTATTGCTGTCCATGTTGTATTTGTTATAGTTATCATATCCCGTCCAATTTTAAACAAAACCCGCTTCTAGCTATTACTACATATTTCCACATGCATCATTGTCAACTTGAATTTTGTTTTGTTTATATGCCAATACTGCATCTAATGCCTCTGTGGTGGTAACATTGCCTTTATTGTTGTCATTGTTTTTCTTATTTATTCTTGAGAAATACCTAATGGTTCGAACGTTGAAAATGTCTTGTGTATTGTAATGTATGTTATCGTGTTTACTCCTCATGACTCCTTAGTATTAGTGATAGTTCGTTTGTTGTGTTCAAGTGAAACATCAAAAAACCTGTGTTCTACGTAAGTACTATTGTTATTTTTTAAAGCAGAACGTATCTAACAAAGTTGCATGCTCTGACGGTATCGTATCAATCCCCAAAATGTTTCAGTGGACCTTTTCAGTATCTGTACCCATTCCAGTGCTTTATTGTTGACATTTTCTACGTGCTTCGAAAGCGTAAGCTGCTAAGCAATCATTGACTCTAAGATATGTGGGATGTTCTTCTCTTGGAAATTTCTGAGTATCTAACAATAGACTGATATTTTCATTGGCTATTATATGACTTTTCGCATCATCATTGAAGAATCACTCGAATTTCAATCCCCGCTCATAATCAACTTTGTTGACTTTGAAAAAGCATTTGATAGTCTTCATCGGCCTACGTTATAGAATATTCTACAGCAATACGGTTTTCCTACTAAAATAATCAATGTTATAAAGGCATTCTACACCAACTCACATTGCTGTGTTCAAACAAACACTGAGAAGTCAGAATGGTTCCAAGTTGTTACGGGCGTTAAACAGGGATGCATCATGTCCCCATTACTTTTCTGCGTCGCTATTGATTGGGTCATGAGAAAGAGCACTGAAAATGAGCTGACAGGAATAAAAATGGATTAATAATACCGTTCTCGAAGATCTTGACTACGCAGATGACCTGGCCATTTTGAGCGCAAACCACACAGATGCTCAATCTAAGTTTGACAATCTCCAACACTACTCAAATCAGATAGGGTTGAAAATCAACACATCAAAAACTCATATACTAGATTTTACGAGATCTAACGACAACATAGAAATTCAAAATGTTCCATTATTAAAAGTCAACAATTTTACATATTTAGGCACCAATCTAGCATTGGATGGAGACTCATCAAAAGAAATGTTACACCGTATTGCCCTTGCAGCGGGTGCTTTCAATAAACTACGCAACATATGGACGTCAAACACACTAAGAAACACCACAAAACTCAAGTTATTTAACTCCAACATCATCCCTATTCTATCATATGGGTGCGAAAGTTGGAAAGCCACAAAAGCCACAGATAAAAGACTCGACTCCTTTGAAAACAAATGCCTACGTACCATTCTGAACGTTAAGTGGAGTGACTTTAAATCTAACACTACTATAAGAGAGGAAAGCAAACAAACCTATATATCTTCCTTCATTAGACAAAGGCGTTGGACTTACATCGGCCATGTTCTCAGAATGAACAGCCTAAGAATTCCACAGCAATCACTATATTGGGTGCCACCTGGAGTAAGAAGAAGAGGGAGACCTAGAGAAACTCTACGAAGAACCATTAATAGAGAAGGCATGTCAATGAACCTAAACAACACGCAACAATTGAAAGACCTGGCAACACAAAGACAGAAATGGAAAGCTATGGTTTCTGCCCTATGCGCCGCCTATGGCCCTGGAGGAACATAACATAACATTATATGACTATACATTGAGGAAATATTAGACAGTTTGACAGCCTGGCTGTCAAGGAAACAACAACGACCTTGATACATAATACTGTGCACAGAGAGCTGTGGAGAGTCATGACCTCCTACGCCAGCCGGCATGGCACCTGATGATGATGACTATACATGCTTGGAAAGTCCCGAAGATATCACAATTAACACCTGACCGGGACTCTGAGTCTACATACACTGGGATTGCTGCTGGAACGGAGGGAGGAGAACTTATGGGAATGCCCCGCGTGCTGTGAATCCAGTTTCTAATCAAGAATCAAGAATGCTTGGTAAATTTAGTGTAGACAATTTTCTCACAGCTTAATTTCAAATTTTATGTTTGACAGTACTCGAGCAGTCTTCTTATGTCTCCATTTAGCCTTTTGGGTTCACTTTCAACATTTTCATGACTGCCATATTGCTAGGTCATCATAATGGATAGCTTTTTCAGCTTTGATATGCTTGGACAGGTAAATGGGAAAGATGGTCCAGCTCAACGCAGAACCCTGTGGTACGCCTTCCTCTACAATATTTATTGATGAGATTGCATCATTTATCTTTGTCTGGATTGAACAGTCAATGAGGAAGTACTTTATCAGTTATATAGTTTTCCATTAATTCGAAACCTCAATCATCTTCATTTCTCCACACCCAGTCATAAGCCTGCTGTACGTCAAAGAAGATGGCTACAGAGATTTTGTTTTCCTGGAATCAATCATGAATTTTCTGTGTCAACCTAAATAGTTGGTAATCTGTAAAACTTTCTTTTCTGAAGCCAGCCCGTTCATGACCTAATTCATAACTTGCCCATGACAATTATTAGACAATATAAGACCAGTCTTATACAAAAAAATGCCATAGTATAATCAGAACTACTTAGGGCACAACAGATCCATTTGAAATAAAAACATGCATCAGATGGGGCTACGTGCTATCACCACTTCTGCTTGTAACATACATGGACACTAAAGAAGCAGGCCCAGGAATGAATGCACCCCTACAGAAAAATTAAATGAAGAAAACAGTTCAATAAACGAACTGCTATTTTCAGATGATCAAATATACGAATCTGAAGATGAATTGCAGTGGCACATGCACCTGCTCCGTACAACCTGCCAATAATACAACATGAAGCTAAACACATCTAAAACAGAGTATATGATGGTAAGCAGGACACCGCGCCAGTTAAATGTATCTGTCCATGGTACAAAACTAAACAAGTCTCAGAGTTCAAATGTTAAGGAAGCGTCTTTTCAGAGGATGACAGATTCCATAGAGAAATCGAAATCATTTGTCAGAAAGTCAATATTGAGTTTTACCAGCTGTCATCAATTATTAATCACTCATAAACCTGCATGGCTTTAAAAAAACAATTGATAAGCAGTAAATATCAGGAGGAAATAAAGACAATCTCAAATCAAGACTCTGTGTTATACCAGCTCTGTGTTACCAGTATTAAACATGGCCCCTGACAAAGACACTAACGAGAAAGATCCCAGTATGTGAAATGAGGTGATTGAGGAAAGCTATAAATGTCACCAGAAAAAAACCGAAGGATAATTGAAGATAATTGAAGATATCAGGAGGAAATAAAGACAATCTCAAATCAAGACTACATCGAAGGACAGAAAACCAGATGGTTTGGCCACATTATGAAAATCAAACCAACACAATCAGACCTTCGTGCGTACAACAACAGTAAATTGGGTTACAGGGCACGAGAAGACCAAGAACTAAATGAGTGAAGACAATCAAAGAAACCTTAGAGAGCCATGGGCTGAATATGGTCAATGTGACACAACAACCAAAGATAGACTTCAACCTCCTCATACGTGGCTTAGTGACACATGTATAAATGACAATAGATAGATAGATACCGTCGTCGCGTGAAGTATTTAACTGATATAAGTACATGATTCCTAAATATGCCGAGATCGATAAAATGAACGGTGTAGATAATGATATCCATCAAGATAATGACCATGATCTATAAATCATTCATAAGGAAAAATATCGAATATTGAAATATACGAATCTGCAGCTCCATCACATTTAGATAGAAGCAATACAGCAAAAATAAGAATGTATACCCGGTACTTACATCAGCACATTAAAAGAGACATTAGACGTAGCATTGGGAATACTATCACTGAACTTTAAAAGAAAAGATTTCTATCGATTTGTGTACTGGGTTAAAAACAATAAAGGGTAAAGTCACCCAGTTTACAAAGCTATGGTCACGAGAATAATATTTCACAATAAATGTTTTTTAAGCAATACAAAATTCAGGCAGGTTGTAGAATTATGAACAATTTGAAACAACATTCGGATTTAAGGAAAATGTTACTTTATAGTACGCCGTATAATAATGCAGTTCCATCTTGGGAACCTATTAAACTTTGATTTGTACACAATAGAAATTATTAAGAAATATAGAAATAGACCAAATATTAAATCTAGACTAGAAGAATATATAACACATATTGCAAACGATCACCTTCAAATATACACAAATGAATCTATAAATCAGAAGGGGAACTGGGAGGTGGCATGGCAGCTGCATAGCATACGTTATAAACTAAATAAACATGTATCCAAATTCTCAGCTGAATTAATAGCAATAGCCAAAGCATTAGAAATATTACTAGAACATTGCTGACCCCTGTCAACAACTTGCTAAGAATTTAAGGATCCCACTGCTTAAATATATCGGAAAATTCCCCTCTGTATTCTGAAGACAGGCTTGCAGACCAACTACTAGATAAAACAGTTTATAATAAACCTGAAATGACACCGATGAACCCACAGAGGCCGACTTCCTTGCAGCGATTAATAATCTCCAAATCTGCCAGTAACATCCTCGTCTTGGCTGTCCCCTACATAAGCATTCATATCGCCCATGACAATATTTACTTCGTGTTGTCGCAGCAGCAAGCGTCAAGGTAACAGAAGCAGACATCATTCCAGCTGAAATTCTAAAGGAAAGCAGAGATGTCCTGCTGCTCCACCTGTACCAACTCTTTATAACGTGCTGGAGGGAAGGCAAAATCCCCACGACATACGGGACGCAAAGATAGTAACTCTCTACAAGAACACGGGTGGCACAGACGATTACAACAACTGCAAATGCATCATAATCTGGATGCTTTCTTCTGAGCATCATCGGGAAGGTTTTTGCACGTATCATTCTAAAAAGACTCCTGACTGTTTTTCGAACGTGTCCTGCCAAAGTCACAATGTGATTTCAGTGACCAAAGATCCATTACCGACAGGATTTTTACCATCAACTACACGGAAAATGTCATGAAAAGGGGAAGTCACTCTTAAGGCTAAAGAGCTGTTTTTTCCTGTGCTATTGTGATTGATATATTTCGTTGACATAATGGATATTGTAAAGTTCTACTTACTATAGCGCGTTACCTTTGTTTATGTACGATGTGTGCGTGTGGACTGTGGAATGCCCCAGTTTGTTAGTGTGACACAATAGTTCGAAATATGGCGACCGGCGATGGTTTTCATTATGTATTACGGATAGATGGAGTTCGTTGTTGCGGGAGAACATTACCGGTAAGTTGCGGGAATTCATCTAAGAGAAGGCCACTCTAAAATCAAACCACTACTGCCTTGTAGGTCAGACTGTTTAGTCACAGGCTCGTGGAGAACACAATAAATAACCCAGTAGAAAGCCAGGGGAAACTAGTACTGTAAATATCCCTAGATTACGTTATGTTTCGACACGACTTAGATAATATGCTAGTTCCAATACGCAAGTCCATCAAATGTGAGTCAATCGAGATTGCAACCTGTAATATTCGGACACTGACAGACTTAGGAAAATTAGATAATATAAAACAGGAAATGAGCAGAAGGAATATCAACATACTAGATCTATGTGAGATGAGATGTCTGGGAGCAGGTAGTATAGTATCAACATACTAGGTCTATGTGAGATGAGATGGCTGGGAGCAGGTAGCATAGTATAAAAAGATCTGAGAATAATATACTCAGGAGGAGATCAACATAGGAAAGGCGTTGGAGTAATATTGGACAAGCAGAATGCGAGATCTGTTATAGGATTATGAAATGTATCAGACAGAGTTCTATTAGTAAAACTAAAAGGGCAACCTATTAATTTAAATATCATCCAAGTGTATGCACCAACATCAGAGAGTACATACAACAATTCTACAAGGACTTGAACACAGCTAGGAAACAATGCAAACAACACGAAGTAAATATTGTCATGGGCGATATGAATGCTAAAGTAGGGGACAGTCAAGACGAGGATGTTACCGGCAGATTTGGATTAGGCACTAGAAACGAAAGAGGTGAGGTCCTGGTAGACTGGGCCAGAATGAAAGAGGTGAGGTTCTGGTAGAATGGGCCATAAATAATAATATGTTGATAGGAAATACATTCTTTTCTCATCACCCAAGACGGATATGGACATGGAAAGTCCAGATAATAAGATACGAAATCAAATAGATTACATCATAATAAATAAAAGATTCAGAAATTCATTGAAGTCTGTTAAGACACGTCCAAGCGCTGATTGTAACAGTGACCATGTTCCAGTAGTGAGAAAAATTAATATTAGGTTAAAGAGATTAAACAATACAAGGGCGGATAACACACCTAATGTGAATATGCTGATAGAGAACACAGAATTACAAGAACAGTATAACATAACAATTCAAAATAGGTACAATGCGATAGATTAGATAGAAACCATTGAAGAACAGCGAACGATGTTAAAAGAATCATTGCAGAAAACATCTAAAGAGATCCTGCCACATCTCAATTTAGAAAGACTGGATGACAGAAGATATTTTGAAAATGATGAAGCAAAACAGACAGATGAAGAATACAAAAAGATGAACAAAGAAATTAAACATAAGTGCACCAAGGCTAAAGAGGATTCGTTAAACGCAAAGTGCAGTGAAATAGAAAAATATTATCATAGAAATACAAGTGATACACATTTACAAATAAAGGAATTAACAGGAAGAGGGCAGGCTCACAAGAATGGGTGTCTGAAATCTAAGCAGGGGCACAAACCAATACGAGAAAATGAAATCATGCACATATGAGAAGAATATAATAAAGAACTGTATGAAGATAACAGAAATGATACTAACTTAAATTATAACAATGAAGGTCCAAGTATATTGAAAGCAGAAGTAGAGGAAGCTATACAACACTTAAAAAACAACAAATCATCGTGTCCGGACAATATTACAAAAGAGGAATTAGAAGCCCTGGCAGATTATGGCATTAAAATTATCACCAAAATGTTAAATGACATCTACAACAGTGGCTATATTCCATCTGATATGCTACAATCATTTTTCATAGCCCTACCAAAGAAACCTGGTGCAGTAGATTGCGAAGAGCAAAAAACAATCACTTATGAGTCAGATGACCGAGATTCTACTGTGCATAATAATGAGGCGTATAAGAGGAAAAATAAAACCAGAGATAGCAGACGAACAATGCGGGTTCGTAGAAAGAAAAGGCACAAGAAATGCCCTATATATAGTAAGAACATTAATGGAGAGGGCCATAGAGATACAACAGGACCTTTATCTGTGCTTCATAGATTATAGCAAAGCATTTCACAAGGTGAAGCATTCAGAGGTTATAAAACTGCTAGAAAATCTTAACATTGATAGAAAAGATCTAAGAATAGTAAGAAATATGTATTGGAAACAAACGGCCGCGATGAGAGTTAACAACACTATAGGTAGATTTCAAAAGATAGAAATGGCTGTCAGGCACGGTTGTGTAATGTCACCGGACCTTTTCTCCCTGTATACAGAATACATTATGCGACATGTAGAAGATATCCCAGGAATAAAAGTGGGAGGATGCAATATAAATAACTTGAGATATGCTGATGACACAGTACTAATCGCAGGAAGCGAACAAGAACTACATGCCTTGTTAGATAAAGTAGTGAAAGAAAGTGAAAATAAATCCCTAAGTTTAAACAAGAAGAAAACAGAAATAATGGTTGTATCGAGAAGACATACACCACCAAGATGCAACATAATAATTGATGACATAAAATTATCACAAGTTGAAAAAGTGAAATATCTTGGCACCCTGTTAACATCAGAAGGTAGATGCTCAAGTGAGATAAAGTGCCGAACAGCGCAAGTCAAATCAGCGTTCCAAAAAATGAGAACCATTTTGTGCAATGGAAGAAATCAATGCAGACCCGAATTCGAGTGCTGAGATGTTATATTGATCCAATTCTTTTTTATGGGTGTGAAGCATGGACTGTAAACAAAAAAAATTCAAAGCGAATTAGAGGCTACATAAATGTGGTTCCTGAGAAGAATGATGAAAATACCATGGACAGCAAAGAAAAACTAATGCAGCGGTTCTCATTGATGCTGGCGTAAAAAGATTAATCATATTAAACATTAAGGGCAGCCAATCAAGGTTTCTATGGCATGGCTGATAATAACACAGCTTGAAAACCACTGGAAAGATCAAGGGGAGAAGAGATAGGTGACGACAAAGAGAAAAGTTACTAGATGGACTAGTATTGTTGAATGGTAGAAGCTCACCAACCGAGCTTATTGACAACACTAGAGACAGAGAGTCGCGGAGAAACATGATCGCCTACGCCATTCGGCATGACGATTGATTGATTGATTGATTGACTCTTTATGGCTTTTGTGCTTAGGTTTAAAACTAAGGCTTTTACAATTTTACCAGTTCTATATAAAATACTAAAATAGTGGTTGTCCACGGAAACTACTATATTTCATTATTTCTTTTCATGAAGACATACTCGCAAACATATCGTACCAGAGAAATGCATCTCACAGCTTTGCAGTAAAGACTGGAGTAAAGCAGAGTTGCGCTCTAGTCCCCACCCTTTTCAGAATAATCTTCGCAGCGTGTCTGAAACATTCTCGTGGAGGTGCAGCAAGTGACGTTTTCATCCGCACCCATAACGATGGATCACTCTTCAGCGTAACTTGTCTCAGAGCAAAGAAGAAAACATCAGAAATACTCATCAGAGAACTTTTCTTCGCTAATGATGCTGCACAAGTAGCACACAGTGCCACAATGCAGTCCCACATTAACAATATGCCACAAGTTGCGAGATGCTCTCTGTGGCAATAAGCTTCATAATAACAGCGATAATGTGTCAAGGATCTACAATACAAACAAACATCACCATAAACAATAATCATATACAGCAAATTAAAAAATGTTGTTACCTAGAATCAATAATTACATCCACCCTTTCCCTCATCATCATCATCATCATCAGGTACCATATCCTGAACAGGATGTATCAGTCATCAAAGCCTTTCTAAACTTCTATCGATCTTGAGCTAGTCTTCGTGCTTCTGTTACTGGCATGTTCCGGTGGTCTTTGATTCGTGTATCAATCTTCTTCTTGGTCTGCCATTTCCTAGATAATGAAATAAACGACGACAGGGAAAGTGGCTGCCATTTTGGGCGGACTGTCAAAACACGCTTGGAAAAAGCGAAAGCTAAAATTGAAAACAAAACAGCAGATTTTTGGAACATGCGTGCTGGGTATACTATAATATGGATCCTAAACATGGATTACCTACACACAACACAACCTGAGAGCAGACTAAGCAGCTTTCATCAGAGATGTCTTTACAAAATTTGAAACATTTAATGGCACAACAAAATCACCAACTTGCAAGTGTTACGCAGCACTCAGCTACCACAAGCATTGGAAATGCATAGTAGAAATAGATTGTGTTGGCTGGACAACATCCGCAGAATAACAAACTTACGCATTCCAAAACAAATACTATTCAGGAACTGTCTGAAGGCGAGAGAGCCCAAGGCAGACCAAAGCTAATGTATAAATACAACTATAAATTCTCAATGAAATACTTCTTACTAACCCAAAAATCTGGAAAAACACGACCGAAACTAGGGCTGTCTGGTGGCATAACCTTCTTCGGGGACGACATTGCAGAAACAATATGCTTAAAGATATGGGGGGGGGGGAGGGGAAGAAATATGCACCAAAAAATATTGTGGTGCTGAGACATGATCGCTTGAAAAGTCCCCATTCCTGAGAAAATACTCAATGGATTGCTTCTTCTTTTTGTTTAATGAAAGTCTGCAAGACGGAAAAGGCTATATATACAATAGATTGAATAATAGCAATAAAGGTAGACTGTCAATTCAAGCAGACTTAATCAAATAAAACATGGTTTTAAAATCTCACTCCTTATTAAAATATAATTTACTTAGATTAGGAATAGCCAAATTTATATGTCATGAGCAATTGTGTCAAATGCACTAGTAAATACTGTTGAACCCATGGTAATTAAAGGTCAAACATACAATTAAACAAAGGGAGAATATTATAAACCATTTTAAGAGCAAGCAGATTCACATCAATTTAGTAAACATGTTAGGGGTCTAAAGAATAAAATGGAAAAAACAATAAATTTGATAATTTTAGCTAGAATAAAATTATAAAATAGAGCAAAGCCTTGATATAATATGTGAGGTAGCTTCAAAGAGGAAAATACTAAATCAAGTACGCAGGTTACTTAAGATAACTATCAACATAAAATGATAAGAAATAACAATAAAATTTAAATAACAAAGACAATTATCAACTTGTCGTTCCTATTGGGACCTTCATCAAATATAAAATAAATTTCATGTGGAGAACATTCCAACAATGGTGGGCAGCGATGTAAACAACAAAGGCCATACTTCACAATCGAGATACCAGCCTCCAAAATACACAAACATCAATGGAGCACGAAGAGCCAAGGGTAGACCTAGAGTACGCTGAATCGACAAAATCAAAGAGACATTACACGAACACCAAATAACATTATCTGAAGCTGCCAGAAAAGCCAGAACAAGAACATTGTATCTCCCTCGAAGGGTAAAGGAGGAAGAAAGAAGAAGAAGATCAAGAAACAAAAACCAATTAAGACAGCACAACTATAAAAAAACAGAATAGGTTGTATTGTATCTATTTGTAGCCCCCACCCCCCCCCCCCCTGCGTAACTAAAACTAATTTCTATTTCTATACATTCCCCTTTTATCTCCCGCCGCTCCCCCCCCCCACCCCAACCCCTCATTCTTGACATTGCGAATTGGTGTTCCCGTTCTTTATTTCTGCATTTCTCATCTTATTCTTTGAGTTTCCATGGCACCAATTTTGGCTCACATATTGAATGTATCATTTTGCACGTCCTTTGAAAGACGCGCTTGAACCGCCACTCGGGCAATGGTTTTCGTGAGGAAAACAAACAGACAAGAAGTCTGTTTGTTATAGTTGTGGTGTCTTAATTGGTTTTTGTGTCTTGATGAAGGTCCCAATAGGACCGACACGTTAATAATTGTCTTTGTTATTTATTTTATTGCTATTTCTTATCCTTTTATATTGAAAGTTATCTTAAGCAACATGTGTACTTGATTCAATATTTGCCTTTTATTTGTCTGGTTACTACGGCACTTTCTATTTTGTCGGACATTTTCCCATATTTTGATTATTTACATGTAGCTTCAAAGAGTTCCCTATATTTGCGAATTACATAATAACACGTAAGTAACAATATAATTGTCTATTGTCTTTCCCCAGGTGGTTTGTGATCCACTCTTGACGTTAAGCGTAGGGGTGATTGGAGCTCGAGCTTGCGTCTAAAGCCAGATGTGTGGCCTCGGCTGTGCTATGACCGTGTCTGTACAGGATGTCCCTGACGTTTTCTATCCATATTTTCCGTGGTTTTCCTCTTGCTTTGTACCCTGATCTCATTTGGTTATATGCTTGTACGGGCAACTTTTCGTGATGCATTCTCATAATGTGGCCAAACCACTTAATCTGGTCTCTCGCTATGTAATCTGTACAAGATATTATACCTATTCTTTCCCTGATATATTCATTTCGCAATATGTCAAGCCTGGTGACCCAGGCAGCTTTCCTCAAGCATTTCATCTCACATGTCACTATCTTTCTGTAATGTGAAGATGAGAGAGACCAGGTTTGGCACTGGTAACACAGTGTTGGTAGGAATATACTGTAGATCATTTGTCTCTTAACTTCTATATCGATCTTGGAGTGAAGAAGTAGTAGTGACAGTTGGTACATTTGCCTTTTGACATCTCATCTCTATCGAGGCTTCCATTTTCTGTAAAAATACTACCAAGATATTTGAACTCTGTTACTTGTTTTACTCCTATATTGTCTATGTGTATGTTTAGTGGACTCGGTATTCTGCACATTTTCATAGTTTCCGTCTCTTGTGTATTGATCGTCATGTTGTATTTTCTACATATTGCAGATGGTGAGTTAACATGATTTTATAGTTGTTCTTCGTTTTCGTATAGGAGGCTCTGATCGTCTGCGAAAAGTAGTTCATTTATTTCATTGTTTAGTTGCTCTGAGTTGTCTTGTTCTGAATCGGTGATGTTGCCCTCTGTAATTTTTGTCTCTTTTATTATTGTCTATGTGTATATTGAATAGCAAAGGTGAGAGCACGCAACCTTGACGCACTCCCGTTTATGTATAGAAAATGCTTCTGTGATACCATCTGATGTTCTTACTACACATCGGCAGTTCTTATACAATGATCTTATACTTTCTAGCAGTTGTCCTTTGATACAATATATTTCCAGAGTTTCCCTTAGTACGTCCCTGTTGACTCTATCAAACGCCTTCTCTTGATCTATAAATATTGCGTTTAGTTCTTTGTTGTATTATATCGCTCTCTCACTCATTTGTCTCAGCGTGAACAATGCGTCTGTGCATCTAACCCCTCTTCTGATGCCAAATTGTGAGGGGCTCAATTGTGGTTCGACGATGTATCGTGCACATTGTTCTATTATCCTTGCATAATTCTTTCCTGTGTGGCTTAATAACGATATGTCTCGGTATGTTTCGCACTCTCTTTTGTTGCCTTTGTTTTTCCACATAGGTACGATTACTGACTTTTGCCAGTCCTCTGGGACTTCCCCTTCTTTCCAAGCTATTTTGAATATTCTATGGAGCCATTTTACCCCAATATCTTTGCATGCTTTAATGGCTTCGTTGGGAATGCCATCCGTGACTGGTGATTTCTTATTTGGGCTGTTCTTGATAGCCATTTCTATTTCGTGGCTAAGCATTTCTATGTCTGTGTCTATTCATTTATATGTATGATGAGTCAGAATGTTAGGATTGTACAGTTCTTGGAAGTATTCCTTCCACCTATTCTTTCTATCATTTCCATTCAGTAGAGGTATTCCATCTCTGCTGTATATTATTGCAGTTGGGTTATAGCTTTCGTTTCTCATTCTCATTGCTAACAAAGAAATATAGTGTAGACAATTATAATGATTTTGTGGTTTTGTGTGTGTGTGTCAAAAACAATATAATTATCCACACTATATTTCTTGATATGACGTCCGGTGTCAACATGGCGCAAGTTTGAACGTTATTCGCTCAGTCGTCACTTGAGGATTATTTTGATTGTATTATGTGTTATTTTAAGTGAATGGCTAATAACTGTAATGTGCAGAAAATTCCTTGTGTGTTTTCTAGTGTGGAAAGTTGAATATTCCTGGAGGGATGTCTGGAGTTTAGTCGTTGATCGTGCCGTCAAGATGTTCGCTAGGCGCGAACAAGGAAGCGACCGATAGCCACCTGTATAAGTGGTAGCTCTGCAACTGGGCAGGGCGTGGCACCAATTTGTCCCGATATAAAATATTGTCAAAGGGAGCGAATACAAATGGATATCCCCCATATGGATGTGGAAAGCAACGGGAAACTACCACATTATTCTACCAAGATGAAAGTCATGGCGACACACAGTAGGCCTACAGTTAGTGTTAATATAGCAACATGGAACGTCAGATCGTTAGCGCAGTGTGGTAAATTAGACAACATCAAGCAAGAAATGGAAAGAATGAACATAAATATCCTAGGAATGAGCGAAATGAGGTGGACTGGGGCAGGAGAGATACAGTCAGATAAATTTAAAGTCATATACTCAGGAGGACAAAAACACGAGAGGGGGGGAGGTAGGAGTATTATTAGACACAGAAACAGGAAAAACGGTGAAGGCTTTTATGGCAATATCAGATCGGGTAATAATAGTTAAACTAACAGGAAAACCGTTGGATATCAACATTGTGCAGTTATATGCAACTACATCAAGCAGTTCAGAGGAGGACATCGAAATTTTCTATGTAGATCTAGAAATCGCAATGAAACAGTGTAAAAATCAGGAAGTAACTATAGTAATGGGGGACATTAACGCAAAAGTAGGTGAAACAGAAATAAAAGATGTGACAAGAAGATTTGGTTTAGGAACTAAGAATGAAAGAGGTGATTTATTGATAGAGTGGGCACAGGCACATAATTTAATAATAGGGAATACATGGTTCAAGCAACATCCAAGAAGGCTGTGTACATGGATTAGCACAGGTGATAATACTCGGAACCAAATTGATTACATTTTAGTCACTAAAAGACATAGAAACAGCATTAGATCTATGAAAACAAGGCCATGTGCTGACTGCAGCAGTGATCATATACTACTGGTGGCGAAATAATGTATAAGATTAAAGAAGATCAAGAGAGCACCAAGGAATATGAAATTAGATTTAGCTTTATTGAAATCAGAGGCTGAAATTAAAGAAAGATACAACATAATTGTACAAAATAGATACAATGCCATTGCAAAGATTCAGAGTATTGAAGATCAATGGAACATGCTAAAACAGTCGATAAACCAAACATCTAAAGAGATAGTATCAAAAGTTAAACATTCATCAAAACATAAATGGATGACAGAAGAAATATTAGTATTGATGAGCACCAGAAGAAACAATAAACACAAGATAGTGGAATATCAGAAAATACATAAGGAGATACGAGAGAAATGCAAAATAGCAAAATAAAGCTGGCTGAACAAGAAATGCACAGAAATAGAATTGCATTACAACCAAGATACAACATTACTATATAAGAAAATTGAGATGATAACAGGAAAGAGAACGCAAACAGTTACAGGGTGTATAAAATCTAAGACAGTGCAGGTATTAATGGGAATAGATCACATAGTACAGAGATGGTCAGAATATATCAAAGAACTTTATGATGACAATAGACCAGAAATAAACATACAAGATAACGGCGAGGGTCCATCAATACTCACAGCAGAAGTAAGGGAGACACTAAGACACATGAAATATGGCAACGCCCCAGGTCCAGACAATATCACATTAGAAGAATTAGCAGCTTTAGATTACTTTGGAGTTGAAATAATCACAAAATTGCTGAATGACATATATAACAGCGAAAACATACCCGATGACTTAATGAGATCCATATTCATAGCATTACCTAAGAAACCAGGGACCACCGAATGTGAAGAACACCGTACAATCAGCCTCATGAGCCAAATAACCAAAATACTTCTCAGAATCATCATGAAGAGAGTGAGAAACAAAATAAAATCAGAAATAAGTCCAGAACAATGTGGTTTTGTAGAAGGCAAAGGCACCAACAATGCTATTTATATAAGGAGAACACTAATAGAGAGGTCTATAGAGGTAAAAACAGATCTGTATCTCTGTTTTATAGACTACACTAAAGCTTTTGACAAAGTTAAACATAGCGAAATTATACACATGCTAGAGAATCTGACCATTGACAGCAAGGATTTAAGAATAATCAAGAACATGTACTGGCAACAAACAGCTGCAATAAGAGTAGGAAATCAATTTAGCCCTTTTCAACAAATAAAACAAGGAGTCAGACAGGGATGCGTGCTTTCACCAGACCTGTTCTCTCTATACAGTGAAAACATATTGCGTGCAATAGTAGATATCCCAGGAATATTAGTGGGAGGACATAACATAAATAATTTGAGATATGCGGATGGCACTGTTCTGATTGCAAAAAGTGAGGAAGACCTTCAAAACTTAATTAAAGTAGTAGTCACAGAAAGCAAAGAGAAAGGCCTCTTCCTAAATATCAAGAAAACAGAAGTAATGGTTATTTCAAAGAAAGAAAATAAAACACCTTGCAAGATCATAGTGAATGATACAGTATTAAAACAGGTCCACCAATTCAAATATCTAGGTACAATTATTACAGCAGGTGGAAGACGTTCAACAGAAATAAGATGCAGAATAGGACAGGCAAAAACAACATTCAGAAAAATGAAAAATATACTGTGTAATATGACCTTGTCATTAGAGGTGAGAAAGAGAGTTCTGCAGTGCTATATAACCCCTATACTAACATATGGGTGCGAGTCTTGGACAATAAACAAACTGGAAAGTGGGAGATTGGAGGCAACAGAGATGTGGTTCTACAGAAGAATGCTGAGAATACCATGGACTGCCAGAAAAACGAATGTAGAGGTGTTAAAAGAATTAAATGCGAAACGGACCTTAATCAACAATATAAGAAAAAGGCAATCTTCTTTTTTTGACCACTTCATGAGACAGGCAGGTTTAGAGAACATAATCACAACAGGCAAGATTGAAGGCATCAGAGACAGAGGGCGACAATGTGAGAAAATATTAGACAGTTTGACAACCTGGTACGGCAAAGAAACAACAACGACTTTGATACATAATACTGTGGACAGAGATCTGTGGAGAGCCATGACCGCCTACGCCACCCGGCATGGCACCTGATGATGATATTTCTTGCAAAGTAGTTCCCTTGGGAAAGTACAAACGTTTGTCAATGTGCGTACCAGTGATGGAAACATTTGTGGAACCCATTTTTTGACAACCATCTCAGCTGTCTGGTCGCATTTATGATAACACCATCTGATCTGCATCTTTCAATCGCTGTATTTTCAGTGCTGGTTTTAGTCGAGGGAACAAAACTGTAGTCCTTTGAACGGTAATCTCCTGCAACTCCCTTTCACATAAATTTCGTCTGGACAACAGCACAGAGAAAGTTGTGTTGAAAGTTTTTGTTTTATTCCCATGTTATTGCCTATCATGATTTTCTTCTCATAGGTCGATCGTTTAACACGGAAATGTATGTTTCCGTCGTCTACTTCGTCTAAGATGCAATATGAAGGAAAAGGCAAGAAAAATGGAAAAACAAAGAGTTGTATTACGTTGCATGATAATGCACCGGCACATTCATCCCTCTGCTAAAGCAGTATCTCGAAAAGCACAATCTGATTACTTTAGAACATCATTCATATTCTTCGAACCTTTCAGCGGCTGATATTTGTTTATACCCTTGACTTAAATCGACACTGAAAGGACAGCTATTCAAGAATGCAAATGTAGATATCACAATGCGACAAGACACCGAGAGAGGTCTCAAAGTATGGTTTCCACGAATATTTCCAGTAGCTGTATGCACGTTGGAAAAAGTGTGTAGTTGCCGAAGGAAGCTACTTTGGAGAAACTGTAGTTTAGATTATGTTGTTGTTACGTATTTTATATAATCCACATATTCAGGAAACTTTACGTAGCTACTTTGTAGAACCTGAAAATCAGTATGAAACGGGATGGGGGAGTGTACCCATTTTTTTTTTACTCAAAGGCTAGTCTAAAACACGTTATAGTTTCCTAGGAAGTTGCAGATATGTTGGGCCTACCACCCCCTCGCCCCTCCGCCACTATCTACTGGCATACTGCTAGTATAGTAAGCCACCCGCGCGAGACACTTGGTTCTCGTACTTATAACACTCAGGTCTTTAAGCTCACAGCTAGAGCATGACCGAGTTCCTTATAAGTGACCTATCAACTAAAATGCAAACATGAACTAGTTTTCGATTTGCGTGCGATCTATTCGTTGGATTTTGATATTTTTGGCATGCGACTCGAAGTATTTAATTAGCGACAATCAAAACTCCAATAGTAATCACAAACGTAACGATTTTGCTGTTGTTTTGCGTCACTATCGACATACCCGCATACGCCCACGCGCTTAAATTATTTATTATTGTATATTGTGTGAAACTCGAGGAAAATGTTAAAACACAGAATATAAAAATATGATAATAGCACGCATATTTATAGTATACACATGTATAGCACACAATCTATTGAAAATGGCTACCTATGTATTTTAAGACAATTTAATACATGCAACTTACACTTGAAGACTTCAAATTCAGCACTTGTACAGTGGGGTCAGTAATTCCTTCATAAACTATGCAGAACCTATTTTGATTCTTAAATAGGCTATATGTCTCCATATAACATATGTATTTCTCAGCAAGAAAAATTAAGCTACACAAACTCAACGCCTATAAATGTCAAAACTCTGGCAGCCATCATGTCCTGAATTCCTGTTAACCGTTCTTGTTTTAATGGATTCACGGAAACCGGTACTCGACAGGATCTACAGAACTAACTGCCCCTCGCCCTACAGAAAAATCGATCTGTAAAGCTACAAACCAGTAAAATATTGATTCGAAATAAGATGCATTCCTTATTTTTCTCTTAACCTAAACCACGCGCTGAACACAAACTTCTCTCTATTATCGAGCTACCCCGTTTCTATCGATCTGCTTCTTCCCGGCTCTCGCATGTTGCCCCCTTTCAGATCACACTTTTCCTGTGACTATGCATTCTGCTCTGAGTAAACACATGAGAACTCAATTTATGACGTCCAATTTATTGCTGCACAATCAGACAGACAACGTACACGCCGTCTGAGCATCGGCTTCATTTTCATGCGCTTGTGCGAAATATGAACACATATAGAAATGAGATGCATTATCTTTCTAAATAGTTCTACTTTTGCTCTGTGAAATGTATAATTATAAACATGTCCGCGGGTAAGGGGGTTGGCTCTAGCGTTCGAACCCACACATTCCCCTTAGGAAAAAGAGAACATGTGATTTAGTTCAAGAGACCAGTAAAAAGAAAAGAAGGGGTAGACTCCGCCTCTTAACGGTAATCCCATAAAAGATCACAAAAGTTCACAAGCAAAATAAAAACGTTTCTAATAAAATATACCATCCTCATAGCAAAATGATATCTAGGTAATTGTGCGAAAATATCACTATCCGTGTACCACACATGTTTTTCACACACACTTATAAATTTCCCAGCAAAATATACATGAAAAATTATGATGTAGCAGTAACCAGTAGATAATCCAAACCAGATATTATTAAAGTAGAATACAACAATCTGTTGTCTTTATAAATATTGTTTGTATGATATGGTCTTCACTATCTATCTGATGTCTTCCATTCTCATTGGGTCTCTTATGGTGACGTCTGTACTCTTTCAGGCACATCATCTCACATGTTGTAATATTTAAAATGAGTGTTTTTGTCACGGGGCCATGTCTGACACTGGTAACATAACATTGGAATAGAGAATGTGTTTATTATCTTTCGTTTGGTCACCATATTCATTGTTGGGTTTTTAACCAGCATTGACAGCTGGTATGTTGTAGCGTTTGATTTTTTGCACCTCATCTGTCAATTTTGTCGTCTTCTGTAAAAAAAAATGCTTCGTGGATATTTAAATTATGTCTGTTTTAGTTTTCTGCCTTAAACATACACATTTAGCTGTTCTTTTGCTCTTCATATTTTCATAATTTCTGTTTTTGATGTATTTAATCTCATATTTTATTGTTCTCATGCTACCTATAATGAATGTATTTGTCTTTGTAGTTTGTCTTCAGTGTGAGATATTAATCATCTTCGAAGAGTAGATCGTGCAGAGTTGTCAAGGTCTCTCTTGATGTTCCTGAGATGTGTTCGCGTCTTTCTTCTCCTCTTTCGCCCATGTATGTATAAAAACAACAGTGGTGATAGTGCACATCCCTGTCTTACTCCCGTTGTTGTTTGGAATGATTCTGTGAGTACTTCATTTGTTCTTATTATACTTATACTGATTTTTGGTGGAAAATTATGAATTATTCTTCTCGTTCGCAGTTTAACAAGTCTAAATTGGTAGCATATCCTATCCAGGACGTAGCTATCAACCCAGCATTTGTTGGCTGTGGTGATTTTCTAGGCAATATACATACTTTCAGTAGGTTGCCATTGCTTTCTGAACGGTCCGGATGCACAATTGCCTGTGGTGAGGATCGAACTCGGTACCTTTGCCGTCACAGACGCGCTCTGTACCACTTCGCCACAGAGCTGGTAACAAGTCTACAAAGCAAAATTATTAATTCACACCAATCTCAACACATTGAACGAGTGGCCTGGAATCAATATTCATACCATTATTACCATTTCCATTTACACCTGCCATGTTTTCAAAGCACTTCAGCGTTAATTAAAAATTTGCTATATTATGAATAATAGATTATACCCTTTCGCCAAGGGCTGCCATACAGTTGAAATTAAAACAAAATTTTAGGTTTCAATAAATGGCAAAATATTTATTTTTTTTAATTTTGGGTTTTGGTTGCATTGTAATCAGCACGGTTGTCCGTGCGATTTCCGCCGGGAGCGTGATTACGTTGTGCCACCGTTATGCGCCTTGTAGGCCTAGCACATCCGATTTCGGCATGCCTTGACAGTTTGGGTGTGCTACCCTAGCCTGTGACAGCCTCCCTATCTGTCGCCAGGCACGCGGGTGTGTAGTGACTCTTCGCCAAGACGATTGTTGTTCACGTCTATCTCGCACGAGGTGTTCCACAGTCTATGAACTTGCCTCGTGTAATTGGAAGTACTGTGTCTGTGCCCATCGGGTACTAAACCATTTCTCATTGCAAGCCTGGTTCCGTAAAAGGAATAAAAATCGTTGTCCGTTTTGTTCCTGAGCCCATCGGGTACAGAACCCTTTCTCTTCGCGAGCATATTTCCGGCATAGGAAGGCTCGACATTAGAGTTAGGCCAGGTCTTCTTGCTTTGCCGGACGCTCATGATTGGGTCTGGGTCTCTGCCTATAATGAGCACAGGTAACTAGAAGCTCGTCTCAAGCTAACAGAGCTTGTAGTTCCCATTTCCTTTTCACTTTCTATTTGCAGTTGGCGCTGCCCTCTGGCGCTGTTCTGCCCTTTCATTGTACTCAATATGAAAACTACTCGTCTCTCGCCATGCATCTACCTTTTTGTGTCTTTTTCATTAGCCGCCCCTCCAATGTTCGAACTGGACTGACTAACATCACTGTATGTCGACAGTGGCTCAGCATGTGTTGGTGCTGATGGTATCGGAGATATTGTCTGTCTTTTATGCAGACAAATCTCTTTCCATCTGCTACCTCGACATTCTCGGACATGATCCCCAAATGATTTAGCCAGAATCAGCAAGAGTCGTTGTATTTCTGTTTCCAGGGTGCACCGCGAGGAGGTACATTTGAGACCTTGGTTATCTGATAACCCTGAGTCCGCCGAGAGCATTGCGTTCCCTTTGCACCCCGGCGAAATAATGACTAAACTCCAAAATATGTTTAAAAGAACTGTATACTTCATAACACAAAGTTTTTTTTGTCGAATGAAATTAAAAGCTGAAGCTATAATATCATCATCCAGTTGGTTTTTTTTTTTTTTTTTTTTTTTTTTTTTTGACATCCGTTAGTATGAAATAATTCTACCAACATAAACATTACTTGCTGGAGTGATCAGACTTTACATATTTTCATCATTGTAAACAAGACAGTATGTAACAATTTATACATTCTTAATTTTTTTTTAAAAATAAAAACATACATATTTCATACGTACTTCACACCTGCATATAGGAAGTATAATGTCTCAAAGGTCCACGAGACCAAACATCGTGTAACAGTGAATCCCTAATATATGACATAAGAATAATATATGTATTACATATGTTAATATATGCAATAAGAATATGCTCTTGTGGAAACCCCACAGAACTTCGCCTATATAATTATGTGTTTACCACCTCAGAAGAGGAGAAAGATTCTTTTGAGAGCATTAAACACTGCTTAGAGTTGAATACATCTGCGTAAGAAATATAGCTCTTAAGATACTTAAGTATTAGAAAAAAGAATGCATGATTTATAGTGTTCCTAATTGCTGTGAATCTTACTATTTCTATGAGTATTTCAAAATTAAATGAATTAATGAATATGGCAACCCTGCTTCTCCTGTTCAAGACTGTGTCATCGATCGTCGTGTAGTTACAAATTTAGCGAGCGCAACTGTGGCATGCCACTAATTATAAGACCTATGTATAGAAAGTAAATATGACCTGAAAGGCTGATTGCTTATTATTTCCGTGCATTTCGTTGATGGACCTATGTCTTTCTTTTACATGCGACTCCGCGTATATAAATAGTGACCAACGAAAATCACGTTTTTCCTGTCCTTCCAGCATCTCATTTCTATATTTTCATTGGATACGTGTGTGTGTTTAGATAATTTCCATTCGTCGTCTTTTTATCTTTTGTCTGATAGTGTAATCTTGATAAAGACCTTTTGGTTGAAGCGTTGAATATGTTTGTGTATTGTAATTTCTATGTTTTCTTGTGTGCACATCATTACCCACTAGTTTTAGTTATAGTCCGTCGTGTCTGAGTGAAACTATTATATAAACCTGTGTTTTACGAAAGTTCATTTTACAGACTATTGTCAGATTGTCTACGTGCAGTCTGTTATCTTTTATCCTTACATGAAAATGAGTAAGGTTTTGTCAGATGTGATACACTATCATTTGATGTTAGGAGCCAACGATGAATCGCTAACTACTAACCATCACAAACTGCTCGGTATCTCAATCTCACAAACTGTTCATAATGTACAAATAGCAAAGCCCTTCTCCATAATATTCATTTAGGCAGATTTCAAAGAAGCGTCACTTATCTTGACTGGTGTGACTAATCGCTGGTCAGTTTGCTAAAACTGAGTGTCGCCAAGACATGCCAAGGTGTTTAGAATCAGCGAGCAGGACTATGTGGAGAACAATTTGCTATATACTACACGTTAACCACGATCATCATCAGGGTTGAAAAGGAGTAGATGATTGATGTCATTCTACCTGTATGAGTAGATGATTGATGTTATTCTACCTGTATGAGTAGATGATTGATGTCATTCTACCTGTATGAGTAGATGATTGATGTCATTCTACCTGTATGAGTAGATGATTGATGTCATTCTACCTGTATGAGTAGATGATTGATGTCATTCTACCTGTGTGAGTAGATGATTGATGTCATTCTACCTGTCTGAGTAGATGATTGATGTCATTCTACCTGTATGAGTAGATGATTGATGTCATTCTACCTGTATGAGTAGATAATTGATGTCATTCTACCTGTATGAGTAGATGATTGATGTCATTCTACCTGTATGAGTAGATGATTGATGTCATTCTACCTGTATGAGTAGATGATTGATGTCATTCTACATGTATGAGTAGATGATTGATGTCATTCTACCTGTATGAGTAGATGATTGATGTCATTCTACCTGTATGAGTAGATGATTGATGTCATTCTACCTGTGTGAGTAGATGATTGATGTCATTCTACCTGTATGAGTAGATGATTGATGCCATTCTACCTATATGAGTAGATGATTGATGTCATTCTACCTGTATGAGTAGATGACTGATGCCATTCTACCTGTATGAGTAGATGATTGATGTCATTCTACCTGTGTGAGTAGATGATTGATGTCATTCTACCTGTATGAGTAGATGATTGATGTCATTCTACCTATATGAGTAGATGATTGATGTCATTCTACCTGTATGAGTAGATGACTGATGCCATTCTACCTGTATGAGTAGATGATTGATGTCATTCTACCTGTATGAGTAGAGGATTGGTGTCATTCTACCTGTATGAGTAGAGGATTGGTGTCATTCTATTGCACGTCTCATCAGCTTTGTCTAACTTTAAAATGATGGACCTCATCTTCTTCTTGATTAGAAACTGGCGAGGTGGTTAATAGAAACTGGATATACCATTCTCTTAGTTGACAGGCAGTGATTAGGTCATGGGAAAACAATGATTGAAAGGGGCATAAAGTATTTAATAATTGTCATTACCATACATAACGAATTTCGGTTTATAACGCACATATTTCGTCATACCCGACCAATTCATTATAACGGTATTCCACTGTACTTTTGACAGAAAAGATAAACAAGCCACATACACATGTTACACGTACTGTGAACAGACAAGATAGCCAAAGCCACACAACACAGGAGACAAATACTGTGGACAGATGAGATAACCAAAGCCACACACAACACACAGAAGACAAATACTGGTAAAAGTTGCTTTTAATTCTTCCTTGTACTATCACACTGTTTACATTTTTAGCTATCAGACGTCACGGATTTCCGTTTAACACCAATGAAATTAATGGCTGCCGTGACGTCACATCACGACAATCACTGAGTTCAAATCTAGACACAGATGAACTTATGCATAAGTTTTTTTTGTTTCTTTTCCAATTTAAATAAATTTCCTGTGCTTTGTACTGAGCGATCATTTCTGCCCGCTACACACGGAGCGAGGTGCGCTCACACATTAGAAATATTATTTATAATCCTAACCGTACTCTAAGTATTTAACTGTAAGCTTACCAAATCACACAAGAAAGGTTAGGTAATACCTCGAAACTAGAGCAAAGTTCACAACGAAGAATTAAAAGCAACTTGCGCCCAAATACTTTGCTCAGACCTTAAGTAACCAATGTAGCAATATATCACAATTGCTTCAACAACCTCATATCAAATTTTACCAAGTGATCCAATGTAAATTATGAACTGGTTACAAAAGAAATGAGATAAGCCACAGGAGTGACCAGAAGACACAGAATTAGAAACGATGTCATAAGAGAAAGAGCGAGTGTCATATCAATTCTACAATACATACAAAACCAACAGATACAATGGTTTGGTCATCTGGAATTAATGCCGTCTGATTCATTAGTTTATAAAGCATATATGAAGAGAGAAGCAGAAAGAAGAGCCAATGGTAGACCTAGAGTACGCTGGATCGACAACATCAAAGAGACATTACACGAACACCAAATAACATTATCTGAAGCTGCCAGAAAAGCGAGAAGAAGAACATTGTATCCCCCTCGACAGCCGTAAAGGGTAAAAGAGAAGGAAAGAAGAAGATCCAATGTAAAAATAGTCAACTTGATAGACACCTATACAACAATATGATTATACGCACTACCAATGTAACAATAAGTCATTGAAACTTATTTCTTTAGATTATATGGCTCGTGAATCTTTTATCTCTTCGTATTACCCCGACACAGTCTATTTTTCATAGCGCAGGAAATGAAGGACAGCATGGACCTCTTTTCTTTGGCCTGTGATGCGTTCGGTCTAACCATCAGCACCGCGAAGACTTTAGTAATGTATCAACCAGCGTTAGGTGTCCCCTAAACAGAACCAGTAAAGGAACAAAAACTTATACACTGCCAATAAGTTTGTATATCTCGGCAGCAACCTATCACAAACTGTGACATTTGATGAGGATGTTGCCCTGCGTATTGCTCTTGCCAGTGCAGCATTCGGGAGCCTTCGTGCCAACGTCTGGATCAGGCA
Organism: Meghimatium bilineatum; assembly: GCA_034231615.1. Lineage (NCBI taxonomy): Eukaryota > Metazoa > Mollusca > Gastropoda > Stylommatophora > Philomycidae > Meghimatium > Meghimatium bilineatum. The sequence continues at coordinate 17,957,795 of CM067313.1, forward strand.
TGGTCTCAGTCTGACAACTAAGTTGGACGTGTACCACGCAGTGGTTCTACGAACACTGCTTTATGCTGCGTCTTGCTGGACTGTCTATGCGAGACACGCTCGACAGCTTAACTCTTTTCATCTTCGGTGCCTACGAAACCTCAAGAGAGTACGTTGGCAAGATCGTGTACCAGATCCGAATATTCCTTCATACGTTCCGTATGCAAAGCATCCATGCAATGCTGACTAGGTCCAACTCTGATGGACTGGCCATATCGTCCGTATGCCTGACAAACGCCTTCGAAAGAGATTATTCTATGGGAAGTTGTGCGAAGGTAAACTTTAATGTGGAGGGCAGAAAAAATACGCTTCAAGGATCACCTAAAAAGCTATCTCAAGCAGTGCAGTATCGATCCTAGCTCCTGGGAGACTACAGCACTTGATCGCTCAGCCTGGCACATCCAGATCACTGCTGGCACCATGAAATTTGAAAAAGAAAGAACACCATGGGCAATCCACAAGCGCAAGAACAATCCCAAAAATCTCCTACCCCGAACCTTCAGCACTCCTGCATGCACTGCAGTAGAACTTTCCGTGCACGAATCTGACTCAACAAGCATCTACGAACTCACAAACCAAATTAGACAATTACCAATTTTAATTATTATTTATTTATTTTCATAACATTTATTGATTTTCATGCCATGCTCATCTTCACTTACGAAGGAGGAACATCATCATCATAGTCTATTATAAGAAGACTTGGCATCAGACAACATGCAACAGCAGAGTATTAGTCGATGACATGCATATATAGACAGACTTCATTCTTGTGGAAGCCCCCACATCACTTCATCCATACTATCAAGCTTCTACTTAAAGCAACATATCAGTTGAGTCTTCTGTTCATGAAATAAATCTCTGGAGATGCCTCTCTATTGCAACACAAACAAGGGCTCTATCATTCATAAATTATTGGGGGGGGGGGGGGGGGGGAAGAAGAGATCTAAACAAACTTACATATTTTTTAAATATGTCCGATTCATACAGTTTTAGTTGCATTTTTTATATGATCAAATATTTATGTTGTATTCTTTAATTTTATTTCATCAGGTGACATTCTTTCCAGAATGTAGTCTTTCCTATCATCATCAGGTGCCATGCGTGGGCGGTCATGGCTCTCCACCCACAGTATTATGTATCAAAGTCGTTGTTGTTTCCTTGTCGTGTCAGGTTGTCAAACTGTCTAATATTTTCTCACGTTGTCGCCCTTCTGTCTCTGCTGCCTTCAATTTTGCCTGTTGTGACTGTTCTCTAAACCTGCCTGTCTCATGAAGTGGCCAAAAAAAGAAGATTGCCTTTTTCTTATATTATTGATTACGGTCCGTTTCGCATTTGACTAAACACCTCTACATTACATTTTCTGGCAGTCCATGGTCTTTCCTATGGATCTCATAAATTCTCTGTGGTCTTGAGCAAGTTGCCCTGCCTCTTTTAGTGACATGCACAAGCATTCTTGAATGTCTTTTGTCCAATGGTTTCTTGTGCGGCCTTTGCCCATGTTGATATTCTTTCTTATATCATTGAATTAATAGATTTTAGTTGTCTAGTGACAACTTGATTTTTACAAAAATATTGATATATATTGATTTTGACACTTCAAATGGCAAAATGCCAGTTTACAGAAAGTGATGTTTTACAGGCTGAAAACACTGGAGATAAAACTCGGGTTGTAACTTTTAAAAAGCAGCTTGTATTATTGACAATGAATAACAACACAACTAACTGCAATCACACATTCATACTGCCATTCTTTATTTATCATGTCTCAGTTTACAACAGCAAATGGATGCAAACATTTTCATTTATAAAACAAAAGAGGACAACAACTCTAATTGAATAAAAAGTACTTTCAATATTATTGTAATCAACATGAAACAAAAGATATTTGAGGAAATTCTGCTTCTTTCTTCTGCATTCATTCTCAAACTCTTGCTGGTTAGCATGGTGTAGATCTCAGAATGAAATTTGTTGTGTTATGCTTTACAACTTGGCTGCAATATTTGCAAATTGTTGGCCTGACACATCTGACATGAGCATGTCTTTCGAGTCACTTTACTGTTGGAATTTGATTGTCAGCTCAACCCCCAAACCTACTTAGTTGTCTCTTGCAACATGCATGGCAGGTCACAGTTTTACTATTTCTTTTGGACCCCAACACCACCTAGAAAATTTTTATAAATTGAAAATTGGTGGAAAGTAGCAATGTATAAGCCCATATTGAAGGACTCATGACATTACACTCACTGTATGGATATATTGACAGCACTTTCTGTGAATCACTCAATTACAACCTTACTTACACTGATGTTAAGAACAGATCATGTTGAACATTTCATTTATAACATCAGTGACATCTGTCAATCAACAATAAAATGTGTAACAATACCGTCTCTGTCTGAACACTAGCTGTGCAAACAAACATCACATTTAAACCTAGAAAATGAGGTTATCATAACATGTATCAAATGAGTGTACACATCATCATGTGATATGGCTCAGTGACTTAGAAGATTCTTTCTCTCACGCACAAGAAGATGTGTTCATTGTCTATCCAGATTGTTTATGTCATGACTGTTTTTTTTATCTGCTCTACATCTCTCCTTCTTTTCATAGTAATAGTAACAGTATATATCTGCCAGAAAAACTCGTGTAGAGGTGTTGAAAGAGTCAAATGCGAAACTGACCTTAATCAACAATATAAGAAAATAGCAATCTTCTTCTTTTGGCCACTTCATGAGACAGGCAGGTTTAGAGAACATAGTCACAACAGGCAATATTGAAGGCAACAGAGACAGAGGGTGACAACATGTGAAAATATTAGACAGTTTGACAACCTGGCACGGCAAGGAAACAACAACGACCATGATACATAATACTGACGACAGAGAGCTGTGGAGAGCCATGACCGACTACACCAGTCGGAATGTCACCTGATGATGATGATTAGTATATCTCAGAACCTGTCATAGGAGTCATGCAGAGGATGCATCAATACATAGATATACATATATAGAGATATAGCACACGAGAGTGAGACTAGTGTGGATGATGATTCCTTTTCAATGGCCAGGATTAAAGTTCAGGGATTGAAATGTGGTCTTGCTAGAAGTGAACATTTTGGAGGGTGCAGAAAAATGATGATCAACCAGCATACGAAAGAGATCATAGCAACTATGGATGTGTCCAATTTGCAGTGATGATGATACGATGACTAATTAACCATAGATATCTTCATTTTCTTCTTCTCTCTACAATGCGGACTAGTGTGTCCAAGTCATGTCCATTCAATAATGTTATCAATTCATGATTTTCTGTTCCTCACTGGTTCTTGTCCTCCAATGTTCCCTGCAATATTGATTTACACATGGGTTCAGGTCAAGGGACATGCCCACACAGATCAGCTCTAATACATTTAAACGTTAATGTAAGTGGTTCTTGAAATGCTGCATACATGCCTATTTCCCTTCTGGCATATTTGCTTATTATCCATCTCTATAACAAATCTGACAGGATCTGTTTATAGCATTTATGCCAGTCCCTTTACTTATAAGTGTGTGCCAAATGGAAGGTGTTCGTCTTCATTTTTAATGTTTTAATATTACTTTCCAGCAACAACTGTGATCCTAATACACCAATATTCCAGTTTATTATTTCTATTTATTTTAATTTTAAACACAATATCCTATGCATTCTGAGACTAAATGGTGTTCTGTCTCTTGTAGATAAATGCAAATATCAGAAGCAGAATTTACAAAGTGGCTCCTATAAAATTCCTGTATACCTAAAACAGAACAATTCACGCTTCCATTTTCAGATGCATGACTGATGAAGCAATTATCTGGGAACAATACTCCATCAACTGGTAAGCAAACCAAGCTTGATGCCAGTAAAACCCAAGGTAACATTTTAACATGATTAGATATATATTCTCATCCAATCATCAGGGCAACAGGCCTGAATATTTAGCTTGATTAACCATCTAAACACAGTAGGTTTTCATTATTAACCATTGTCTATAAAAGTTATGGAATGCTGATAAACAGCCTGAACTTGAGAAAAACCTCAAATTACTAAAGTGAAGATATGGATAACATATTTCTCTAACAATTATAGCCAAATCAAACGGTCAAGTATCCAAAACGATGGCGTCAATAAGGAAATACACATAAAATGACAGATAATAAAAACAAGCATTCCAAATTCATAATCATTAATCCTTTTCTGCGATTGCTGCGAGGTAGACATCAATTTCTTTCTCAGTCAGGATTCTGGAGAGAGAAAACAAACTTATAAAACATTCAATGAAACAAAAGAATTCACTAAGTTTTGTAGTAATGACAGTGAAACATACAAAGTAGCATGTCTCTCATTATGTAATAAAAGTACGTAGGTCATGCTTTCCAGAATTTCTGTAGTGTTTGTTTACCAGTAATTTGATGTACAAAAGCATACAATACTTTTAAAGCATAATTCATATCTTGACAGCAGAATTGTTCACTACCAGAAATTTCATTGTGTTTTCATTTTGGGCTCTCTCTCTATTAACTATAGTCGCCTCATTAATCTGGAATAGTAATTTCACTCTTTCATAAATTTGATAGTTCAAGAAAGAAAGCCCTAAGAATCTTCTGTCTATGCATATATTATAATACACATAATATAGTCTCATTGTCATAGGAGTGCATAATGGAGACAGAATTTTGTTTCCTGTATTGACATCGCTATTCATCTGCCATAAAAATTTGTTATGCCTCAGTGGTCTCTTTCCATCTATCTCCTAGAGTCTGGGTGCATTATCTGGGTGGCTATCATTAAAATTAGACAAATTGGAGCATAATAAGACCTGATTCAAAGCAGTCTTCTGCATTAAAAGTACCATTTCCTCACTCCTTTCATCAAGCATTTAATGCGACACTTGACTGACACCTAATTTCATGAAAAATATTGATTTTTTACTACAACCAGATTAAATTAGCATAACATCTAAAGAATCGAAATGCACAAAGAAGTTTTGAACATGAAATAAATCTCAAAACTAGCTCTGAAACACCACACCCTCTGAGAAATGTATCAGATAAATGTCAGATTATGTTTTGTTTCTTACTTAGTGGGAAAAAAAATTATAAACCATATAGTATTATGCACCCTAATTTATGCCAAATTTTCTCTGGAGACATAAGCACACTGACCAAACCGGTGTTGCTGCCTACCAGGACGGAGTGAGATATGGGGCAGTGCTGATATCCCCACTGAAATACCCAAGTATGAGTCACTTATAAGCTTATGTTGCCGACACCATGCCAGCAATGTTCCGAGGGAGGGGGATATTGTCTCGGTAGGATATGGGGAAATATAGATAGTGGAACAACAAAGAATACAATCTGAAACAACCATTCAAGAGTAGGTGGTGCCTTAGAGCACGAGAAGTAAATCAAAAAGGATAATGAATCTGTAGCAAAAATTATCCTTGTAAAGAGGAATTCTTATTTCAAACCCCGCACAGATGATGCTCATTAACCCTGATATGCAAGCTGCCTTGGAAAAGGAAAACTTTGAAATTAAACCTTCACTGCCCTGTGCACAATCATTGGATGGGTAAGGGCCAGGGAAACACATCCTGACTAAAAAGTAAGACCAAAGACTGGACCAAAAGGTGCAAAAAGTTTAGCTAGTGCATGACTGTGAAGGCTAAAAATCACAGTGCTGTGCAATGACTTCATGTTAAATAACAGGTTACAGATGATTCTTTTTGGTGCTTCATCTGTGGAATCAGGTGGTTGATGGCACCTGTCTCAATTTGTGGAGACAGGAAAATAAACCAGAGGAAAATAATCACTGGATCACAAAAAAAAACCTAAAGATCATGGTATAGCAAGAATAAGCAATTGAAAATACTAGTGGAATTTGATATTTAAATTGATCTAGCATGCATACAGGAAAAATGGCTCACAAACAACATCCGAGAATACCGATCAATTCAGAATGAAATAGAAAAGAAACAAAGGAGGTGTACCCGTACCGGTTCAATAAATATTGTTGTATTTCTGCCACGTTTATTAGTCTGCAACTGTATGCTTGGATGTCTTCTCTATTTTCTTGTTTGATTCGTCTCAATTCTACGAAGGCCCCTTGATTATCAGTGTGCTCTCCGTATCTGATTTCTAGGTATTCTTTAAATTCTGTCCATGTCTCTTCTTAATATTCCTCCAATCTTCATTGTACGTAATCGCTGATCAGTCCTCAAGTGGTCTGAAATACTAGCTTTTTCGTTTCTGCATCAGATAGTCCATTCAGATATGCATACTTTTCCACTTGTTTGATCCATCTCATGAAGTTTTTGGGTTCTGAATATTTATGTATTTCTGTGGTTATTGCCTGGTATTAGAATGATTTTTCCACCCCACTTAGTATTTTGTTCATTCCAACATTAAATTGCCATATTCTTGTTCTCTATTTGTTGCCATTTTCTGAAATAAAAGTCGTCTTAACCATGCAGTATCTTGTAATCAGTATTCCAACACATGAAAAACATATACATTTGCATCAAATACAATGTTATATCATTCAATTTGTTATATTTCTGTTTACTCTAAAAAAAAGCACCAATAAAGAAGGAAAAGATTATAGCTTCCACATATGAAGGTGCAGGAAAAGCAATTCTTTAGTGAAACCTAAAATCTTTTCCTTCTTTACTATAATCAGTTACCCATACCAGCTACAGTAAAAAATAAAGCCAGGGTCTATGGGCTGCTTTTGCACTTGAAAAAACTATATAAGAGGGATAGCCAAAAAGTAATGCCACCTAATTTATCTATCTACTCGCTAAACCCGATATTGTCTTTCACTGCCAGGGGTAGAAGAGTTCTCTGGAGATTGCCCTCATGTGTGCTGAGTACATTGTGGAATTTGTTACCTCTTTTTATTCTGGTAGTCCATTGTTTTCATGGTCTGCCTTCACTGTATCTGTGTAGATTAGCTTGCTGTGGTATGCTGTCTGGTAGTAGTCTGCTGATGTGTGCAAACCATTATGGCTGATCACAGTATTGCTACTCTTCACTTATGTTTCATCACAACATATAGGTGAATTTTGAAGCTATGTTTTCTGCGAAGTCTTACTGATTAAACTGATACGGATATTTTGATAAATATATTTTTTACTGTTGGAAGATTCCAGGTTCCTGTTCTTATCTATGTATTGCGAGGGATGGTCAAAATAATATGGAAATATATTGTACAAGCAACCATTGCCAAATTATTAGTCACTTTGAACCTAAAGTTATGTTGAATTTGGATGTGCTTGGTCAAAAGACAGATAGTAGTCAAACTGTAAACTTGATACAATGCATCATATTCTTCAGACTACATCCTGTTAACTAGAACAAGAAGTAATGACATATGTACATCTCTATACTATTAACAGCAACACTGTCAGAAACACACAAAAATGGCAATGCTGCATTTTCCTATTAGGCAGTTGCAGGTAGGTGGTACTTATGTTGTCCTGTGCACAGACATGAGGTTAAAGCATTGGTCTCACATCCGTCATGAGGTCCTGAGCTCAACTCCCAGTAAGGACTTTTTCTGTTGCTGGGTTAAAATAAAAAACTCCCATGGCAAGTAACAGCAAGGGTATGCTACCTTTATCCCATATACAATGTTAGACTTTTCTGTATCAGTCAGCAGGCATTACTTACCCGACATTTATTACCCGGAAGCTGATTTAATTACCTGGTGCTGAGGTATGGCTGGGGAACTTTATTTGACATTAGTGAAGTGAAAGGATTGCAAATTCATTGCCTTGACCCAGAGCAATGATATTGCCTTTACAGTACAAGTTGATGCCACCACATGTTTAATTATTTCACTTGTCTATATTTGTAAATTTCATGTTTATCATTTAATGATTTATATATTTATTTATTCAGGGTTAGTTATGTAAAACACAACTTCTAATCCTAAAATAAATTAATATTTAAATTAATAAATGATGAACATGAAATTTACAAACATAGACAAGGGAAATAATTCAAATATGTGGTGGCGTCTTCTTGTACAGTACCATAATGCCCTAGAGGTTTATTGACATCTTGTGGAAAACTAAAAGTTAACAAAGTTTCAAGTGTACAGAGCCACAAAAATACCACCAAAATATACTCTCACCTGAATTTGGGGTTGTCCTTTGAAACAATCCCTACTTCAACCTCTGATGCCTTAAAGTCTGCTGACAAAACAGTTGACAGACATGTGATTGCGATCTGATGAAAGAGCATAAATAAATACTAATTTAGACAATAATAGCAAGAATAAACTTCAACACAAATCAACTGCACAAGAGATGTACATGATCAAGACATTAACGGAAAAGTACCTCCAATGTGTGTGACTGTTAAAAGTGTATCCTATTTGGGTGAGAGTGATCACCCCCAGCATCTTTAGGCTGTAGTGATTTTCAGTGATATTTATGTCCAGTAGATTGCCATAGCTTTCTGAATGGTCTGGATGTACAACTGCCTGTGGTGGAAATGTAACCTGGTACCATGACCTCCAGAGACAAGTTCTGTACCTCTTCACCACAGAATTGGACTACCCTGTCTATACAGAAAATGACACAACAGATTTGTCGCAAAAAGTGCTGCAAATACAACTATGTTAAGATCACAGATACTAATCAACCATTTCATTCAGACAAGCTTAATTGAAACATATAGTCGTTTGCCAACAACTGATTTCTTTAACCCTTTCCCCATTAAATGATTTCCTTATTGAACCATCCCTAAGATAGCGGAATAACCCCACCTAATTGTCGATATGATTTCAAAACTGCATTTTCTTTAAAACTGTTTCTCTTACATACAGACTTGGCAGGTCAATAGAAAAAATTACTGTATATCTATCTATTTGTCTATTCTCTAAACCATTTGTTGCCTTTCAGCATCGGGGGTAGAAAAGTTTATTGTATATACTCGTTCTAAATCCCATTCACTTATAAACCAGCCAGAAACCCCTCCCCCCAAACATAAAGACTGACATTGCCGGTCACTAGAATAGCAACATAACAAACCAGTTACAGAAACATCAGAGCTGCCATGATGTGTAGGGCTGTTGAAATGATTAGCTACCAGGGAGTCACGATGGTTCGTGATATTTCTTAAATGTTCTGCAAATCTGTCCATCAAATGTCTACCGGTTTCACCAATATATTTCATATCACAACGCTTACATATGATGGAATATATTAAATTACGGGGCAAACATGAGAAAGAGTCTTGAACTTCAAAATGTGACTTAGGGAACTGATGCATGGGAGCTAGAATAACAAAAGGCCATGTAAAACAATTTGTGACCTGCAGATTGGAATGAACTAAGAGATCACAAAGGTTCCTGTCTCTCCGAAATGCAATGAGAGGAAGAGAAGGAATTACAAGACTAGAGATGGGATCTAACTGGAGAATATAGAAATGCAGTAATAGAATACGTAATGCCAGCATATTATGAGGATGGAATGATTCTTGATTAGGAACAAGCGTCACAGCACTGGGGGCATTCCCATATATGTTCTGCTTGCTGTTCCATCAACCATCTAAAAGTGTATAAGCTCAGTGTCCCAGTCAGTTGCTCATTACGTGTTCTGATCTTTCCGGAGAGGGAAAGATCTTCTTCCCATCATCTCTAGTCACTCCCATTTCTACCATTCTCTGAATATGTACATTGTTACATTCAACTTCCTCCTAGTCTTCTTGTAGGATATCCATGACTGCTCTAATCAATTCAATCCTGTCTCTTCTTATTTCTGTGCCGTTCACCAAAGCTTTACCAGCCAACACATCGGCTCTTTCATTTCCCCTGACCCCAGCATGACCAAGACAGTAAATCCATGTAATGCTCTGCACATTGTCGAGAAGAGTGCCCCATTCAGTTCTGATCATACACTTTTCTATCTTGCGCAGCATACTTTGAGAGTCAGATAGAATCACTGAGTCTGTTGGTGGTTGCGTCGCCAGCCAAGTGAGAGCTGCTGTCATGGCTTCTATTTCCATTCTCATACTTGATGTTGTAGTGGGGTAGGCAGCTGACTTCTCAGCTAATTTCTTGCCATTTTGGTAGGCCACGAAACCCCAACCACACCTGTTTGTTTCTTGCGTTACTGAGCCGTCTGTGTAAATTATTGTATCGTGTGACTTCGAGTCTTGCGGTATGAGTTCTTGGATCATTTCCTCTATTCTGTTGGCAGCCCAGTACACTCGCTTCCCATCTGTATCATCATTGTTATCAATAATTTTATCTTTTTGCCAAATGCCACCCATTCACAGCCTCTTCCTCCAGCTCTCAAACCCTGAGTAGTGTATCTTCTACCATCTAGGACCTTCCTTTCTTGATTCGCTTTCCTTTTGTGCTGTCTAGAGATTCGTGTAAGACGTGATGGTCATTATTGGCGACTGAAGTATTCTTTAACCTGGGTTATTCTATGTCTTGATTTGACGCTAGGTAGACCTAGGAGAAACCTCATGGCCATGATAGGTGTATCTCTTGTGCATCCTAGAACAGCTCTCATGGACTCATTTTGAACGCTGGACGTCATCTATCATGTCTCTTCTGTTTCTGCCATGCTTGTACAGCAAGAGGTCATCCGCATATGTTAATATCCTGCCAGTGTCTTGAAAATGCACTATTTTACTATTTTGTATGTGTAGACTTAAAGAGTACAAGTGATAGTGGCGATCCCTGTGCTATAGTTCTGATCTCTGATGTCCATAATCCCAATCTCTGGTCTGGACATTAACACCATTGCTATCCATCGACTTATCCACCAGTCGATGCTGAGTTCGCTTAGCAGATGTATTAGCTGACTAAAGCTGACTCTGTTGTAAGCATCTTCTAGGTCGACCGTGGCAACCATTGTTTTCTCCCTTGCCTGAAATCCCTCGATGTCATAGGCGAAGATTGCCACATTTGTGGTTGTGTCTCTCTTGTCTGTATGCACCTAGAGTGTCAGGAAGTAGGCCTCTATTTTCTAAATTGAATGCCAGTCTTCTAGCGATTATCCTCTCCAGCACCTTGCTGTAAACATAATATAGGAGCAACGAGGAGTCAATTTTGAGCAAGTTATGACAAAGAAATACAGTGAGGCCAAATATACTACAACCCCTCCCCCCACATGGTGGACTGAAGAGATAGAGTCTTCATGGATAAAGAAGAAGCAAAGTGTCAGGGAGTGGCAACATAAGAGACGAAAGACACAAGTCACCATGGAAAGCAAAAAAAGATTTGGATCATACTAAAAAGAAGACCACTAAAGCCTTTAAAGAAATCGTAAAGGATGCTAAGAAAGAATGCTGGAATAATTTCACACAAGATGTGGCAGCCGACAGTGCCATATACAAATTTTGGATATTACACCACAGCAATGAATCGAAAAGCTGACACAAAATTAAACTTGTGCTTAAAGGACGAGTCAGGGCTTATACTAACCACAGATTAGCAGCGCATTCTTCAGGAGATACCTCCAACAATCAGACCAGAACAATATTGATGAATGTAAGACTATAGTGGTCACTTTAATAGCACCACCGGAAACAAACAGTATTGCTGATGAGGAACCGGTCTCGGAGAATGTAAAAGAGACCATAAAAAAAAAACATCAGATGGCACACCAGGGCCTGATGGAATAAGCTACAGCCTCCTGAAAGATATTGCTGATGACCAGCTTAAAATAATTGTTGATTATTTCAACACAAGTCTGATAACATGACTCATAACAGAAGAGTGGCTACACAGCTACTTTTTCCCCCTGGGAAAGACACCTCTGACATCAAGAATTAACGTAACATCACTATACAAAATGTCTACGGCAAGGTGCTTGGTATTAATAATCGCTAGAAGACTAGTATTCGATTTGAAAAATAGAGGCCTACTTCCTGACACTCTATGGAAAGTATAGGGCAGTCAGGTATATGTTTAATAGATAAGAGGGCAACTGAATGGGAAATATGTAGAAAGTGGTGCAAAGCTGATGACAATATATCTTCAGGATACAAGCGACGACAAAAGAAATCCAGTATTTTGCGTGCTTGACACAGGAAATCTGTATCGTCTTTGCAGAGACGACGAAGATGGAGCAGCTGAGAAAAGGGGAGGAAATGACAACAAGACCTTGGGTAAGATGATGTGTAAAGAAGAAAACTATGAGAAGCAGTGGGGCTATAATGTACGGACATGGATCCTATGGAAACACAGATGTCAACAGAGGTGGTGGAAAAACATGAGGTAAATTTAATGGAAACCACCAACAAAGTTTATGAAATTGTTACGGTCATCCAAAGAAATATCAATAATGCTTGGACTAGACTGTCTTGCATCGCTGGCAGAGATATTGCTTGTATGCGCAGGCAATTCTTATTCCGTCTGTAGTCTCAAACACTGACCAACACAAACCTAAAAGTGTAAACAGGAATACAGCAAGAGCTGCTGTATTTCTGTTTCCAGGGTTCACTTTTGGTATCACGAGGCGGTACTTTTAGGATCTTGGTTATCTACTAAGGAAACAGGGTTTGCACGAGAGCAATGCAAGTCCCTTAGCACCCCGCTATTGTACTTATAATTTTCTAGTAATGGTACTCAAGCAGTGGTGCTTACACCAGCACAGAAGCTAGCAGTTAGAATAGTAGTCAGACAGCAACATTCAATCAAATGCAGCAGTTAATAGTAGCAGTAGCTTGCTGCAAATTAGTCCTTCATATAACCAGAACTGCAGGTGATGCAATAAAATCGTTTTATAGATGAACACAGAAATATGTAATTCTTATTTTGAGATTCATTTGTGTTGGTGTGGGCCCAAAAGGGAATTAAAGAACAATAACGCTACTAATTTCCATGCATGTATAGAGATGAGACTATTGAGGTTGACTACAAAACCCCATGATCTCAGCTGTGATGAAGTCAGCAAATGACGCATAGCTCGGCTGGAGGGAATCAACCGTAATATTTGCAACATGCCATGAGATCGAAAGAAAGTAACGGCAAAGTTTCCTTCACATTAGAAGACTGTCAATCTCGTTGTATTGCACCCAGCTGTGACATTGAGTAAAAGCCATCTAGGGCTTGAAAATGTTTATAGTTAACCACAACATCTCAACAAATGTCAAAATAATTTAAACTTTATAACAACTAACCTCAACAGCCTCACTGTCACTAAATTCATTTTTCTTCTTGATCTTCTTCTCCAAGAAACTGTTTGCCTCCAGTTGCTTAACACCAGCAGCAGTGGCCTTAAACCCACAGTAGTATCCTGCAGGATCAGTCTTGTACACTTGTGGTCCAAACTCTTCATCATAACCAATAAGAATCATACCTAAGAGATTAAATACAAACATGAGATATCCACATGGATAGGAAAAATTGTCAGGCATTGAGTCAAAGCAAAGTTTATGGTCTTCTATAACTACCCTATAGCTTTTGCCTCAAACCTGTATCCTCTGGCAAGATCATATCTCTGCGTTTTGTATGTTGGGCAGTCCTCGGGTATGGGTTCAGGAATTTGATTTCAGGCATCTGTGCATGAGATCAGCAGTCTGTAAAGGTAGCACACCAGTAAAACTAATGAACTAAGTAATAAAACTAATACACACTGCATTAAATAATGAGTGTATGAAATATAAGCTTTAATCTTCTTCTGCAATCAGTTTCCTATCTGATGAGTTTCCTAAATTCAGGAGTTTGGTCAACTACATGAGATCGGTCATCAGGTCCTCGCAGGAGTCCCACAGTTTCCCCTCTTGGACAAAGCTTCAGTACTCAGGTCACCAAAGAGTGGGCATGTCTGCATGTGTTCTGGGGACTATTTTGACATTAGCATTAGTCAGATTTTCATTTTCCTTTTTTTTTTCTTCCTCCTATGATACTATGTGCTACAATTGTTCCTTTTGCTAGCCAGTCAGCTGCCTCATTTTCAGAATTGTTAGGATTGTATTTTTCTGCTGACTAAGGGAATGCTTGCAGTAATGTTTTAGTACTTTAGTACTTCACTTTGTTTTAGTACTCATTTCTGAAGGCTGGATCGTCTCTGAAATTGATTGTGGTCTAAGAAATATCTTCTAAGAATTTATCCTAGACCCCAAGTTGAAAAGCCAATGCACTAACCAATGCAGCCCCAATAAAAAATGTTGAGTAAGTAATGTTCCATTTCACACTTTTGAGGCATATCTTTTCTTTCTTCACAAGAGTTATCAACCAACACATAACGGAAACACTCAGTTATGCTAGATAGCGTGTGCATATAAAAACTTGGGAGGCCATAGTGACAGGAAGATCTGAACTGTAACTCCATTATTCTTAATGGACATATACTCTGATATAACCAAAATGGACCACAAATGCAGTTGAAAGGAGTGTACCTCACCATAAGAGGTACATATTTCTTTATTTAAAAAAAAACCAGTTGACTCAATAACATCTGGGATTGGAACACCAACAGTGATGATGACCCGACAACTAACTTGAGATTTGTAGGTTTGATCTGCTACGCATATCCCAGGTTTGAGTCAACCTGATAGCCATTTGTAGCCAAAAATTTTCTGGCTAATTATAAATCACAACTGGGCTGCTTTAATAGGAAGATACTGCACTACCACTAAGTTTCCAATTCTCTTGTTCTATATATTCGCTAAAACCCTTTTTGTAGACTTTCTGCATCAGTGGTAGAAAGAGTTTTCTGGAGACGGCCCTCTTGTTTGTTGAGCAGCTTGTGGACTTTGTAGCCTATTTTATTTCAGTGGCCCATCACTTTCGCAGTCTGCCTCTAGGTCTACCTTCACAATATCTGTGTAGCATAACTTTCTGTGGTATACTGTCTGATGGTAGTCTGCTGATGTGTGCAAACCATTTGATCTTGACATATTCGAAGATTGGGGTGGTGCTAGTTTTTTGTTGAATGTCCTCAGTCCTCACTCTCTCTTAGCAATATTCCTAGGATTCTGCATAAGGATACCATTTCAGATGTCAAAAGTTTAAGTTTATCTTGTGCTGTCATTGTCCATGATTGGCATTGGTAGCACAGCGTTGGCATTATAATCGCTTTTAATAGTGTTATTTTGATGTTTAAATCTACATTTTTGTTTCTAAAGATTTGTGTCATTTGCCCTAGGGTTTGGTATGCTTTACTACATCTATTATGTATTTCTTTGCTGCTCTTGCCATCTGTTGCTTCATTAGCATGTGAATTATGTCACTTGCTTAAGTTTGATATATATATATATATATAATATATATATATATATAGGTGTTTATGACATACTGTAATTATGTCATAAAAGAAGTAATATAATATAAAGCAATATAATATATAGGTGTTTCTTTCTGTTCTTCCTATCTTCATCACTTCTGTCTTTTTTATATTTATCTTCATGTTAAAGGTATGGCATGTTTGATGTAATCTATCCATTTATCTTTGTAGACACTCTGATGATGATGCCACTAGTGGTTGATCATCTGCAAACAGAAGTTCATTTAAGTTGTCTTTCAGATTGTTTCCTTCCATTGTCTTTTCTACTTTGCAGATGTGATCTATGTATGTTATGAACAATAGGGGGAATAGTACACATCTCTGTCTCACACCAGAGTTAATTTGAAAATTATCAGATGTACCTGTGCTCGTTCTTACTGAGCATTGACTGTTTGCGTATATGCTCTGACATAAGCTTATCAGATGTTGAGGAACTCTGTATGTCTGTAATGTTATCCATAGCTGTGCTCTATCCACTCTGTCGAAAGCTTTCTCTTGGTATATGAAAGCCAAATATGTATAAGTCTTGGTTACGTTATATCGCTCTTTCTGAAAGTTGTTTGATGGCGAAAATTGTGTCTGTACAGCTTTTATTTTTCCAAAAGTCCATTTGTGTGTTGTTGAGTCGTGGTTCTATATATGGGCACATTCTTCTCTCAGGTATCTTGCTAAAGATTTTTCCTATGTGGCTTAAGAGTGAAATGCCTCTATACTTAGTGCAGTCCCTCTTACTGCCTTTTTTCTTCCAGATTGGAACAATCACCACTGTATTCCACTGTCTTTTGCGATATCACTTGGAACAGTCTGTGTAGCCACTTTATACCTGTCGATGTTAGCATTTTTATTAGTTCTATAGGTATGTCGTCTATTCCTGGTGTTTTGTTTGGTGCATGTTTAACTGTGTCTTCAATTTCAGAATGTATGATAGCATATTTAATATCATGTTTTCGTATTCATTGTTTAGTTGCCTCCGGAAAACCCTCCATTTGTCTTCGAGCGTCTTGAGTTTTCACTGTCGGATTGCTAATCCTGTCGCAGTGTTATGTCGGGAAGACCTCACCTGGCTTCGCTGTGATCTCTAATTAACACACACATTAATGAGTCCACCTATTCCATTTGAAGAATCCAGAAACTATAGCAACGAATGAGTTCTATTGTTCTCCAAACTACGAGTAATTACCAATAAAGAATTCTCTGAAAACAGGCACAGAACAATTTTATACAGACATGACAACGCTCAAGGAAATGCAAATGTTTAAACTACAGACGATTTGTCAGGGATACAAAACTAACTTAAAACAAATGGATATATAAATCCTCTACTATCAAGTTTATAATCTGTAAGTGCATGTAAGTGCAATAAAATATCTGCATATTTTATGTAGTTGGAATATACTTTCATTTACAGTGGTTTGGAAAGATGGATATAGTGGAAGAAGTTCTTTCCTAGCTTAGTATAGTCCTATAAATTTTATGATATGGGGACAAGGTGGGTTCAGTGGTAAGTAGTGTTTTTCTATTCTGAGCTGGAAAACAGTGCAGTGATCTGTTCTTCACGGTGAAATTATGTTGTCTTTAGGTGTAGACCCATTAATTTCAGGGTGCATGACATTTTAGTTGTTCCCATTGTGCAGCTGTTCATCAAATCTTTAGAATCAGATGAATGGTAATTTAGCAAATTGTAATGAATAATAATTGTAATTGTCATATTCTGTAGTTTCATGAATAACATTTTAAGCACAAAGTACTAACTTTGCTACAAATCTTCCAAAAAGCTTTATACAACATTATTTAAATGTTTAAAGGTTGTATTCCTTGATCAACCCAACATTTGTTAGCTGTACTGATTTTCAAACAATATTTATATTTTGCAGGTTGTCACTGCTTTCTGAACGTTCTAGATGCCACATTGCCTAACGATCATTTTAAATTTGTTTTGTTGGGAAAGTAAGATGCTCTCATTGCAGCTCAGCCATAGCTTATGTTTAAAAGCAGTAAGAAAATTGGACTAGGAACAAAATTCAACCACACTAAGTAACACTAAGTACTTACAGCAACCTAATGGTCTCATCTCAGCACTTTGTGTATACACCTGATTAATATCCGCTATCCTCTTACACAACATGTCAACGGGTATATCATAACCATATGAGTACTTCCATTTAGCCGCTTCATATCGAGCACGCTGCACCTGAGATTTGCTGTCAGCTGAAATTTGATTGTCACAGAAATATATCTGAGATTCTAAAAGTAACTACGACAAGACATAAATAAAACATATAGAGAACTAAGATGTGAACTGTCCATGTATTTCACTATTGGTTATTGTTAATGGTTATGAAACTATTGGTTATTGTTAATGGTTATGAACAAATGTCATTTCACTCTGAGAAAATGAGAACACCCATAGGTGCTTAGTTCTTACCAATAAAGACCCCCCTCCCCCAGTGCAGGAGTGTATGTGTGCTAATGGTTTCCATTGTTTTCTGGCTTGGTTAAAGTCACACAATACCAAATGTTCAAACTACATACTAATTGTGTCTTCCATCACATTCTCACCATTAGCAGCATTTAAGGCAGAACATGCAGGCAGGTTATTAAACTGTTTACAGCTGCGTGAGATTTAGTCTAATAAAGCTATTGAACACACCTGGACTACATCTCCTTCACAGACCCATACACTCAATGGCAAGTGTGAAAGTCACGACACCACTTTGGGATTAGACCAATCAACCAAGTGCCATAGCTGATCATGCTTCTCCACAACTCTCTGTGTCTTGTATTGTTAATAACTTCAGTTGGTGACTTATTTTTGAACCACAGTGACAACACGTTTTACTTTTCCCATCACATGCCATAAAAATCTTGATTGTCTGCTTCTTATTCTCGCTATAATTTGTCATTTTACCCCAGCATCTCAGAACTTCTACATTAGTTTTCTTGCTGTCCGTGTAATTTTCATCATTCTTCTTAAAATCACATCTCAGTTGCCTCCAGCTTATCTTGGCACCCTGTTTACTGTCCATGCTTCCCTTCCATAAACAAGCATTGGCTCAATATAACATCCTAGCACTCAAACTCATGTATGTTTTGATATTACTCCACTGCATAGAATGTTTCTCATTTTCTTGAAATGTTGATTTGGTCTGTGCTATCCTGTTCTATATCCCATTGGAGCACCTGCTATCTAATGGTACCAAGATACTTGACTTTATTCGCTTGATTTAATTTTGCATCATTAACAGTAATACTTGATTAGGAACTAGCGTCACAGCACTGGGGGTATTCCCATATATGCTCTGCTTCCCGTTCCGTCAGCCATATAAAAGTGTATACGCTCAGTGTCACAATCAGTTGATGATTTTGCATTATTCTGATCTTTCCGGAGGATTGAAGAATGGAAAATGTCAGTATACATACCATTGCCAAAGAAAGGAGACCTTCAACTATGTACCAACTATAGAATAGTAGTACTAATTAGTCAAGCCAGAAAAATACTACTACTACAGATCATAATGAAAATAATACAACACAAATCAGAAACAGAAATTCATGATGTTCAAGCAGGTTTTTTGAGCAGGAAGAGGAACAAGAGATCACATATTCAACAGGAAAAACATAATTGAGAAATATAGAGAATACAGCTTAGACCTATGTGTTTCATAGACTACACCACTGCATTTGATTCTGAACATCACCAACTATGGCCCATCATGGGAAATATGGGCTTCCCCAAACAATTAATACATTTTATTAAAACATTATAACAACAAGCAGAAGTAATAGTGGAGGGAGAAACATCTGAATTGTTTGCTGTTGAAAGTGGAGTGAAACAGGGGTGCACTCTATCCCCTTATATTTTTAATTATCTATTCTTGCTGAATCTATTCTATTCTAGAAGCATTCTTCGAACCACAACTCAACAACACTCAGATGGGATTCCGTAAGAACAAGAGCTGTACGGGTGCCATTTTTACTCTCAGACAGCTGGCAGAAATAACAATGGAAAACAACCAAGAACTGCATATGTGTGTTTGTCAACCAACAAAAAACATTTAACATGAGTTGACAGACAACAACTATGGAAAATACTACCAAAATACACAGAGTGCCACAACACCTAATCAACATGTGCAGGAGTAGTTACACAGGAAGTTCATTGTGCAGTTATAACGAATGCTGGTCTTTCAGGCAAATTCCACATACACTCTGGAGTGCGACAAGGATGTGTTCTATTGCCCTGATTATTTACATACACTGATTGTATATGTAAAATTGCCACCACTAATGAAGAAGACAACATAAAAAATATCCTGAATAAACTTCTTTTTGCAGATGATCAAGCAATAATATCATTATCAGAGGAACAACTGCAAAAACATATGGACTCCACACTTCAAGTAGGGCCTTTAACATAAAGATACAGAAAAAAAACAGGTAATGTCAAACACCTAAACAGAAAGAAACTACTATTTTCATTGATGATCAACAACTTACACAGGTGAAAAACACAAAGGAAATCCAACAAAGATGCAATATAGTATACCAGATCTTAGGACAGATGTTTCCTATTTTCAAAAAAGAACATGTGAACATAAATACTAAAACTGCACTATATAAAACTATATACAACAGAAGACAAAAGAAAACTTTTTTAAAAACAAAATTAGATGTGGGGGGAAGAAAATGTACTCTGGCAAGAACCGAAGATCACATAATCAACACCTGACTGGGAGTCGACATAAACTAAAATGGCTGCTGGAACGGAGGGTGGAGCACTTATGGGAATGTCCCATGAGCTATGATGCTAGTTTCTAATCAAGAATGAAGATGGATGCGAGACTTGGACTTTAAACAAGACAATATCCAGAAGAATAAATTCATTTGAAATGAAGTGCTACAGAAAGATCCTACAAATATCATGGACAGAGAAAAAGAACATTGAAATAAACTAAATGAAGGGTGGCTTCTAAATACCATCATATAAAGAAAGCTACAGTATTTTGGACACTTAAAGCGACATGATGGTATTGAAAGGCTAAATGCCAGGCGAGAGAAGAAGATGATGCACCAGCAACATCGAGGAATATATGAACATATCTCTGGCCAATGCAGGCCTGCTTTCCCAGGACAGAGAGGTGTTCAGAGTATCCACGATGAAGACAACGTTCTGGAAAGAATATGTTACATGATTTATACACTTATTTGTGTTTAGTCTGTGGAATGTAATATTTACTCCCTTGTATGTTGTCAAGTACCTAATAATTATAGCTTTACTGCAGTCTCACTTATTACCAATTATATAGTTGGATGTACCAGGTCTAGCAGTAACCACCAAACAATACATTTCTTTCTCCATACTACATTCTTCTAAGAGTTTGAGAGTAAATGCAGAAGAACAGAATATTGTAGAGAACAATGACATACTATTGTACTATGCTCTGCTCCTCTCAAACAGAGGAGGACAAATAAAGTCATGGACAGACAACATCAAGGATTGGACAGGACAAGATTTTTCCTCACTCAACCACATCAATGAATATAGAAATAGCTGGAGGACTCTGTGTGCTGAACATACAATATGGTACAGATTACGGGTTTATGAATATGGATTGTAGTATGTTGCATATTCCATAAACTAATCAACCCACATAGGTGTAATAATCAATTAACGATAAACATCACTCACCAATCATTCCTGTCATGACACATCCAATGTCATCTGTCAGAGAGTACAGATGTGTGACAGTCTCAGAATCCAATAATTTATCCTATCATAAACACAAGCAAATTCAATCAACTTTATATTTTTTAAAAGGATGGATATGTTACAAAAGAAAAAATACTACTGATACTTATCAGTATTTTATTTTTGTCCAATACATCCAGATTTTTTTTTGTAAGATCCATATTTTTTCTATTGTAATATCTATTTTGTTATTTCATAAAACATGAATAATTTGTTTTGCAACACATCCATTTTTTTATAACACATCTATACTTTTTTTTAAATAGCACATCCATACTTTCTTGGAATTGGTACGAAAACATACAAATAACAGTATACACTACCATTTCAACCGTACTGTATTTTTCAAGAAAATACAAACAACCAGTGAACAAACAAAAAAACAGTAAAAACTATGACACTGTTACAGAAACACTAGACGGCAGACATTGAACAGCACAAATGTAGTGACAATGACCATATGTGTACACAAGCATTGTCATAGTGGTACCTCTATTTTCATCTGTAATCCATCCGAAAACAATTGTCAAAATCCACAACCGACGATAAACTGAGGCAATAATTTTCATATGAATCAATGTAATTCTTTTTTTTGCAACATACTTTTCTATAACACATCCATACTTTCTT
The DNA here is from genome assembly GCA_034231615.1 of Meghimatium bilineatum. NCBI lineage: Eukaryota > Metazoa > Mollusca > Gastropoda > Stylommatophora > Philomycidae > Meghimatium > Meghimatium bilineatum. Next base: position 17,979,493 of record CM067313.1, read on the forward strand.
TTGTAAGAAACTAAAAACAATAAGAAATTAATATAAAAAACTAATGTAAAGAATAAATGAACACTTAACATGGCATTTTAACTTTCCTGAATACTCTTCTTGGCTTATGGAAGATGGCAAGGAGGGAGAGAGGTGCAGATATTATTGTTTGGAAGGAGAATCCCTGTCCACAAGGGCATTAGACATTATGGCACTATCTGAGGTCGCCTCCCTACTTGGTCTTGTGACACTTAAGCCTCAGAACTGACAAAATCTAAGGCACCATGCGAAAAGCGGCTAGAGGTGGGGGTCAGATTGGATGATACAGAAATTTCATAAAAGGATACAAAGTGCCTGGGTATTATAAGACTGGAAAAAAATATTGAGTTTAGGGCAGTCAGATATGTTTTAGGGATGGCTTATAATATCGTGATTGCAGCAAACAGAAAATAGGTAAAACACATAGCTGCAGGAGTAAATTGCACTCTTCTTAATTTATGCTTTATATTCATTGTCAAACTTTAGCGAATTGTCGTACCAGTATAGGGTAACCATGCAGTGGATACCCTCTCACTGTGGAATACCAGGAAATGAAAAAGCAGACCAACTGGCTAAGGAAGGTGCTGCCGAAGACCAACCAGATATACCAATCACCTACCATCAGAAAAAACATGATCAAGTCAATAAGAAAGCCACAAACACCAACACAAGATGACTATCACATTATGAACAGATCAGAATAAGTTATAATTCTACATCTCAGAACAGGACACAACCGACTCCGCAGTCACATGTATACAAAGTTCAAGATTGGCAACACAGCCATGTGTACATGTGGACAGGCAGCACAGAGTGCCAAACATATACTTCAAGAGTGTTCTGAGCATGAAACGATGAGGCAGACATATTGGCCAGAGGAAACAAAGCTCTATGGGACACTGTATGAACTACAAAAGACAGTGAGTTTTATTAAGGAGACAGAATTACAGATATAGACATGTTTCAAGTGAATGAAAGAAGAAGAAGAAATTCTCAAACTATCACCAGACCTCTCTTGTAGCAGTACAATGATTCTACCATATTTACAGCAAGATGTGGTCTAGAGAATAGAATCGCAGTGTCACTTGCGCCAATTACCATTTTCCATCGGTATCATGCTTTTTGTCACTGCATCACTATTGAGCTAAACACCACCAACAATAGATTTTTTTAAATGAGTAAGAGCAGCCCTTAGCACTTCTCCAACCAATCTCGACGATTGTATTTCCGGTATAGTACCTGGTGATGACAATTATCAAAATTGCTATGATGCCTCAGAAATGCGGCCATCGTATTGTTACTAAATATACCTTACCCTAGGTACCATATCATTCCAAAATGGCTACTCCCAAGAGTTATAATGTTTAGCGGTAATTGGTGGCAAAACTATTAGAATCTCATTGTTTTTTAGCTAGTTTGCCTGTCAGATATAATCACTGTGACAGAAAATGTTGACCATGTTACAGCAGAGATGATTCTGATTCTTGTAGAAAATCTGAAGCTGAAAGTGCATGTTTCATGGAGCAGTTTTGATAGTCTAAATGATATGCCTAATGACGATAATTTGAATAATCACAACATAAGCAATTCAGTAAGTCTTATTAAGCTATTTAATAATTAGGTGATTTAGTAAGTGTAAACAGGGTTGAAATTGAAGGTTGGCATTGCTGAATTGGCCATGAAAGGAATCACATGCAAGACAATCATTGGGCATCAAGAAAGCTTGCTAGAAATGAAATTATTCAGCTGAATTCTCTTGCTCTATACAGTGAACTAGGCGTCGCAACAAGCACAGCTGGATTTCTGTGACAGGGATCACTTCTGTGACCACTTCACCACAGAGCTGCACAGGTGAAACAAAAATTTTCTTTATTTTTAAAATTTTTTCCCATATGTATGATCATATGTTGAACTTGTATGTCAATAATGTACATTTTATTGGTAACTGTCCATGTTCTTAGCATTTTAGTGCAATGACTGGGAACGTTTGTTTTAAATACAGGGAAAATGATTTTGAAAAGCACCTGCAAATATCTATTACTAGCCTAGAACATTCAAGATGGCCACCATGATTATGTGACTAAGATGCATAAGTTAAGATTATTATGCATAAGAAACATCCATTGTGACTAACAATTTCATTTTGATACATGTGTTTTCAATTTTTTATGAATTTTCAAACACACCACTCAAAATTTCTCTAAAACACCCTCGGTAAGGAGAAATGCTCAGTACTGCTGGTCAGCAAAGTGTTAAAACAGTATTGCCACTTTATATGCATAATCTCTATGAGGCACCAAGTCATGTAGTTGAAAGTTATAAATGTGTACTTACAGGCACTTTCTTTTGTGTGACAACAACAGCATTATCTTTGCCACGTACAGCTACAGATGTCAGGCCTCCTTGGTTTATGGCCTTGAATGCATATTCTGGAATATACAGAAGAATTATTATTTACCTGCAGTGTACTCTATAGAGCTTTCTTCTACCCAACAAACATTTGGAAAAACAATAGCTGAATATACCAAACTACGTCTGCTCAACTCTAATGTAATATCCCTTTAACATGCGGTTTCAAAAGTGGGAGAAGCGTTGTAGCTTAGTTCACAGTGAGCTTGCTTGCTATTATCGAGTTACAGCGTGCCGGGTTCGAAACCATGACGGACAAAAAAATCCTGGTTGTGATTTCTCACTTGACATGACCACTCCTCCAGTCGACTCAACTGTAAATGAGTACCTGACGCATGAGTTAGGGGAGGTAAAAACAGCAAGGAAGGGAATTGGCCACCCAATCTAGTAGTTGCTGCAGCTTAGTACATGAAGAGTTATCTTCATCCTCGATGGCAGGTTGCTGCCATGGGACATACCTTTACCTTCAAAAGTGGAAAATAAAAACACTGGAGAAGAAATTAAAATCATTTGAAAATACTGCCGAAGACAAATTTGTCATGCCATTGGAGTTAATAAAACGGCAACACAATGTATTCTCATTCTCTGGACTACATCCTGCTGGAAATCTAGTATGGCCATTGTCATGCTGCAAGAGAGACCCAGTGGGAGTTTGAGAATAAATGCTGAAGAGGATTTGAAAATAAATTTCTTAGAAAACGTAAATATTGATTGGGAAGGATTCAAGTCAAACAAGCAAGAGAAGATACCAAACAGTAATATATTTTTAAAAAAAAATAAAAAATTATGTACTTATATCAGACATTTACTTAAAATGAATGCAAACATTCTGCCGTCAAAAGCATTTAAATGGGCACCAGATAGCAAAGAAAAAGACCATAAGAGAGTCTTTGCAAAACAACCATCAAAAGGCTATGACTATGGATCTCAACAACATACAAGAATTACACACAGTAGCATCCTATCACTCAAACTACAGAGCTTTGGTTTATGTCCTATGCACTGTATTCGGCGCTGTAGGAGCATAGATAGATCGATATCATTATCATCAAAACCATAACCCTTCAGGGTCGTATGAGTGTGTCACTCTGGAAATATCAACACAAAATTCCTTGCCTCTCTGTTATCGGTTCTTTGTTTGAGTGTGGAGAATCTCAATGTGGTTCATTGAGTCACAACATCCATCATTTTTGATGACAAAAAACTCTGATGTAAATCAAATGAGACTCACTTCCACAGTTGAAAAGAGAGTACCGTGTACGTCATTATAAGAGGTACAAATAAAATGACAAATATACTCAATATGACGAGATAAATTTGCACATTGATTCAAAGAATGAAAGGGGTGCAAAGAATAATGACAACACATCCCATGCACATCATAAGAGGCGACCAATGATGTTTATTGTTTTTTTGTTGTGGGAGAGGGTTGCCTGTCCCATCCCATAGCCAAAGTGACCTAGAAATAATGCTGATGCAAAATATGTCGGGCCAAAAAAAGTGCAGATATCACAGCAGTGCTATACTATAAATAGGCATTAGCATGTAAGATAATTTTAGTAATTTTGTGATAAAATGGGTTATGTCCCTTGATATTTATTCCATTAGCGGCCATTTTGAAACCCAAAATTGTGGTCACGCGAGATATGACCACTTTCTATTGTCATTTCGATAGCGTCCGTGACTAGAAGTACAAAGACATTATACTTTTCATTTGTGGGACAAGTCAGAGGTCAGTTTGATCTGTTCTTCGAGTGGATTAGCATCATAGTTTTTATAACAAGCTCTTGGACACGCTGAAGTAAGTGAATTTCAATGAATTTCATTAAAAATAGCTGATATTAGTGCCTTGACCATTACCATTTGAGAACAATTAATTTATTTTAATGTTCATAAACCATTTGTTCACATATGTATGAATTTTGAACGCTTCTTGTTCTTGTATAGACCTTGCTTTTTCAATTTCTGCAAACCTATGTCTATCCAATTTTTATCGACATGCTTGTCCGCCATTTTTATTTTTTTTACTGGCTGTTGTTTCTTGCTATGCTGATAGCAGGTAACAATCATGTATTTAAATAAATATTCTTGTTTTAGTATCGTAATTCTCATGTCTCTCAGTTACATATTGCTTTTCTAAAAATCATATGCGCATCTGTTGTATAAATATCTAGATCATGTGGTAACAATGTAAAATTTATATCAACATTTGCGAGTCTGTTCTGCCATGCCATTGCCATGACAACGGAAGTGTTTTTTATCAATAACATATAGGATTAATGAACATAAATTTGTTGAAAAGTCCTTAATAATTTTGAATTAGACCTATACCTATTTTATAAATATATAAGGCATAAGGCCTAATGATGTTAGTAAGTTGAATTTTAATTAGGCCTATGTAATCATTATTGGTACATAACTTTTAAGTAACTTCCCGTGTAGTGAGTGAGCTCAAATTTTCTCACACAAGTCCTAAATTGCAAGGCAGCAATAGGGATCTTGCACATAAAGGATATTGGAAACAATCAGCTGAGTACCTGTCCTATATTTATATTTTTGCCTGGAGTTTGTGAGGCTTCCATTTTATGTATAATGAAATGTAATTTATTTAATATATTAATGAAATTTTCAACATTTTGTTCTTTTAGATGCAGAAACTTATTTATATTATATTTTTGTTTTTATAGACGGCATGATGGCAAGCAAGAAGACTAGACACGATCTGAAGGCACACGTAGCTCAATTTGCACCTGAATACCCAGTAAAGAAAGGCTATGCTGCACGGCTGTTACTGGACCCCACCAATACCCCAGTAGATGTGATGAGGAAGATCCAGACTCTCGTGCTCGCTGCGGAACCAGATAAGTGTATCAGTGAATGTTCTCTTCTTTCATCTGTGAAGCGTGTTAAAATCAAAATGACGAAACATTTAAAGAATATGTCAAACAAAGATTGGTCTATACTTATGAAACTTTTACTTGAGCATCTCCCTATATCATTTAGAGTCTTGATCAGTGATAATTTGCAACATCTTTCTACTCCAATTGATTCAACATCTTTTTCATGTACTTCTAATATGCAACCTTATTTCTCAGGTACACTAAATAGATCACCATCCCCTAAGAAGATGAGATATGATTGTGACGAAGAATTACAGCCGAGTTAATAATTTATGCAATATCTTAATTATTTACGATATAACTTGGAGGAAGTTATGAGTATTTTATCTTAAATAACTAAAATACTTAATAATTATACTTTTATTGAAAATAAATTAGCCACCATTTTGAATAGTAATTAGCCCCAATTAAGTCTGAAAATGTGTGCAGTATATTCAAAAGATGTGTCTGGCATTTCCGAACACGAAAATGTATAGTTTGTAGGGTATTTTATCATAAATAAGTGAAATATTAAATAAATAGACTATTAAATAGAAATTAAATTATGCAAATTAGCCACCATTTTGAATAGTAATTAGCCCCAATTAAGTCTGAAAATGTGTGCAGTATATTCAAAAGATGTGTCTGGCATTTCCGAACACGAAAATGTATAGTTTGTAGGGTATTTTATCATAAATAATTGAAATATTAAATGAAAAGACTATTAAATTGAAATTAAATTATGTAAATTAGCCACCATTTTGAATATTAATTAGCCCCAATTATGTCTGAAAATGTGTGCAGTATATTCAAAAGATGCGTCATGCCTTCCCGGACACAAAAATGTATAGTTTTATGCATATTTTATCGTAAATAACTAAAATATTATATAAATTGTTAATTCGGCTTCAATTCTTGGTCACAAGTTTCTTCATCAGTCCGTTCATATTTTATTATATGTTCTCATGTAATTATCTTTTCGTTAAATTTTGACCAAAAAATTCATAACTTTTCACAGAATCGACCTACAGACTTGGTTGAGGTGTCGTTGAATTGCAAATTTCAAGGGCTATCTAGCTGTGGTGTTTATAATGCTATAAACCCAATTTGAAAATTTAGTGCTAATACCTACTATAAACCAAAGACACTGCATTACACTCTCTGGACTATATCCTGCTGCCATATTTTAATTTCAGTTGCTAGGTTTGGGAGAATATGATTGTGTTGTTAGTGGAGATGTGACAGTAGCCAGTTCTCTTCAGTTTGCTTGTTGATCTAGAAATTTTGGCTTACATTTTACATCAAATGGTTTGACATGCAGATATTTTTTTCCCCTCGGACAAGCACTCTCTGTCATGTTTGCATGCTTTTTAAATGGCATGTGTATGAGTGGTCTTTATCTCTCCTGAGATTAGTTGAAGTTCTGCATTTTGTACTTTAGATAGGCAATCAATATTTGTTTTGTATGCTGATGCCCAAATTGTAATTTTTTGTTATCGAAAATATGTTACCATATAAACACTGTAAATACAGATCTACTAAATTAGTTAACGTAACGAAACTTGTATAATTATACCTACCAACTTGGTACAATCGACCTTCTGGAGAAAATATAGTTATAAATCTGTCAAAACCGGCACTGCTACCCCTTGACATTTTTGCGTTATAACTATGACAACAAAACTGAATGAAATGTAATATATTTCTACTTTAAAGAATTGTTTCACAGTGACTAAGCTCAACTTCTATATCGAGTATGGACGTCCGCAAGGTTGCCAGATTTAATTTTTATAAAACGGCAAAACCGTGTTCAAATCGCAGAAGAAAAGAGCCAAATCGCGCAGGGTAAAGGCCAAAATAAGGCAATAATAATTTACAAATGTGTTTGTACATTTTTGGATTAATAGTGCATTTACAAAGTTTACAAAATTCGGATCCATCAGATGCCTTTTCAGACATATGTATGTTCATTTTTTTAGACTTACCAAAGAAACCAGGGACCTCCAAATGTGAAGAACACCGTACAATCAACGATTACAGCACATGGAAGAAGTTAAACAGAAATAAGAATAGAGATGGCAAAAACAACATTCAGAAAAATGAAAAATATATTGTGTAATATGACCTTGTCATCAGACAATAGGAAAAGATTTCTGCAGTGCTATGTAACTCCTATACTAACATATGGATGCGATTCTTGGATATTAAACAAACAAGAAATTGGAAAACTATAAGCAGTAGAGATGTAGCTCTGCAGAAGAATGCTGAGAATACCATGGAGTGCCTGAAAAACTAATGTGGAGGTGTTGAAAAAGTCAAAGACGAGACGGCTTTGTCAAAAATATAATAAAAAGACAATCTTCATTTTTTTGGCCACGTTATGAGACAAGGAGGCTTGGAGAACTTAGTCACAACAGGCACGATTGAAGACAACAGAAACAGGGAGCGACAAGGTGAGAAAATATTTGACAATTTAACATCCTGGCACGTCAGGGAAACAACAACGATTCTGATAAATAATACTGGAGACAGATAGCTGTGGAGAGCCCTGATCGCCTACGTCAACCGGCATGGCACCTGATGATGATGTTTTTCCCCAGTTGCTTTTGTATTTGCGACTGCTATCATATGAAGTTAGCCATTTCTTTGATAGAGTGGCCATTGGTGAAAAATTATAAATTATCTGTTGAAACACATGTATCAGCACACTAGCTAAACATGAAAATCTAAAAAAAAACTCAAGAAAAAATGCACTTCCAGTTATAAATTTATGATTTGATAGCATTACATCCAACACACACACACAAACTTTCTAGAATTCCAGTTGTCATGGCTGGTAGTGTAATCCCAACTATATTTTCATAATAATTATGTAATATGTGCTACAAATGTCTTTGTTTACAAGCGTTCTTTATGTCACTGACGCTGCTCTGTTTTTCCTTTTAAAACAACGATTTGCGACCGAAAATTTTTATTTAACACTTTCTAATTGGTTTTTTTTTTTTTGTAACAATGAATGCAAATGGCTGACATTTCCTCTGCCCTCTGTCAGTCATCGACTCATAATTCAAAATTATTCTAAACAAAATCGGTCCTGTTCCATTTAATTAGCATGTAACCTTAGAATAAGACTTTCACTCTTCCAATTACACTCTGAAAACTTAACTTAAATTCATTTTTACTGATGACAGTAAGAATATCAGATGACAGAATTTTGTTACATCAAACAATAACATTTCCGTTTCATTAAAAAACACCCGTTGCTTTATCTCAATTAACTATTAAGCAGGTCGACATTCATTCTTTTACATTGCAGGCTTGTCTCTAAATATAGTGTCATGTTTATTTAGCAGCAACAAAAAAAAAAAAAGGTGCCCTGAAAAAAAATTAGGTTCTTTCCTAGTACGCGGGTGCCGGATGTCACACTTTTCAATATACCGACTTCGCGTTTTTAATAATTTATTCCGGTTTCTAGATTTTAATGCACCAGTTGCAACAACTTGTTGCCAACCAAAACATTAGGCCTAAGTCGCGAAATTATTACTGGCAAAATTTACAGCAAAATTTAAACACGACAATACTGGTTTAGTTACCTGTAGTAAAATGTAAACATTAGGCCTATGTCGTAAGTGCAGCAAAACATTATGCCTATTATGAATGAATGTCACGAATGCAGCAAAATGTAAACATTGCCAAACTGTTTCCGTTACCTGAAGTACTCATTTTTTTCGAATTGGTTTTCTTTCTAATGACTGATTGATGCACCTACTATTTTAATATGCTTTCTACATCTTCCCACATTCCACCTAACTCATATTCATTTATTCGCATTCCACGGCCAGTAGTCATAATCGTTGTCTGTTACAACTGTTTTCCGGTACCAGTTCTCTCTCCTTACCTTGCCTTATATTTCGCTACACATTTCGTAAAAGTTGGGTTAAATTCGTTAAATTACTGGCACCCGTGTACTAGGAAAGAACCAAAAATTATACTTACCTACGTCTTATATAGATAAATAGAGAATAGATGCCTCAGACAAATCACAAATACTAACTGGAATTCAAGCGACATACTAAGACAGGAGACAAAACAAGAATATGTGACGAACATCCTCAGAAAACGCCGCTGGGCATACATTGGCCACATACTTTGAATGAAGGAAGACAGAATCACACGACAAGCCTTTATGTGGACACCAGACGGGGAAGAAAACAGGGAAGACCAAAAACAGCGCTCAGAAGAACATTTATGAATGAATTAAAATCAACAGGCATAAATGCACAAGACCTGCAATCCCTAGCAACTGACCGACAGGCATGGAGAACTATGACATCCGCCTTATGTGCCAAACTTGGCAAAAGAGGAACTGACTGACTGAAGTCTTATATGACTAAAACGTAATAGGATATTACCGTGATGTTGTGGTATTTTATCATACTAACTCGCTTTCATGATACTTTCCACTTAATGTTTAATCAGTAAATGTTATGAAAACTTCCCATTGAATATTATTTTTTTTGCGTTCGTTCAGTAAGATTTAGATTCAGGAAGGTCTAGATTTCAATGAGATTGATGTCCTTATTGCTTGATCATTTTCCTTGTCGGTGTCTCTACTATCTTTGCAACAGAAGCCCACAAATCAATATTTAATCTGTAAATATGTCAATATTAAATTTATTTTCTCTAAAAAAGACACATTCAGCAATGTCACAGAAGAACAGGCGCTAAACATAAACAAACATGGATATGAACTATAACAAGTAAAAAGGTAAAGGTATGTCCCATGGCAGCAGCCTGTCGTCGGGGATGAAGATAACTCTTGATGTACTAAACCGCAGCAAATATTGCTGTCTTTACCTCCCCATACTCATGCATCAGGTACTCATTTACAGCTGAGTCGACTGGAGGAGTGGTTGTGTCAAGCGAGAAATCACAAGTAGAACACTATCAATATTTTGTACACATAATCACAAATTACGGCAGATGTCAAACATAAGCTAAAAGGTGAATAGGAATAGCTAAAAGTACTTTCCATGACATGAGGAAAATATCCAAAATTACAAACAAGTTAAAAATGAGAATTATAAAATAATACATATATTCTATATTAATATATGGCTCAGAAACATGGACACTAAACAAACAATTAGAAGACATAGTTGATAACTTTGAGATGTGAATATATAGAAGAACATGGAAAGAGAGGAAAACAAATAAAGATATTATAGCAACACTTAATATCGAGAAAGAATTATTAAAGGAAATAAATATCCGGCAAATAAACATTATAATGTGGACATATTAAAAGACATGACGCATTGTTGAAGACCTTTCTTGAGGGTAAATTCAAAGGGAAGCGAGCAAGAGATTTACTAGTGTAAGAGTATTATCTCTCCCACTAGATGGACATGTTACAGTCTAGCAGAGTTCATCACCAAAACAAGAGACAGGGGGTGTTGGAGGTCTGTTGCAGCTAACTTCCGTTGCGGAGACGGCACTTGATGATGATGAACAAAGATACTGCAATATCGGAATTTCATTTTATCGACAAAATAAGGGACAATTTAGGGACAAAATAAAAGACCAACAAGCCAAAACTATTTTCGTGAAGCCAAACACTCTTGAAAAATTGAAAAATGCCAAATTTATTTAATATGGCCATAAATAGACCAAAATGGTAACCATGCGACGATTCAAATGTAGTGTTGCCATATCGTGTTGTTAAATAAAAACAAAACGCTAGCGTCGTGCCTAATAAACACTAACAAATTTTGAAAAAAGCAAAATATTATGTACTATTCCTTTTTTAATTCAAATATTACAAGATATCACATAATAATTGTATTAATATTAGTTAAAATTAGAATTAATACTATTCTAGATATACGAAATCAGCCATATCAATATTTTCTGTAGGTAGATGCTTTCGGCCGCATTCAGTGTTGCAACTGATATCTTCTTCTTCTTCTTCTTCTGCGTTCGTTCTCTAACTCCTGCAGATTAACAGGATGTAGTTCGGAGAACGGAATGCGTTGTGTCATGGTTTACAGAATTGCCGCGATATCTGCGCCTTTCGGCCTGACACATCCGACTTCAGCATAGCTTTGGGTCACTGACACTATATGGGATGGGACAGCCAACTCCATCCCATAACCTCCTTAGTCGCCTTTTACGACATGCGTGGAAGGTAAACAGTGTTGCTATTCTTTTCCCCCCTTTCGGGCCCCGGCAACACACGGGCGCAACTGATATGTATAAAATGCACTAGCCTCGTGACAAAATGTACACACAAAATTATGAAAGTGCCATTAAAAGGTGCTAAAGATATTCATGAAAATGTACAAGATTTGCCATTATAATTAATCACTATGTTAATATTAAAAGTATGTTTATTCTAGATATGCCAATTCCTAGTCAGAAAAGTATCATTCAATTTCTATAACATTTTCAGGCTGTACCTAGGGGGTCTATATCCTATATGTAGGCCCTAGATTTTGTAAAATGATGATCATAATGGTTTCAATAATCTTTTAGATGCGTTTTGTGATTAATTTTTTGGAAGACCATCCAACGTAATTTATAATCACAACATTATAAAAGTTTGTTCACAATATTATTCGCCATAATATTGTATTCCATATTTAATAGAAGAACAGTAAGTTTAACGGAAGAGACTAAGATTGCATCTTTTAACACGACTATCTAAAGGTAATGGCACATACTTTCTAACCAGATGCAGCTGATGAGCTTCAGACTTTAATTGTGTGCACACTCCATTATTTACACCTGTCATGACAGATGCATTTCACTGCCTAGTGCAGTTAGTCTTTGAAGTTCATTATTTTTCAAATATTCTTTCACGGTATTTACGTTATAGTCACACAGTTCAAGTCTAAAAAAGCAACACCAAACTGTTTTACTATCTTGAACTTATAGCCTGAACTTTCACAATCATACTCATCGAGTCACTGAGTATGCAGACATGCTCGCAGAAAGTCTGCGAGCAGACCCATTGCAAAGCTTTGGTTACTGCCAAAACCTCCATTGGCATGCTGTTTGTCGTCTGAGCGAAAGCACCACTTTCCTCACTGATGGTTTCCCCCCCACCTTTGAGCCGTGAAGGTCCAGGCACTTCTGATGTGTCTCTCAACCGACCCATCTGTATATACAATCATATCATCTTCCCTGGAATTTTCATCGATTAGAGAGAGTACCTCCGACTCCACCACTGTCGGACACCCTTCCCTTCTTTCTCTACTGAGTGTTATTATTACTTTGAAGGCTGTCGGACAATCTAATGGCGCACCACTCCATTCCGCACCAGATAGCATATCCTCCAATCTGCACACAATCTGTATAATATCCTCAGCACGCCTCATCCACGACTTTCCTCTCTTAAGTCGACTGCCTTTCCCTTTGAAAATTTCAGAGTGTAGAGGATGTTATTTATCACCGGTGATTAGTAGGTAGACCCGCGCCCTGCAGGTTTGTATTCTTTGCTCTGCAGTTGGACAATCCAGTAATTATCGCATAGCTCGTGCCGACGTATCTCTCGTACACCCCAAAATGATTCACATTGCGTCATTCTGGATTCTATCCAATCTTTCTGTTTGAGTCTGACTCAGTGTTAGAATCGCCAGTGCGTACTCTACCACCGCCACCACCAATCCCTGATACAGCAAAAATAGCAGCCTCTGTTCACATTGAGCAGCAGCCATTATCTTTATCGCCGCAAGACATTTATAAGCCTTTATAATGATATGTTCAACATGATCTTTGAAACTCAGACTGCGGTCCAACATAACCCCCAAGTATTTCATTGTGCTGGTTCTCTCGAGGACAGCTTTCGATAACTTGCTTATTGCACATGTCTGTGACTGTTTTCATGATTTCATTGTAATTCTTACGTTGCTCTAACCAATTTGTGCCTTATAATGAACCAGCAGTGCTGCACCCTTATTCTCATCTGTCTTCTGCCATACCAAGTCTGTGCTTTGGAAATTGGGGATTGTTATACGTTTCCTAGGGTCGTTCATTAATTTATGCAGGCGCCAGAAGAGTTTTAGCGACTTTTCGTTTTCAATCTCATAACAAAAGTCTTCCCATTTTTTGTCTTTTGCAGATTTGGCGATAACTTTAAACTGTTGAATCCTGTCGTCTTTGGTCTGTTTTAATTGCAGAACGAGATCTGGTTGTGCTGTCATTTTTTTCTTGCATTTTGCCACTCTGCAACTGCGCTGTTTTTGCATTTCTATGCACATCGAACCTCATCATTCCAACGGGGGGGGGGGGGGGGGGGGGCTGATTCCACACACGTGCCACGGTGACGTCTGTCCTACGTTTGCCCTTCCTAATTCTGCTTACGATGGACGACCCTGTGCGATCATACTGGAAGGACTTAACTTTAACTTTCTGTTGTTTACTTTTTCCCTTGTTCACCAACAAGACACATGACACATGGTCGCTGCAATGATGCCCCAGCACATCCCATCTAAATATGGGTGAAATATCAGCTGTTCTGCTAACAGCTGTTCTGACAGTGTATATAGAAAAGTGATTGAATATCTTCAAGACAATAGTTTCAAATTCAATCTGCGCCATTTTGGATGAAGTTGTGCAGAACGTGAGCTGGGCATCCAATGTCTACTAATGACTTGCTCTAGGCTTCCTTCAAATGCGAATACACATTTTTATTTTCTCTTCTGTTAATGCCCCCAAAATGTCCAATGTCACCAGCAAAAGCAATACATTTGGAGTACAGATCATATTTTTGGAGTATTTTCAAAATGTACTGTGATATAGTTTCTGAGGTTTCATTTGGTGTGTTGCCGAAATCGAGAATCTTAGTTTGGATGCCACCAGCATTCCAGTCAAAGTATTGAACAACGATCGGACGAAAGAAAGCATTCGTCGAAAAACAAAAATATGAAATGCCACCTAAAGATTCACCCAATTGATCAACAGTGTGGGACCAATTACCTGGTTTATTATTGCTTCAGTCTTTGTTTTTGCACAAGCAATATTTTAATGATTTCCGCATCTTCAAATAATGTGTGCATCAAATCAGCTGTGCATGTCATCAAGTTGAAAGATTGATGATGACAAACTGTATGAAATGCCAAAGTTGCTTCAGCCGCATGTGCTTTCAGACGTCAATTTGTTCGATGACGCGGACACTTTGATTAAGTTTCTATGTTTTTCACTGTCAACATGGCGCCAAGTCAGTAGCTCCTTTATTGGCCATGGACAAGTAACTATCGCAAATCGTACACTTTGTCTCATTCTCATTGCGTCCTTCAACGAAGCAAGGAAACTTATTTTTCATAATAGTGTTCGAGATTGCATTTTCTCTTTGTAGAAGCCATTTTCATAAATATGAAACACAAAAATTACAAATTTAAAAAAACAATTTTAATTTTCGTCTTTGTTGCCGGAACCGGAAATAACATTAACATTTTGACCATAGATAATATCCCAAATAACCTAGGTACATACAGACCTAGACGAGACACAGTCATAAATGCAGCAGTTCTTGCATATGAAGTTTATGAAGGTTTTCAGAACAAAGAAGAATCTGCAGTTGCAGCGATAGACATGGAAGATGCACACAATAGAGTTAGTTACACCCATCTTATGGACAGGCAAAGGGAACAAGATATCCACCCCTGGATCATATGGTGGATAGCAAATGTGCTAATCTGTAGAAAAGTCGCTCTAAGGTGTTGATCCTGGACGTCGGAGATCAGAACAATAGCACCTGGTCTGCCACAATGATCTCCTCTGTCCCCAATACTGTTTAATGTGTATACATTGAGAATTGCTCAATTGCAAACTCCCAGTAATTGTAGAGTTCTAACATATGCTGATGATATCCTACTATACAACATGGGCAGGAACAGAACAGATATCGCTAACAGTGTACAGAATGAACTAGATCAATTGTCGATATGGTGCAGAACATACACCGCTGTGATCAATCCCTCGAAAGTAAAGGTTGTGTGGTACTCCTTAAATAATAATCTGGTCAATGACACACTGCCAGCTGTTAGTTGCATGGGCTCATTCATTGAAAGAGAACAGGACCTTAAATATCTTGGGATAATCCTTGATAGAAGTCTCTCATTCAACAAGCACGTCACAAATATGATTCAGAAGGCTAAAAGAGGGATCAGTGTTATCAAGGTTATGGCGACCGTCGACATGCAGCAATGGGTACTTTTTCTGCTTCTGCAAGTGATGTAATATCTGTAATAGATTATGGCCTCGGCCTACTAACTTTGTCAGAGACACAAGTCGATAGATTGGAAAAAGTCCAAAATGAGGCAATGGGAGCGGTACTGGGGTGTACTAGAGATACACCCATCTCTATGAGATTTCTGCTTGATCTTCCCAGCATTAGAGTGCAACATCAGGTAGCACAAGTTAAGTCATACCTTAAAGTGACCGAATACAACCACCACCCATTACACCATCGTCTAGATGAGTCAAAAGGAAAACGAATCAAGAGTGGCAGATCATGGATGGCAGAAGCTGAAGACACACTGCGAAGAGTATGTGAATTGGAAGAAATAGGAAAGGGCAGTGAATGGGTGGAGGTAGACACTGAGAAGAAATCACTGACTAAAGTAATTATACAACTAGATAAAGCGTGTCGAAAATGGACGGAAGTCATGGCTCAAGATACAGTGCAAGAACTCGCCAAACTACACTCGAAACAACAAGACATAATTATACACACAGATGATTCCGTTAACAGAAACACAAATAAAAGCGGTTGGGGCTTTGTTGCCTACAGAAACGGCGTGAAGTTGATTGAGAAATCTTCAGCATATTCTACTGTCACATCGAGCATGAAAATGGAGATAGAGGGAGTTACAGCAGCACTTAATTGGTTGATAACTGATACATCAACACACTCGGTAATACTCATAGACTCTCAAAGCATGCTGCGCAAGATAAAAAAGTTCATGCTAAGAAAAGAATGGTGGGACTTATTGAACAACTCAGTTGTCCAGAGCATTACATGGATATACTGCCCTGGTCATGCTGGGGTCAGAGGTAACGAGAGAGCCGACTTATTGGCAGGCAATGCGGTGATAGACGGCACATTGCTGAGAAGAGATAAAGCAGATTTAATAAAGGTAGTGATAAATTCATTTCAAGATGCAGACGATGTCACTGAGGTTGTGAACGTACACATACAGAGAATGTTAGAAATGGGAGTATCTAGACGTGAGAGAAGGAAAAGTAAATTTTTTTGGAAAGCCCCGAAGATCACACAATCAACACCTGACCGGAACTCTGAGTCTACATACACTGGGATGGCTGCTGGAGCGGAGGGCGGAGCACTTATAGGAATGTCCCGCGTGCTGTGAAGACAGTTTCTAATCAAGAATCAAGAACCATAGATAATAAAGTACAGAGCTAGATTGTTAGAATGACTAAAATCGACTGGTTTGCAGAAATGCATAGACCGTGTGTGTGTTGTTCGTCCATCACAAGTGATGATGACAATTTGTTACATCCACTTTTGAAAATTCAATTTTAGTTATGTCCTTGATTATCTTCTTCTTCTTCTTTCGTTCACTTGAAACATGTCTATATCTGTAATTCTGTCTCCTTAATAAAACTCACTGTCTTTTGTAGTTCATACAGTGTCCCATAGAGTTTTGATTCCAGTGTTGTTTCCTCTGGCCAATATGTCCGCCTCAGCGTTTCATGCTCAGAACACTCTTGAAGTATATGTTTGGCACTCTGTGCTGCCTGTCCACATGTACACATGGCTGTGTTGCCAATCTTGAACTTTGTATACATGTGACTGCGGAGTCGGTTGTGTCCTGTTCTGAGACGTAAAATTGTAACTTGTTCTGGTCTGTTCATAATATGATAGTCATCTTGTGTTGGTGTTTGTGGCTTTCTTATTGACTTGATCATCTGTTTTTTCTGATGGTAGGTGATTGGTATATCTGGTTGGTCTTTGGCAGCACCTTCCTTAGCCAGTTGGTCTGCTTTTTCATTTCCTGGTATTCCACAGTGAGAGGGTATCCACTGCATGGTTACCCTATACTGGTAAGACAATTCGCTAAGTAGTTTTTTCAAGTCTGTTAGTTTTTCAGACTGGAGAGCTTGAAGCACTGACCTTGCATCTGTCAGGAATACCACAGGCTGTAGGTCAGAGTTGGAGTTCAGCAGTTTTATTTAGCTGCCACACTAATTGCATGGATTTCTGCATCATAATTATATCCTTGATTATGAGTTCGTAGATGGCTAATGAGCCATATTCGAGCTGTAAATGTCCTTGGACAGTTTGGACATGGAATAATGACTGTAGACGGATCTTGGTCTATCCGTGACTTTCTAGCTGCTCTCCGCTGTTGAGCTGCTGCATTTCTCTTCTTTTCACAAGATGATGCGCTCTTTTTATTTTATTACGCCATGTAGATCTATTTTGTGCAAGTTCTTCCCATGTATCTTGGTCTATTTCAAAGGCTTTCAGTGAGTCCTTTAACGAGTCATTGTAGCGCTTCCTTTGGCCACCTTGAGATCGTATACTCTTCTCTAGCTCAGCATAGAGAAGTATCTTTGGCAGACGATGGTCTGGCATACGCACCAAATGACCTGCCCAACGAATCTGTGTCTGCATCAGGATCGTGTCAATGCTTGGGATACCAGCTCTATCAAAGACAGTGGTATCAGGAATCTTGTCTTGCCATCTGATGTTCATTGTAAATTGTACCGTGTACATTGTAACAACGTAAACATACGGTGTAATAGTTGTAACAACCATACATATAGATTATAATATAAAATGAAAGAAAAGCCGGACATTTAAACAGATTTTAGCTTTGCCTGCCGGACGGAGAATATTGAGCTAAAAAGGAAGACATATCCTCCTTTTGCCGGACGACTGGCAACCCTATTCAGGATGGTCTTGATGTTGTATATCCACCTTTTCCTAGGTCTGTCCTTGGCTCTGTGTCCTATTGTCATCTTGTCATAAGCAATTATTCATCCTCATAAGATGCTCTTGTGGGTTAGATTGTCGTTCTGTAAACAGTGAAACTAGGACAGTCTTGTAGTATGTGGTGTTGCTCCTCAGATGCAGGCACGCCGATTTGGAATAAGTTTACCATTATAATGCAGTGTCTTGTTGCAAGTAAAAAAATGCTGTATTGTTCGTTTTGCTTTTCAGTTTGTTGATAATGTCTTGCTCGTGTCTATAGATTTAGTTTAATTCTTTCCACTGAAGTCGCAAAGATGATTTTTTCACAGCCTATCCAAAAGATGAATAGCTAGGAAATATTAATATGGAGGTGTTGAAAGAGTCAAATGCGAAACGGAACTTAATCAATAATATAAGAAAAAGTCCATCTTCATTTTTTGGCCACTTCATGAGACAGGGAGGTTTGAAGAACATAGTCATAACAGGCAAGATTGAAGTCAATAGAGATAGTGGGCGACAACGTAAGAAAATATTAGACAGTTTGACAACCTATCACGGCCAGGAAACAACAACAATCTTGATACATAAGGCTGAAGATAGAGAGGTGTGGAGAGCGTGATCGCCTATGCCAGCCGACATGGCACCTGAAGATGATGATCTAAAAGATAGAAATAGACGTCAGACAAGGATGTATAATGCTGCTACATATTTTTTCTCTGTATATATTATATTATATAGGATATTATACGAAATATATACAACATTTCAGGAAAAGCAGTTGGAGGTTATAATCGGAATAATCTGAGATATCCAGACGACACAGTAATGGTTGTTTCAAAGAAATACACACCAGTATTAATTTCAATTATGCAAAATTAAATCATAAGTATCTTGGCACCATTTTGACATCAGATGGCCAGTGCTCCAATGGAGATAAAGAGCAGGATAACACAGGTCAAATGGGCATTTCAAAAGATTAAAAAACACTCTATGCAACGGAGTAGTATCAATACACACGCGAGCTCGAGTGCTAGGATGTTATATTGAGCAAATCCTTTTTTATGGATGCGGGGTATGGGCGGCAAACAAATGAGCTCTAGATAACCCATAGGCAACTGAGAATTGGTTTCTGAGAAGATTGATGGAAATTCCACGAACAGTCAAGAAAACTAATGTAGAAGTCATCCGAAATTCTAGAGTAAAAGGACACATTATAGCAAAAAATAAAAGCAGACAATCAATATTTTTAGGACAGATGATGAGAAAAATAAAACTTAAACATAGCCTATACTGTAGTACCCAATGGAAAGATCAGGGGGAAAAGAGACAGGAAAACAACGAGATAAATTTCCAGATCTGTTGTCACTGTAGCACAAAAAGTCACCAACTGAACTTATTAACAAGACAAGACAGAGTTGTGGAGAAGCATGATCGCATATTCCACTCGTCATGACACTTAATTGACATTGGACGAAATGTGTGTTAATGTTTGCAGAGTGGTTCCCCTTTGAAGAGTTATGGGTGTGATTATGATGATTAGTTCCATTTGGGCTATGAATGACACACACGCAGTGTAAATTATTTCTATATTGAGAGTGCTACAAGCTGATGTAGTTCTTGTGCATTGGGTTGTTAGCTATTAGTCGAATTGCTATATTTAT
Organism: Meghimatium bilineatum; assembly: GCA_034231615.1. NCBI lineage: Eukaryota > Metazoa > Mollusca > Gastropoda > Stylommatophora > Philomycidae > Meghimatium > Meghimatium bilineatum. The sequence continues at coordinate 17,999,403 of CM067313.1, forward strand.
GGACCGAAACATAAATGCACTATTCATGGGCAAATACGAAAACGAATCACATGAAATTTAATAAGATAGGTAAATTTATCCATATTAATGCAAAGTGAATATTTCGCCACGCCCACAATTTTTCGGTGCTCAATTAGGGGGAAGTAAGATTCAACTTCCGTCGCTTCAGAGGTCAGACAAACTTTCATTGTTTACGGATGTTCTCCTTTTGAGTGTCAGTGTTTTTATCGTACTTTTCGTATTTATTTAGTAACGTTGTAATTACATTGTTATCAAACTGGTGTATTAGCCTATATTTTGGCTTTAGTAAGATAGTCAAGTCTGTATTATAGTTTTCGATGCGAACTGAAATCCAATTTCGGTTATTCCTAAGTTGTAACTATTTAATTAAAAATTAATTTGTCCAACAACTCAACTGCTTCTAATTCAATAATAAAGTTTATAAAGTAGTATCTAACTACTAACTAGTAACTAGTATTCTATTTTCAAAATAGTGGAGCATCATATAGTTAGGATAGGATAACCCTTGAAAATTACAATTCAACGGTACTGCAACCAAGTCTGTATGATACTTGTATATCCATCATGAAAAAAGTTATGAACTATTTTCCTTTAATTTGGCATCAAAATAATTTACATGAAACATGTAGATAATTATAAACTGAACTTATGACCACGAAATAGACTTAATTTCTGAATTATCGTTGTAATTTTCAATAAAACAAAACACAAATTATGATCTATACATTTGTGTGTGTGTCTAATGACAAGACACATCTGCTGATCACATTGCTGGAATTTTCAGATCATTCATTTTCCTTTTGCGCTGAAGTTAGCATATAGGGCAGAGGTCAGATCTCCCCAATTCTGTCTGTTCAAAGCTATTCTGTGCAGTTCTTGAATAGTATGAATATTGGTTGTTTTATTTTCTTTAAGTATCTTTCTTCAGAGTGTTTCTTTTGGTCTACCCCTTGCTCTTTTGCCTGTAGGTATCCATTCAAGAGATTGGTGGTGTATTCTATTGGTGTCTGCACGTAGGACATGCCCGATGTAGGACCAACGGCGTTTTCTGTGATGAAATTTTAATTTTTTTTTCTTCAGATAGACAGAACTAATTGATATTCAAAATTGCGGCCAATTAGCATAATTAGACCCCTATAATGAAAATAAATTATATAGGTATAGGCCTATCTATAATTATTGATCACTATGATGTGATTCTCAGATACATGTATAACTAATTAAAATTCAAAATGGTGGATAATTGGCATAATTAAAAGAAATGTTGATGTTTTAAAAATTAATTGTAATTTTTCATCGCATCTTCCATTCATAAACATAATACATATCAAAAGAATAATGGTTAAGAAATTTAATAAATATAAGAGTTAACTAACACTCACTAATTTAACCTTTAGCACACTGTTAAAAAAAACAACTTTCCACCTGCCGCTGGATTATTTTTTGGTAATGTTACGTAATAGGTGGTGATCGTTTTGAAAATGTTATAACATTTTATTGTTAGAGATATTTACGTAATATTTGTACATATAAATAAAGAATTGAATTCTGCTGCATATATTGGTGTAAATTTTGTTTGTGTGTGTGATATGAGACATGTAAGAAATTTGCAAAGACATTTTTTTCACAAAAAACAAGCAAATTATAACCAAAAAAAAAAGAAAATGATATGAAATTTCTGACTTTATTTTGCAAATGTCCTGGAGTGGCAACAGTGTACTATAGGCTAATTCGAAGGTATTTATGGTCATATTGTTATAATTTCACAGAGGAAAATGAATAAACTTACAGGTATATCATAAAATCCTTTTATAAATCTAGATCTAGTCCAAAACTGTCTCGTTCCAACTTGGTTGATGTTTTAATATCAAATTAGATAAAGCAGTGTGGTGTAACCAATTTTCGAGTGTGGAAATAACTTATCTCTCCATAAATAATCATCTGAATCAAAATCCATAATGATTTTAATGAAAATATGATAAATAAAAGTCTATAAAACCCAGTTCAATGTCATAGTGCTGTTCTTATTTGAAATTGTCAACATATTGTGTAAATTTTGATATTTCAATGACATTTTGGCAATTGGCTGCCACTAAAACTGCAGGAAAAGGTAGTCAATTTAATAAAATACAAGATTTATCTAATCTGGTCACTAAAATATTAATAACTAATTTTTTTTTAAAATTGATTACTGGGGACCTAGCAACAGGGCCTTTGTGGGGCTTGTACACTTGACTGCAGATATTTTAGATAGCGTAAACTGTTGTCAAATGCACTCTATGGCCGCACACTAAACGTTAAAAATGATTATAAATATAATAACATTTTTTACATACACATAAAGGTACAAATGATATTGTGCACAAATATATCTGAGCACAAATAACACAAACTTGGAAAGGCATCGACTTATATTTATTATCGAAATTTCTAAAATACTAACTATGGTGTTTTCCAAAAAATCAATCTCACAAGTTATTATAGCCAAAGAATAATTTTCATACTTCCAGAGATCTAATGTCCAAGTACTTACTATATTAATATACAAAATAACAAATTTCCATAAAACAGCACTGGAAGACTTATATGGAACTTATTTCCATAAAATAGTAGATTAATCATAATGCCTCCTATATGTCTACCAGTGTTTACCAGATTAACCTTTAGCAAGCCAGATTAAAAAATACGAAACGTCTCCCTGCCACCGGATTCTTTTTTGAAAATTTGCATTATTGATGGTGACTGTTTTGAAAATGTGATAATATTTTGGTTGTTAGAGATATTTAAATAATATTTGCACATATAAATAAAGAATTGAATTATGCATATATTGGTGTAATTTATGTACGTGTGTGTGTGATACCAGACGTATGAGAAAGTGGTAAAGACGTTTTTCACAAAAAACATATTTTTTAACAAATAAAGAGGGGAAAAATAAGAGAAAAAAATAACTTACCTTACATATCGAATTCCTTGGCAACACTGTAAACTAAATCACGCAAATCTGTTGTATTTATGTTCTTTCACTGCAAAATTATCAAAATATAGCCGGGGGAACTGTATAAAATATGTAGATTTGCAGTAAAATCGTTCTTTGAGCTTAGGCCTAGAGTTATTTTTTCTGCCACTTAAAAATATTCGATATCAAACGTACAAGCCCCCAAACCAGCACGGCATTCTGTATATTCACTGCTGTGAAACTAAATAACCTAATAATCTATGATTCAAGCCATGATTCAATGTTATTTTATTCGAAATACGATGAAATAAAGGTCTATAAAACCGATCCATCATCATGGCATCGTGCCGGTGTACAGATGTGGTCAGATTAATTGCTCTTAAACTTTTACGAATAGCTAGCCATTCTCAAAAACGATCATGTCGGAAGTGGGGGATGTACTGGCTTCGATTGCGCATGTCCCCAGCTATGTGCACGGACTGTGGTACGTGTAAATCTCACGATATTATCGCTGGGTGGGCCGGACCGCCAAAAGCGCGCACGGCCATTTTTTTCTCGGCGGCCGGGATTGATATAGGCTTGGTGAAGGTTAAACTTCAATGTCCAGGATAAAGGTAAATCGGTAATGTGCAACTTGGAAATCATGATTAAATGAAATAACCCTTTGAGGTCGGAGCTTACTAATGCTTCTACTTCCAAAAAAGACACAATTTTCAGGCCAAAAAAAAGGACAAGGGTTAATTTTGGAAAAAAACTTTTAAAATGTGAAAACTAGGTTTAAACATAGTAAAAGTATAATATTCTTGGAGAGAATATATTGAAGTACCTTTTAGAACAGTAAAAGTAGACGCCACAGCATGTTTAATTATTTTCCCTGTCTATGTTTCTAAATTTCATGTTCATTTAAAAAGTGAAATATTTATTTCTTTAGGGTTGGGGTTAGGGTTAGTCATGTAAACACATAAAGTGCAGGCTTTAATCAGTGAGAATACCAAAGAGGGGGATGTGATTTTATACACTGATGGATCTGTAATTAGGCATGTTCGCAGTGCTTGGGCCTTTACAGCTCAGTGCGCAAGTAAAACGATAAAGGAGGAAAGTGGTGCCTTTGCGGTCACTACGAGTAGTATGACTATGGAGACTATGGCGGTGACCAAGGCATTTGAGTGGCTACGCACACAGAAAGTAACGCAGGTCTGCATCTTGAGTGACTCTATGAGTATGATTAAGAAGGTACAAGTGGGTCTCGTTCGCGAACAGTGGATTGAGGCCTTGAGAAATGCGAGCTTGAAAGCGGTTAAATTTATTTTCGTGCCATGACATGTGGGCGTTCGAGGCAATGAAAGAGCGGATCAACTGGCATCATGTGCGATTGTGGCAAAGGGCGATGGGGCAATGGATCGCGCTGACGTTTTGAACTCCTTAAGAGATATAACACGCGAGAGTGAGACGAATGTGGATGATGATTCCTTTTCAATGGCTAGGATTAAAGATCAGGGATTGAGATGCGGTGTTGCTAGAGGTGAACATTTTGGAGGGCGCAGAAGAATGATGGTCAACCAGCATAGGACCGGTACTGTCAGCAGAAGTGTGATGGCAGATACACTCAAGGAGAGATCGGAGCAACTATGGATGTGTCCAGTTTGCAGTGATGATGATCCGACGACTAACTAACTAACTATGTAAAACACAACTATCATAACCCAAACCCTACAAAATTTAATATTTAAATTATTAAATGATGAACATGAAATTTACAAACATATACAAGGGAAATAACTGGAAATAATTGTACTGTGTTGTGACAACTACTTGTACTTTACATACCTTTCTATGAACTTGATCTATGTTAACACTGTGGAACTTGTTTACCTTTCCGCATCAGGGTTGGAAGAGTTCTCTGGAGATGGCCTTCTTGTGTGCTGTTTGCAAGCTTTTTCCTGTGGCTTCTTTGATTTCTGTGATCCATCTTTTACATGGTCTGCCTCTGGCTTTATAGCTGTTATGTGTATATGTCATGGTCATTTGTGGTATGCTATCTGCCAGTATCCCCTTATCTTGTTAACATCTATGCAGAGAATATAATACGATATGTAAGAGAAGAGCTAGAGGAAAATGAGTTTCATCCAATAAATATCGGTGGGTACAAGATCCCAGAAATAAGATATGCTGATGAACGTGGCATCTACTCCTTACTACACATCCTGAGGTACTGAAATAACTTATCACAACAACAAAGAAATACAGCAAAATCTATACCTAAATGCACAGAAAGCAAAAATTATGACAAGAGACAAAACAAAGATCAAACCAATGATCAACGTAGACATTATAGAACTAGAATGTGTAAACAAATTCGAATATCTGGGAGCAAATATAAACAGTTCCGGAGATTGTTCAGTTGAGATTAGAAGAAGACTCGCAATTGCAACACTCATATTAACACAAATGAGAAAGCTGTGGCAAAATAGTAATAATGACACTAAATTAACCATTATAAGAGCATGTGTTTTCCCAGTGGCAACATATGGATGCAAGACTTGGACTTTAAACAAGACAATATCCAAAAGAATAAATTCATTTGAAATGAAGTGCTACAGAAAGATCCTACGAATATCATGGATAGAGAAAAAGAACACTGAAGTTTTGAAATTACTTAAACTAAACGAAGGGGGGCTTCTAAATACCATCATAAGAAGGAAGCTACAGTATTTTTGACACTTAAAGTGACATGAAAGGCTGATTTTAGAGGGCAGAGTGCCAGGAAAGAGACGAAGAGGAAAACCAAGAAGACGATGGACCAGCAACATCGAAGAATGTATGCACTTGTCTTTGGCCAATGTAGGCCTGCTTGTCCGGAACAGAGAGCCATTCAGAGTATCCACGACGAAGACAACGTTCTTGAAAGAATATGTCACTTGATATATCTGTTGGTAGTCTGGAAGCATGTGAAAACACTTGATCTGTTGTCTTTTGATTTTTTCCAATACTGGTAATGTTTTGGTTAATGTTATCGTTTCTAATTCTATCTCTTAATGACACTCAGAGTATTCTTAGTAAACATTTAATAACCACTGAAAAGATCAAGAGGAAAAAGAGACAGAGGAAGACAACAAAAGAAATATCTGGAAGGGTTGTCACTGTGCACAAAAAGAAGTCACAAACTGAACATATTGACAACGCAAGAGATAGAGAATTGTGGAGAAGCATGTTTGTCTGCGTCAATAGGCATGGCACTTGAATGATTGATATAGTCATTCTTTCTTCCTCTTTTCACTTTATACTCCTTTATGCCTTGCAGTCAGGGGTAGAAGAGTTATCTTTTCTGTGTGCTTCGTATATGTTTGTTTTCGTTGATTCTTTTATTTTTGTAATCAATTGTTTGCAAGGTTTGCCTCTATTCACCGTGTCTGTATAGTAATGCTTTTGGAGGGGGCACTGGCTAATGTTAATCTGGAAGCATGTGAAAACCACTTAATCTGTTGCCTTCTGATGTAATCTGGGTTTGGCATTGTGTTTGTTAGTCCGTCTGATATTTTCATTTCTAATTCTGTCTCTTATTGTTACTTTGAGGATTTCATGTAAAAAGTCATTTCTGTTGTAATAAGTTTTCTTTTGGATTCTGCTGTTAGTGTCCACATTTGGCATTGGTGATGGCATGATGTGTAGTTTTTGGTGTTCATGCTCACATATTTGTTTTTGATAATAGGAGACATCTGCCCATATTTATTGATATAGTATTACAAGGAATATCATCTACAATCCATGAAAATGATTAATGTGACTCACAAGACCATCTGATCAAAAAGAGTCTTCTACTGTGTGTATAAAGACCTCTCTCTCTCTCTCTCTCTCTCTCTCTCTCTCTCTCTCTCTCATGTGTTCCTTGCAGACATTATACTCAATGCCACTCTGTAAGCCCCATTGTTCTGTACGTACGAATTGCCCAGCTTCTTCCAGTGTCATGTTCAAAAGGTCTTCGATCTCATGTGTGCATCGTAGTCTTGGTCTGTTTCTTGTTCTCTTTCTTGGAACTTTCCCCTTCATGATTAATCTTTCCAAACCATTGTGTCCTTTTATATGTCTGAAATATTTATTTCCATTTTCTGATAGTCTTGAGAAGCCAATCTTCTTCCATGTTCAGATCTTTGCGAACATCTGCGTTAGTTCTTTTTTCTGTCCATGATATTCTTAGGACCTTTCTATAGCATTTAATTTTGAATGCAGATAATTTATTGTCCATTGTCGATGTCATTGCCCACGTTTCACAACCATATGTTGTTTTTCTGTTTGCTCCTTGCCATAGATTTTTCATCTGTGATGTTGCCATTGCTAATCTCTTTCTTATCTCTGATGAACAATTTCCTGTGGTGTTGATAGTTGATCCTAGATATTCAAAGTTGTTTACATTTTCTAGTTGCTCTGTCAATGACTATTTTAGGTGTAATGTCATCTCTGCTTACATGCATAATTTTTGTCTTTTTTTGCATTGAGGAAAAGGTTTTGTGCCTCACTATGATGTTTGACTGACATATTCTAAACCTGTACAAAGATCACTAGTGCTATTATTTGCCTTCTTAGATGTGCAGCCATGTTTCACATATATATTCTGGAGTCACCCGTGTGTTGAAGGATAAAAAAAGGGGAGCAAAGAATGTAAGATGCTATTACAGAGGTCATACATATGGAGTTGGCTGTTCCATTTCATAGAGATCAAAATGACCCATTGACCATGCTGAAGTCAGAAGTGTCTGGTTGAAAGGGTGCAGATATCACAGCTAAGCTGTAAAAACATGACACAACACTATCCCCTTCTCTGGACTATATTAAGCTAATCTGCAGTAATTTAAGAGTGAAAGAAGAGAAAGACAGTATGGATTATGTGACCGATTTAGTTGTTAGAGGTGTGTTAGGTCTGTTCATGAAGAAAAAGTTGTAACATATCATCATTTTGTTGTGGGTTATGTTGGTAGAGTCACTATCTCTTATATGTTATTATATTATTGATTTATCTTCATTATGTGACTTCAGTAAGATTATTGTGTAGAGCATGTTGATACCATACTTTGAAAGTCTATCATTTTCCACTATTTCACAGTGTGGTAAGGATTGCAATGAACAGATATAATTATATAATGTCAAAGTATATCTTGTGAATTCAATTTGAGAGAATTTGTGCAATGGACAACTATAATAATAATAACAACAAGAAAATGCCAGAAATAATTCAGAGTCCTCTTTCACGTAAAGATTGGGCGAGCAGGATACAGATTCGAGGACTCTTATCAAAAAGCCCTTTGGTCATCAGTCAAACAGATGGTCTAAACGGTATGTATAATAAGTATGTATGGTTATAATTTTTGTATGCCCCAGTATGGTTACAATTCATCATCATCATGTGACATATTTCCAGAACATGGTCCTCCTTATGAATTTTCTGAACACGCCACGATTCTGGAGAGTTGACCTGCTGCAGCTAGAGACATGTTTAAGCAATCTGATATATCACTGCACCATTGTTGTCTTGGGCACTGTCTTCCCCTAGAATTTTCATTTGGAAAAGTTTCAATGTCACCATTGCAGTTCTTCTCTTGATTTCTACAGCACAGTCTCCTGATCTATTTATGTATAACTATTAAATGATTCAAGGATATATCAATTAATCAAGTTCCATGGCGATTGGCATAGGCGAAGATACGTCTCCACAACTGTCTCTTGTGTTGTTATAAATTCAGTTGGTTGCATTCTATCCCACAGTGACAACCCATCCAGAAATTTCTCTCGCTGTCTTCCTCTGTCTCTTCTCCCCTTGATCTTTCTGGTAGCTATTAAATGACCAAGTAATAAATCACCAGGAAGTGGACGATATACCAAGTGAAGCAATAAATGCGTGTAGAAACAAAGAGGTTCAGTGGTTAGCCAGATTATTCACAATAGTCTGGTCAGAAATAAAAGTACCAGACGAATGGCAAAAATCAGTAATTGTACCACTATGGAAAAAAAAGGCAGTAAGAGAGAGTCCTTGTCTGATGACAAATTCTATCTTTTGGAATTCTCCTACATTACTGTCAACCCTCTTTGCAGCCAAGGATATATATCGCTGCTAAAAGATCAAACTCTCCCGTTGGTTGCCAGGGCCTGAAAGGTAAGCAAAAAACAGTAACACTGGTACCTGCTATGCATCTTGTATGAAACAACCAAGAAGGTTTGAGGGTGAAGTTTGCAGCCCCATTCCATAGAAAGTGAAAGAAATCTAAAGAAGTTGTCTGTGACTTGATTTTTTACAGGTATTAACCATTGCATTATTACTATTGGCATGCATTTCATGATGTAAACATTCATCTTTGCAGATTACAAAAAGATAGAGCCAATTTTGAAACTTGACTGTCATATTTGTGCTCAGCACTTCAAAACTGAGAAGAAATGACTAATATAATTTCAGTAACATAACTTTTGTAAAAAATTTGTTGACCAGTGTTATTATGAGTAGTATTTTGGTTATGTGGCTCATCAAACTTATTGTTCTGTATTCTGTATAATCTGGCTTCTTAGGTAGTGGTATGAATACTGATGACTTTAAGATCTTTAGATGTGTGGCCTGTTGCAAAGTTCTGTGAGTTTCCACACCAAATTCATCTAGATTCTTTATTATGTCTTTTGTTATGATATCTGTGTCTGTCTATCTATCTATCTATCTATCTATCTATCTATCTATCTATCTATCTATCTATCTATCTATCTATCTATCTATCTATCTATCTATCTATCTATCTATCTATCTGTCTGCCTGTCTGTCTATCCCAATCTAATCTATCATGTCTATGTGTCATGGCCATTTGTGGCATGCTATCTGTAGGTAGTCTGGAAGCAAGTGAAAACCACTTGATCTGTTGTCTTTTGATGTGTTCCAATACTGATATTGTTTTGGTTATCTGTATAATGTTATCGTTTCTAATTCTATCTCTTAATGACAATCCGAGTATTCTTCGCAGACATGTCATTTATGTTGTCACTATTTTTATTTTGTCTTGTGCTGTCATTGTCCAGGTTTGGCACTGGTAGCATAGTGATGGGATAATAATAGTCTTGTATAATGCAACTTTAATGTATATGTTTACATGTTTGTTCTTGAAAATACGTGTCATCTGTCCTAGGAACTGGTATGTTGTGTTGCATCTATTTTGTATATCTTTACTGGTTTTCCCTTCACTCGATATAATGCTTCCAAAGTAAGGGAACTCATTTACCTGTTTAAGGTGTTTATCATTGATGGAGATTGTAGTATTTCTTTCTTTCTTTGCTATTGCCATTGTAGTATTTCTTTCTTTCTTTGCTATTGCCATTATTTCGGTCTTTTCAATATTGATCTTTATCTATGTCTGCAGCACTAATAAACATTTTATTTTGTTTATCGTGTTTTCTATTTTAATTTCCAGTATTGCTGGTCCATTATTGTTATATTTGTATTTTATATATATATAATATATATATATATTCATTCATTAATTTTC